>CM070040.1:45537158-45550853 GCA_036250615.1 Ptychadena robeensis
TTTGGGAACCACTGATATAGGGTAAGATTAAAACCAAATTGGCCAAGCTCTAGCATTCTTTGCACTGCTCCCCGTTGTAAGAGGGTACTACATTAAACATCTATGTAAGAGGAAAATCTACTGACAACCGATGTAATGGTGCCCATACACAGGTTGATACCTGTTTGATTGACAAACAATCACAGGATGTTGACGCAATGAATTGCTTAACGATCGTCTGTCCATCGTTTGTTGAATTGCACCACTCTACACGATCGATTTTAGGTCAATCCCGCTGCGGTCGATCATTTGGAGAATCAAAGAGCACCATTTCTGTGCGCTATTTGCCAGCCAATACTTCAACCAGAAAAGAACCAACAAGTGGGATTACCATGTGACAGACTTGTGTGATCCTGGTCGATCCCTGCAGGTGGGCGCATCAATCGCTCAGCTGCAAAATCACCCACGGATCTAGCCCTGTATGGGGGACTTTAGAGAACAGTCTACTTACTACCAATGTAAAAGGACAATCTACTGACCAAAAATAAAAGAGGGCACTACATTAACCACCAATGAAAGAAGGCACTGCATTGACCACCAATGTAAACTGCACACTGACCACCAATGTAAGAGGACAATCTACTGGCCACAAATTAAAGAGGGCACTACCTGAATCATCAATGAAAGTTGGCAATACCTTAATTATCAATGAAAGATGGCAATACCTTAATCATCAATGAAAGAGGGCAATACCTAAATCATCAATGAAAGAGGGCAATACCTTAATCATCAATAAAAGAGGGCAATACCTAATCATCAATAAAAGAAGGCAATACCTTAATCATCAATGAAAGAGGACACTGCATTGATTACCAATGAAAGAGGACAGTAAATTGACCACCAATGAAAGAAGGCACTACATTGACCAGCAATGAAAGAAGGCACTGCATTGGCCACCAATGAAAGAGGACAGTAAATTGACCACCAATGAAAGAAGGCACTACATTGACCAGCAATGTAAACAGCACACTGACCACCAATATAAGAGGCACTCTATTCACCACCAATGTAAAAGACACTCCACTGACTACCAATGTAACCAGTACTCCACTAACCATCAATAACTAGTTTTTTCTTCCATAAGGAGGATAGAGCCACTGGAATAAGGAGGAAACTCTCCTTATTCCAGTGGCTCTATCCTAAATATTATTAATTAGATGTGAATACATTTTCATGGGTCCTTAAAGACATCTACTATTCCCTTACAGACATCTACTAGTAAAAATGCCAATGCCTGACTGAAATACTAAGCTTTGATACTTTCTGACTTGGGATACATGTAAACAGTATTTATCTTTGGTCTTTGCTGGTTGAAAAAGAAGTCAAGGGTGGTAGGATCTCTTGGATCCCCCTGTACCAAATGTTGTTGCTGAGACAGTTCATTAATCTTGGATGCGGGACCGCTTTATATTGTCAGCCTCCGCAGGCCTACTCTTTACCTGAACCCAGCAGCTCTGCAGATTCACAGAATCGATTACTATGAGTGTGACACATGCAGACTCTGAACATTTCACCAAGAGATAAGATGATTAATGAGGATTTTACAGCAACACAAGAAAGGCCTTGTTGGGGCCTTGTTAGGTCCTAAAGGAATCAGCAGACAGAGTATTGACAATACTTGACAAATCCTATGAAATGATACATTAAAAAACAACAAAAAGAACCTTAAGCCGGCCATAGACGCCCCGATCTATGGCCGACTTCTAGCACAGGAATCCTGTGTGTTCCACTAACACACGCGATTACTGTCAGACTGTAGCCAATTAACTCGGAGGGGGAGGAGACTTCCCCTCCGAGTTAAGAGCGTGCAGCAGGATCGTGCAGAACAAGAACCAGCAGGACGGATCCGTGTGCGATCCGACCTGCCGGATTTTTTTCTAACAAACTCAAGGTGGGCTCCCTTATAGTTGCGGCCGACCAACCTTTATGTGCTCGGCGGGAGCGAGCACGCCGGTTGGTCGGCTGCAACTATGGCCGGGAATCGGCTTGTCTATGGGGGGCTTTAAATAGAAGAAGAAGCTGCAGAAATGACTAACTACAAACACCATCTTTACTTCTGACCGTGCCAAATGACCAATAGACAGCAAATTGCAATCCGGTAAATATCTTATAACACAAGCATCTGATGGAAAATACAGCCATAGCTGAATCTACTAGGTCTTGATTGTTTTATGCCTTTCCCAGAGACCCGAGTACTACCTTTGTACTGAGGTAGTTACTACAACCCCCATATTAGCATGTAAATTGTATGCAGGCTGAAACTGAGCCAATGAAGCATAGAAATTGTAGTACTGGACTGGCTCAATTGCAACCTGCATGCAATTTGCATAAATTTGCATGTGAATGTCAACATTTTGGCATCTCATTGACTAATTAGTTAATTAGTGATCATTTATATAGCTCTTCCACGAATATCAAATGAGCTAGATCAGACGTGGGCAAACTAAGGCCCGGGGGGCCAAAACCGTCCCTTTAGTCTTTTACTTTGGTCCTTTGTAACCTTGGTGTCAAGACGCTCTGGCTCCCCTCATTCCCTGCAAAAAGGAAGATAACACCTAGAGGATAATTGTCTGGATTGTTTACTAGAGGCCATAGAATGTTTAAGCTCTATCAAAAGCTTATATTTATTAATTTTATTAACATATTTTCTTTTTTTAAATGTCCTGTTCTAGCTAACAGGACTTAGGACCCCTATGCCGGACGGCCCTTGCGGGCTCTTGGTCAGGCCCCTATGTCACATTTAAAAACCCATTGTGGCCCAGAAGTCAAAAAAATTGCCATGGTCAAACAAGCCCATATTATCGCCATTTCTCTCTGATCTTCTAAAGCATATTGTATTCTTTCTATCTTCTCTGCTTTCCATTCTTCTAGTATCACATAACTTCACAGACAGGCAAAATGGACACTATAAAAGCCTGCGTCACCTTCTGCCGCCATTCCATTTCCAGTGGCGCTGTAACCTGGTCGCCTGGCGTCGCACACTGTGTTCTTTGCGATATTCATTAAGCTCCTTTGTGTGTGTGTTTGTGGGACTTGGGGTGAACGCTATTACATTTCTCAGCAATCTTTTCCACAAGAATTGCGCTGATCTCATTCCCCAGAGAGCTCCGCTTTCCTTCAGACCGAAAGCTAAAAATGAAAACGGGAGATTGTTTTTGTTGGGTCTGCCAAGTGCTAAACAGTTTACATTCTTCCCAAATAAGATTTTTTGAAAGCAATTATTTTCTTTTCACAGGAGCCTAAGACTAATATTGTCTGGGATGACTAGGGAAGTTGTCTGTGCTTAGTGATTAATAGAAAACATTTGTATCTGTGGGGGGTTCAGGGTCCTTCTCTAGCCGGTTAAAGTATACCTGAACTAACCTTTGTTTCTCCTAGCATGTGCCATGTTCTACATAGCTAAGTAACATTGTATAACCAGTGTCATCACTTGCTGGACAGAGCTGCAGAATGTATTTGACGGGAGGATGAAATTCTGCACTAGGCAAATGACTCTCAAGTCGGCCATACACGCATTGATCTGTGGACGGATCTGTGGACGATTTTGTGGACAATCGATCTGCGTGTGTGTTCGGGGCAATCGATTGGCTGCAAAATTGCCCACGGAAAGCAGCTGGAAAAGCCTCCCCTTTATCAGGAAAGCAGCCAGAGTCTATGAGCAGCTATGAGCAGCATAGGCAATATTCGTATTGACGAAAAAAATTTGCCTAATATTCGCAATAAATTAGTAAATTCGAGAGTCCGTGATCTCCAGTCATTATTACCTTCATTGCACAAATCCTCAGTATTACATTCACATATTGCAAACACAATTCATGGTACTTTCCTCAGATTACATTCATTGCACAAATCGACTAGTTTATATGCGCATATTGCAAACGCAATGCACAGTAGTTATGTACTGATGTAAAATGTTTAGCATATTGGTGATTACGGAGATATAGATCTAAATTTGAGATCTTCACAAAAAGTGCCGATATTCACAATAAAAAATATTTTTGCTCAACACTGTCATTCATGTAACAAATAATATGGACCCTAGATTTAGATGTTTGGCTGCAGTTGATCCCTCAAGAATTGTTTGTTGCTTGAAGATTTTCTTGGTCACCTTATCTAATGTCTATAGGACACGTCAGTTCTATCAGTTTCTGCAGTCAGTAGTAGAGCACATGGTGGCATCGTGGGGGGCATCATCAGCCCATACTGCTCATGTGTGCACTGCACTGCAGCACATCGCTGACAGATCACTCCTGGGGGCCGGTGGTCTTTTCTAGCCAAAGCTACACAACCGAATCCAGCTCTGTACGGCAGGCAGAGCTCTCCCTCAGTGCCCCCTGGCCGGGAGTGATCTCTCTCAGGGAAGGCAGCTGCCAGGGCTCTCTCGGGTAAGGCAATATCCCTAGTACCGCCCCTGGACACACCAGCTTTTTTTTTTTTTACTTTTTTTATATACTTCAGTAATACATAGCGAGCGAAATGACAAGTACCCAATGACTGAAAGCATCCTACCTACAGTTGAGGTCCCCATACACTGCTCAATATCCGCTCGATCAATAAACGATGGAGTGGGACATGGTGACGTGGTGTCGATGTTACCACCCTGCACTCAAGCATTCCCCGATGGAACAGTGAATCCATGTGCACCACTGCACTTTGAACACGGCCATCCATGTTGAAATGTCTATCGCACATGTTGGTAAATCCCTGTTTGATCACCACTACTTCGGTCCCCAGGGTCCCCATTCAAAGTATCGAACAGGATTCATTGCGCAACAATGACATCACCACATCCTTCATGATTGTTCATTGACCGAGGGGGTATCCACCCCTGTATGGGGACCTAAATGTGATTGAACAGGGATTTACCAACATGTGTCCGCTTTTGATTCCTGAATGATCGATCTCCATGGAACGCCCCCAGTGATTGATGGCTCTGAAATCAAATGAAAAATTGGTCAGCTAACCATGCCAGTTACTCTTAAGGTGAGCCTAAACTGGTCGATTTCACTTCAGTCGATGAACCCTCAAGCACAGCTTGATAATATTACCACCCTGCACTCAAGCTTCGTTAATTGAACAGAGAATCGATGCACACTCATCCATACTTATGGTAATCATAGGGTTTACCAAAATGTTGGGTTACAGTTCGATGGAGGCAGGATGCAATCGATTTGAGAACAATCGATCACCATTAACACGCATGATGATCGATTGTGCGGGAATTGATTAAAAAGATGTCCCGTGAATGGCCACCTTTAGAAATTGCCTTAAAGTGGATCTAAATCACAAATTTTTTGTCTCACATGGCAAATTTATGACAATCTGGTTGTTTCACCCAAGATGGAAAAACTTCCTATTACCTAATTTGCTTAAAAAAAGTGATCTAGTCCTGCCTCCTGAGTCATCTGCTGCCAAGGCAATGCCAAAGAGACTGCCAGCGCTCATGGGAGAGAATGTAATTGGTGGCATCCATGGCATTCTGACCAATCACAGGCTGACCAAAGCTACTAACTAAAGGATAGTTAGTAGCTGATAACTAATAACTGATAACTTCGGGCCCTATGCAAGCTCTTGGTGGTGCTATTGGTGGAGCTGCATATGCGGCATAGCGGTAGAAACGGCCATGGAACTAAGTCTAAGGTGCCACCCACAAGATGACACTTTTCATGCATATAATGGCCGTGTTAGTTTTATGAATGTATTGTGATTGTGCCAACACAGCTGGGCCAAGTGACATTCCAATCCTAGTATGTAAGTAAATATATCTCATTCTAAACTTTAAAGTTTAGGTCCTCTTTAAGAATAAAACAGACTGTGTCAGACTACCGGAATGCAGTATACCAATAATGGCTGAGCTGTCATGTCCACGTGGGATATTCCACATGTGTGCTTAATATACAACTTTGATTACACAGCGTAATAAATTCCATTTGGGGAATTTGACCATCAACAGAGTTTGTGGTTACTCTTTTGGATTTACAAAATATATTCATTGCAAACTTCTGGAGATACTCCACTGTAAAGCTAAATGACAATTAAAGTGAAAATTCATATAACATATATAACTGATTATAACACATTTACCACCGTTTGCCCCTGCAACCAAAGTGTATTCCCCAGGTGCCCCACCTGCGGCCCTTTGGGCATTCTTCAGCAGCCCCCCTCAGTCCTCCACTTGCGGCCCCTGAAACCTAACCTAACAAATGCATAGGAACTCACCTGTCCACTGATCCCCGCCGGAGGTGTCCTCGCCTGGGATCTTCTTAGAGCAGTAAGTGGAGGAGATTTACTCAGGTTCTGTCTGAGCACACTGATTGGCTTACATGAAAGTTTTTTTATTTCAAAATGAAAAACAATGTCTTTTAGCTATGCATGCTGACATTAATTCATTATAAAATACTTATACAAGTCAGTGAAAATTTTATGTGTGGCCCTTAAGGGATGCAGAGGCCCGCACTTGTGGCCCACCATATCAATAAAGTTGCCCACCACTGGTGTATTCATTTAAAGGCATGATTTTTCAAACCCCGCTCCTGCATTTGACTCGCTGCCTCTCAGACAACTATATAAAGTGTAAGGAGACAATGCCATACCACTCTTCTTTCATTATCTCTACAGGGGCAACAAAATCAGTCAGTATTGTAGGGCAATCATGGGACCACCCGTCCCTCCCCCCTTTGACAGTGCTTAGGTCTGACACTTATACTGGATACTGTCATCACATAGCAGACAGTTGAAATCTACACAAAACATGAAATATAAATATAGAGAAATCTCATTTGTAAAATGTAAGATTTTGCTGCCTTGGTTCACAATATTTTATTATCCAGAAGGATGGAAGGATGCCAAAATATAAGGTCTCATTCCCTGCAATGTATATTCTAATGAAATGCTGAACAATCCTTTTCTATACATTAAACACATTCCGCTGGCCCTGTTAGTTCCGCCTGGATCAGTCGCCCATTCTTGACCTCCCCTACAGATTTACCCCTTGCTAAGCTATTTGGACTGAAGGCTTCGATGCCAGGTACAGAGGTACATCATCTAATAAGCATGGCCAAGTTATTGTGTAACTAAATCCGAGCATTAAACACAGAAGAATCTCTGGAATTTTAACCAATCAGCGATGGATTTAATTAGGCATGCACTCTCGTGTGTGGCCGGGCCATAGAGAGGGAGGGTTTGGGTTTTGCCAGATTGGAGGAGATAGGGCTATATGGGGGCTAATGGGGGGGGGGGACTTGGGGTGGCCCCAGATTACACAGTTACTATAAACTGTCTCTGGCTAACCACAACATGTAAATGTCTGGAATTAAAGAAGGCTTCCCCTTCTACATGAGTTATCAGCAGGATTAGGGATGGTGTAGAAGTTTTTTTTGTGCTTTGAAGTTGATCTGTGTTTGTAAAGTGTTTTTGTCCAATTTGGAATGCATTGGAATTTACAGACTGGTGTACATATATATTGTATCCTCCTTTACTGCATTCATTCCCCCATGTGATGTCAACACATGGTTAAGGCATGACAACACAATTCATCTTTCCCTGACCTAAATGGAATTTTGCTTTTTGCTGATACTGCATAATATGTGTGTGCATAGAAGACATCTTTCCATGTTACAATCTGATTGTACAATGCTTCAGGCTTGCCATATATGTTATTTTTGTTTTAATTGTATTCAGTCAGGCCCTTGTACTACAAAGGGGTAGTGCGATGAGAAGGTGAATGTAGGGTTAGATTTATGTATGTAAAGAATAAAGGTGGATATATATACGGGTCAATTGGTCTGTTCAATAAAGTTGTAAAATCAATTGTTTAAGTTGATTGAAAGGGAATTACGGTACTTCCTTTTTTCTGAATTTGATGTGCCACAAGTGATGGAAATGGAGCATAAAATGTATATGATGGGTTTTCTACAGATCAATTTGAAAAAATAATAAAATTTGAAGATTTCCATCAGTTGCACTGTGTGGTCGTACTATCAATTGAAAATAAATTGACAGTGGGAATTTCAATTGCACAAGTTGATTCAAATGAAAACAAATATCAAGCTAAATGCATGTATGGCTAGCCAGGGACAGTCCTAGGGAGATTGGTGCCCTGGGTGAGCACCCCCTCTGACCCCCAGGCTGCTGTTGCCTGAGGAGAGAGATGATCTTCTCTCCAGGGGACAGAGAAAGATAATTTTCATAGGTGGGCACCAATGGGGCATCTGGCTGTTGGAAAAAAATTTAGATGCCCAGATGCCGCCCCCCCCCCCCGGCATAATGATGCCCTGGGCTAAAACTGCCACTGTGGCTAGCTTTAGAATCGGTATTGTACATGTTGATCATGTTGGATTCATTCAAAAGTGTCATCTATGCAAGTGATGGAGCCAATTCCAAAAATATTCTGATCACTTTCTAAGAATATCAAACTATGGCAGAATGTGTATTGTGTTTTAGGTCTAACAATTCATGGAACGGCTTAATGTGTATACATGCTCTCCTTTTGGGGTCAGGATCAACTGTACTAGGCAGAAAGATTCTATAACTATAACAACGATGTAAATCCAAGGATAACAGAACTATTAATATGAAAGTTCTCTTCTGGTTTATCTCTGGTATTCCGGTAAAGAGCTCCATGCTGTGCCTGGTAATATATATCATTGGAAATCTTTGTACACTTGCATTACACTCTCTTTGATCCCACAGAACATAGAGGATAGTCCTCATCATGTCCTCCTCTTTATTCTCAGGAGGTGAAGAGAATGTTCATCGTTTGTTTATTGGGGCTTACAAGACTTCCATTTATATTTCACCACAGTCTTGGATGCTCCATTAGCCTTGCACCTTGTAGATACACGTACAGCATGACTTGTCGGTGATGAGGTCCAGACCCTGGATGGGAACCACTCCTCTTACAGATTGACTAAGAAGGTCTATACTCAATGCTTCAGGCATGCAGCATCAGTCCTACAGAGGCATTTGAGGGGGGATCTTTGTATACACGAAGGCAGGACACTATAATATATATAGTATAATTTATGGAAATAATGGCTTCTGTACAAAAATTCTTAAGGACTTCTTCATCCTAATGGGTCTGGTTATACTTTTTCATTCCTCCTCAAGCTCCCTCCACAGAAGCCATTGCTTCCATACACTAAACTAGTGGTGGGCAACTGAGTTGATATAAAGGGCTACATGATCGGCTCCCAGCATCACTGAAGGGCCACACATAACATTTTCAATCTATGCAGACTTGTATAAGCATTTTATGATGAAAAAAATTACAGCAGGCGTAGCTAGAGACCTGGTGGTTCGATTCAATACAGTTTTTTCTAACAAAAATTGTATGAAAAAACACCCTGGCAGTCCACTTGCTGTTTATAATATTTCTCCAACCCTTCTCTGCATCTCCAGAAATTTGGGGAATGACATCATGTTCAGGGGCTATTTTCTTTATTCAAAAAGTCAGATGGTTGAATTTTCTAAATGATGTGAAGAAGTCTAGTGAAAAATTACTTAAATGTCTACAAGATGGCGCTGACACCTAAATGTATTTACATGTCACCAGCTAAATCAGGAATACTGCCAAGAAGATAATCTGTCTGGAACAGAAAGAAAAAGGAAAATCTCGGGCAAGGACAGGTGAGTTCCTATGCCCTATGTGCAGTTAGGTTGGGGGCCGCAAGTAGAGGACCAGGGGGGGGGGGGGGGGGGGGGGGGGGGGGGGGCGCTAACCAACACCTAAAGGGCAGTAGGTTGGGCACCTTTTAGAAGTTGGTAAGTGTAAGATAGTGTAGATGATAAGGGGGATAGGTATGGATGTGGTGACACTGGTAAGCTATCCATCAACATTTGGGAGAGGCAAATACAAGGTTTTAGTAGTGGTGGCACACTGATTTATTAACCATCTAAATTGATACCTGCGGGACATGATAGCAGCTATGTCTTTGTACATTCTGCTGGATAAATCAATAAACAGGACAATGTGGAGTTAACTGGTGTGGAGGCTTCTTTGGCATTGTTGATTTGGATGGCCATATCCAATTTTTGGGGGAGAAAAGCTAAAACAATATGACTGGAGTTGATAATGGTGTTTCCATCTACAGCAATCAATGAATAAACCTAATGGGATTAGAAATATAAAAACTTTGTTGACTTTCCATGCAGACTAAAGGCCCCCACACACACGAGTGGGGGCCGACAGAGCTGGTGCGATCAGCTCTTGAAAGCAGCGTGATGACGCTGCATTTCCTAGCTGACAGCATCTGCGGGCACCCTTTGTGTGCCGACCGTTACCTTCAATGAAGACGCCGGTCTTCATTGAAAATAACGGCATCGGCTGGCATCGGCCAGAGAATATCGGACATGTCCGTTATCTGGCCGGCCGATCTGTCGCCCCACGTGGTCACCCCCGATTGGTGGCCGATTTTGCCCACGGCCGCTAGCACGCACGCCCGTCGGTCGGCTGCAAAATCGACCACTAATCGGCGTGTGTATGGCAGGCTTAATTTTTATTGGATATATACTTTTGGGTCTTATCAAAGTCCCTGGGGCTAGCCAACCCGATCTCCGGGAGCTAGCTCACCGCTAGATCCTTTACTTACAAATGATTCCGTTATGGGTTGAGGCCATGGTTTTTTGCAGTGTCAATTTGAAATGTTCTGGCAAACACTCACCCATGATTTCTAAAGGATATATACTAGTGATGAGCATAACATTCACAGGAAATTCGACAATTCTTGATCTCCAGTCCTTTTTACCTATATTGTGAAAATCTGTACTTGTACTTGTACACATAGAAGTAATTCATTGCGAAAATTGGCATTCGCATGTGCATATTGCAAACACAATGCATGGTACTCTCTCCAGAATCTCGGATATTTGCAATTACGAAGATAAAGCACTATATTCGAGATGTTTACGAATTCTCAAAGGCCGATATTCACAATAAAAATGTGCAATTCCAATATTCACGCTCAACACTAATTTATACTACACACTGCCTTGTCCAGAATGCTGTTACCACTGGTTTAGCACTAATTTAGCATGGAGTCAGAAGTTTTTGTCATTGATAATGGATCCAGACACGGCTTCATCAGGAAATGTCTGTCAGCATACGCAAAATGTTAACACACATTGTATTTTCAGCAGAATTTCCTCCTACAACACTCTGCAACAGGCCTAGTGATATGGTGACAGTTTGTGCCGAATGACAAGTCTTGTTCGTCCCTTGTTCGTCCCCATAGGGCAGATTTCTGGAGAAATTTAATTGTTATCGTATGCAAGCAGGAACACACAGTATCAGCAAAGTTTAATTATTCATTTTATCACTTTACCTACAACTACAGACACAAAAAGAATAATGTTTTGTGGGGTCTACGGTAGTTATGAAAATCTAATGCCAGGCTGTGTATTACAACCACCAACATTTAGAACTCAAGAATTGGTACTATGCCGAATAGGAACATATAACAAGAATTATACTCAAGGAGATGGACAATACTCCAATAGTGTATGGACAACTAGAGATGGTTGAATTTATTTTCAAAATTTCAACGATTTCGACGATTTCCAGTTAATTGCAAAGCCCCTGAACATGGTATCAACACCAAACTTGCTGGAGATGTTGGAGAAGGGTTGGGGGTATACTACAAAAAGTGAAAGGGTACTGAGCAGCATCCATCCACATATATACTAGAATTAGAGCCTGAACAGGGACAAATTACTGTGCACTGTTCATGTATTAATACTAGAAATACTGAAGCAGACAGCAGCAAAACCCAAATAGTGATGTAACAAGCTAGTAAGGAGAGAAGCATCACAGCAGGTGGGGTGCTTCTAATGGATTTCTTATTGCAACAACTTTTAAAGCATGGAACACAAGGCTCGAGATAGGAGCCATTCGAGGTTCCCTGAAGCAGCGTTGATGGCATCATCGCACTGGTGCCGGACATCGAAGGAGCTGGGGGCACAGCTCTGCTGTGTCTCCAGCTCCAACAATGCTTTGTATGGAGACCCGCTGTCCCCATGCAAAGTAATGGACATCAATGTGGTTTACGGTCATGTCCAATATCTCTACTTGCGCCCCTATTTGTTTTGCGGTCAAAAACCGAGATGGCTGCACTATATATGGGCCAGATAGATGGCTGTGAGCGCGCACGGTGCTTGAAGCGGCCATCAATCTGACCCATATCTATACGTGTGTACCCAACTTATCTGTACTTCTACGGTACCATTATGTTTGTTTGTTTGTTTTGCTTTTCTTTTGCCAAGTAAGTTTTAAAAGTGTATTGTGAATGTTTAGTGACTGGGATGTAAATACTTCAATTTATACTTCAATGTGCAATGTAACTATAGAATAAAGTTTGAAGATTTTCTTTTTATAAGATAAAGAATTCTAAGAAAAGCGTATGGAGGTTTCTGGAATCCACTTCTGCATTCCTCCGTTGACTCCTTTTTGTCTCTTTTCAGGAAAAAGGAAGCCGGCTAAAGGTCTTTTGTTCACTACACACTCAACCCAAAATAGTTTATGGCAGCGACTCCTCCAGTGTCCCCTGATAAACTTTTATATTTCGATCAGCGATTCCCCTTCCTAAATATTTACCGCTGTTCGAGGAACACGCATGGCAATTTTAGTCTGCTGAGATATGGCTTTGACTCTTAGTAAGGGGATTAAACTTCAGAACACTGCTGCGTTCCTAGCTGGAATCAGGTTCACATGGGCCATAAATCTGGATTTCCTCTAAAACAGGAAACAGGAAGTGAATGCACAAGCAAGATTTCTCTCTGTGCTTTATAGAACAATACAAATCTCTTTCTTTCAGGAAAACGGATGTGCGTCAAACGGAAACTCACATTTTTGGAAGGGATGAGAGAATGACCTTTAGGCTTGAATTCCTTTAAGTCCTAATGGATGAGGTTGGGGTGTGGGGTGGGGGAGCTTTGAAATGCGATACAGCAAAAGGATTTGAAATAGCAAAGAGAATTCACATAAAGAGGGGAAATTACGTTTTGTAGGTGCTAGGTGGCAAGGCAGTGAAAGGGTGCTAAATAGTCCCCCCACAATATTCACAGGTAGATTCTACTGTTTTGAAGGCATCACAAAACCCAACATCTTAAGTCGATTTTAGAGGGGTGATCTGTTACCATTTTCAAAAACGCAAAGAGCAGCAGGCTAAAAACATTGCTTCAAATACAAAGAGAATTAAGGGTTGGTAAGCCAAAACCACAAGCTAAGGCAGTGGTTCCCAAACTGGGGGGGGGGGGGGGGGTGCAGAGGTATTCCAGGGGCAGTGCTGGTCCTCATTCTTACCATGTGTTTGAATAGGGAGGGGGGCTCGATAATGTTCCTAAATAGAAAAGGGAGGGCCCTGCAAGGAAAGTTTGGGAACCACTGAGCTAAGGCAAGGATACCCAAAACTATAGGGTGGAAGGATCAAAAGTCTTCAAAAAACAATAATAGGTGGCTGTCCTGTATCAGCAATAAAAGTTAGGACATCTTACTATAAATAAGAAAAGAATCAACACTAAGCAGGCGAGATGTGATCACAGTAGTCCGATGGTGGCTGAACCCAACTCACTTAAAACCACTTAAAACCACCGAACGGCAACCGCGAACCTCCGCAAAAGTTCGCGAACCCCATAGACTTCAATGGGCAGGTGAACATTAAA
>CM070040.1:45554564-45566992 GCA_036250615.1 Ptychadena robeensis
GGGGGGGGGGGGGGGGGGCGCACTTGGGCAGCTCAGCCTCGTCCCGGCCCTGGGTGTCAGATAAGCAGACTGCCCCTCCAACAGGAAAGAAGATAATGACTAACCAAATCACAGCTGTCCACACAAAATGGTGGTCTGAAGTGATGAAGGTTGACCTAGGTTCATTAAGGTCACCATACACCTTACAATCTTACCATACAATTTCTGTAAAAAACCTTCTGTACTATGTTGGTAGATCTAAGGGGAATTAAACAGAGTGGTTCAAAAGTGTGTGGTGGGCTTTAACCTCCTTTAGCGCTCAGCCTCTACCACGTAATTTTTATCATTTAACGTGTCAGAGTACACAGATGACACTGGCGATGTGTGCTGAGAAACTGATTCCCCTCCATTAAAATGGAGGTCTGTGGCACAAACCCCCCCCCCCTCCACAAAAAAAAAGAAGTGAGCAGTCCCGAAATCAATTGATGGCTGCAGCTGGATTGTGAATCACTGCAGCTTTCAGGACCACAGGTAAGTTTTGACAATCCCACTGCTGGTTACTCAGCAATAACAATATGATATAAGGAGGGAAACATATTGCCTTTCATTATAACATGCTACAAAAACTGTAAATGAATATGTTTTTCAAGCAAAGTATGTTATTTATGAATATATTGAAACATATAAACTCATTTTGATCATGTAATATGGAGTGATTGTGAAAGCAAGTCATTCAATCACAAAAAAGGCTTGTTTTTTTTTTTTTACATGTAATGGCCAGTGCACGATAAGTATATTCAAAAAGTACATCATATCCAGTGGGCCTGTTCACATGAAAAGACAGGACAATCCATGTCAGGGAACATAACGCAGATAAGTGCAAACCAAGGAAAACTGAAGGAAAATGTGTGTAATGTGTAATCAGTCCTGATCAAGGCTCACGCTATGAGTATTGGAACTCAGAAAATTGCTTGTCTTCCATCTAATGTAGTTTGTCCTAGAATTCCATTTCTCCCTCCATCCAAAATCGACCTACTGTACAACTATTTGTCTAAAGCTAGGCATACATGGTTCAATTTTAGCTTTCAATCGACTTAAAACTATCAAAATTACGATTGATCGAACTTAAATCATTTACTGCACACATGATTTGATTGAGGAAAATATTTTGATACCGATCAAAACATTGATCGAAAAGTGGTCGGATATGTTGAAATTTTTTTCGTCGATTGTACAATGATCAAGCTAAACTCATAGCATTGTGTTTGTTGGTCGGGTCGATTGTATTCGATGAACACATTTATATATGACTCTTTCATGTGTTTTTGATCGCTGATCGATGATTTTGGTCGCATTACGATCATGTTACGATCTAACCTTCCATGTGGTACTACTTTGAATTCAATTAAGATCAGTGTCTGATGAAAAGATTCTGATCTAAAATCTAATGGAAGATCGATCACGCTACAATCGAACCGTGTATGCCTAGCTTCTGTTCTAAGAATTTAGAGATATAGCTAAATGAAGTCACAGATCCTACCTAATCCTTCTTTTTTTACTGCTAAAAGCCAGTATATGCTCCATAAAACATGCCTGCATGCGTATTGCCACACATTGTTTTTTCATCATCAGTATATAAAAGGTGCTTACAAGTTTCTCCCTACCAATGCCCACTGTAGGGGTGATGCCCTGTTCCATAATTGAAATACTATTCGATTTAGTAAGATTAAAGGTCACATTTATGACCCTGTGCCTTCATATATGGTTAGAGTTCATAGATTTACCTTCTCCTATTGGATTTGGTGCCCATGATTTACCACTTTTAAACTTATGGAGGTATTAACCCCACATTACTAGAAAAGTTTGTTTACTATTGGTAGCTTTCTGAATATTAACCACTTCGATAGATAACTCACTCAACTATTCTTAAACAACTACACGAGTGTGTAGTAACCCCTTAAGGGGCTTTACAATTGAAATATTGTTTCTTTCTTTTCTCTACCCTGGCTAGTTCTACTCAACTATGGGAATTAACACTGACATCAGGCGGGACAGACCAGTGGTTTCGCCCGCTTCTCTGGTTGTGTTTAATCCAAATCTCGGCCACAGTCATGTCTTGAAAATCTTTTCAAGCAAGATACTATTAATGAATATGGATACAATGTTTGATGTAAGCGAAATTGGATTTAAAATATTTAGCCAATACCTTTACAATACAGATTTCTATTTTGACTCTTGGTTTTCTATCTAAACTTCATATAGTGACTTCACCTTGCACAAACTAACCCCTGAGGAAGCGGGCAACCGCGAAACGCGTCGGTAGTGCAATAGTTTCTATATCTATTTTGATACTATGTGTATTTGGATATTTATATGTATCTGGATGTTTGTTTATTATCAAAAATTATTTATTATTATTATGTACTTGTTTGAATTATGACTTTGTGAACCATGTAATTGCTGTGTCTAATATCATAAAAATCAAAATCAAAAATGTGATGTGCTTTTATACCATTGCCCTTAACCTCCCTAGCGCACCGCCCATATCTGATACGGGCGATCAAGGCAGTGTACAGAGTACACTGCCTGTCATTTCCGGCATCTCGCCGGAGCTCTACACGCAGCTGTTGTCATTACTGACAACAGCTGCGTGAGAGAGAAAGCCGGCGCTCCTCCATTAACATGGAGGTCTATGGCGCCGGCCCCCGCCCCCTTCCGCGTCACCGTGACGCGATCGGGGCGGTGCCGCCAGCCCGGAAATGCTGCAGCGATGTAGACAATCGCTGCAGCTTTCCGGGGAGGCATAGGGTCTCCCCGCCGCCGGCTTCCCGTGCGGTTGAGAGGACCCTGTTCACCGAACAAACAGGGTTCGTCTCAACCGCTAGGGAGGTTAAAGTCCCCCCACTTGCCCATTGGGAACCCTCTGTTGAGGTCTTTCTTTCTTTTTCTAAAGAGTTTTTAAGGTTAGTAGAATGGACCACACCTAACCTTTAAAACGTGTGTTAAGCAAAATGTTTAAATATGATAACAAGTTTAAATTACATCCAGTATGCTTGTTCACACATGTTAACATGTTAACAGATTTGTCCGCCCTAATAGGAGCTCCTATTGCTGTAGGAGGATTTCTACAGAGGCTGTAAAATACATTTACTAAGATACATAATATACTAAGATATGTTTACAGTTGTGCTATTATATTCTATTTATATCACCACTCAATGAGGGCAACCAGTGGAGTGATCACTTTTAAGCAGGGAATAGACGGCTCGATATTGCCGTCCAATGTTCCCTGCAGCAGCGTGATGACGTCATCACGCTGCTGTCAGATATCGGCAGAGTTCGGGAGACAGCTCTGCTCTCTCTCCAGCTCAGCCGATGCTTTGCCTGGAGACCCCATGGTTTCTGTGCAAAGCAACGGACATCGGCCATGATTAACGGTCATGTCTGATATCCCTGTTTTCAGAAACAGGGATGGCCGCATTAGATATGGGCCAGATAGATGGCCATGAGCGTGCACGGCGCTCAAAGCAGCCATCGATCTGGCCCATATCTTCCTGTGTGTACCCTGCTTTAGGAGTAACATAATTTAGGATTCTTTTGAGCCAGAAGACATGTGCAGAGTGATTGGGTCTTTAGCTAATACAAATTGATCAAAATACCTAGAAAACCCCCAGATACTTTTACTATCAACTAAAATTTTCCAACATGTCCAAATGCTTTTCAATTGATTCAATGTTGAATTTTAATCACTTTTGGTCGGTCCATTAGGGTAAAAAGGAATCAATTTCCAAACAATCGTCTTAAATTAGTGTTTTTTATGTTGCTTGAATGGAAAAATGTACTATGTGTGGCTTCTGTTACACAATGAGTTCCCTTGATCTAATAGACTTCAGACACTTTACCCAGGTCCAGCAGGCTTAAGCTGGGCATACACGTACCAATTATCCAGTGATTTATTAAAATTATCCATCAGAACGGATCCGTGAACGATAATTTTTCTGTCCGATTTTAGACAAAATCGATCGCTTTTGGCATGCTTAAATTTTTATTCAATCTGATCGCGCGATCAATTTTGATAAACGATCGCACTAAAATATAAAGGTGGCCATACACGGGTCCGATTCCCCACCCGATTCCTGGCCGTGCACGCTGATCGATCGGCTAAGAATTGAGTGCAGCGCACCTTGCCCGATCGACCCTGCCAGGCAGGGTCGATCGACATGGCCCCCTGAATCGGATCTGCCAGAGAACCAACATGCTGGTCTTTCTGATTCGATTCAGCACACATCAGGGGGAGTTGCCATTTGTGAAGTGATCGATCGGGCACGGAATCGTCCAGGAATCGTGGCCCAAGGTGGTAGGGACAGGCTTAATTGGGCAATCGATTGGACATCCGATTCCCTCTGGCATCGCCGGAATCGATCGGATGGTCATCATCCGATCGTCCATGGAATCGGGACATGTATGGCTAGCTTAACTAAAAATCGTGATGTGTAGCACAGGGCTTAAGGTAGCAATACACGGTTCGATATGTCCGTTCTATTGATCAAAAAAATTAATCCTTTGACTTTGATCGAACAGGAATCGACTAATGCCCACCTGGTATGATTAACCCAAAGTAATGGATATCACACAGAATATCAAATGAAAAGTGATTGGACATGTCGACAAATTGCAGTAGATCTTTCAAGAATCTGACGGGTTTTCTAGGTATTTCAATCAATTTGTATATGATAGTACTATGGAGCATGTGCACAGAACTCAGGAAAAGGGATCGATCATTTGTGAATCCATCACACTGTGTGGTGGTACAATCGAACTGTCAGTCGATATTTAACCTCCTGGGCGTTGTGAGCTTTTCACAAAATTGTTTTAATCGCGAAAAGCCATTGCCCGGGCAATCGCGGCGGAGTGTGTGGGGAATTTGATGTAGGCGGTGTGTGTGGGGAAAAGCGACTCCCCCTCCATTAACATGGAGGTCTATGGCACCACCCCCTTTGGCATCACAGATGTTGCCGAACACTGGGAGCCGGAAAAGCTCAGTGAGCCTGCAGCAGAAACGCTGCAGGCTCATAGAGAGTCTGCGATTGTGCCCAAGCCTGGCACGGGCGCAGTTTGATCCAAGATCTGGCTTTGGGCGTAACGCCCAGGAGGTTAAATAGCACAAGACATTTGGATCAATGAATGATTGTGCAAAAGTCAACCTACCTGGCTAACTTTAGGAGAGGAATCAATCTGTTTTAAATCACATTATGTATATGGTAAAAACAATCAAAATTTTAAATGAGCGTCTTCATACCATCATATTTTAATTTGATCATATGGAAAAAATTAACCGTGTAAGCCCACCTTACATATTTGTCAGTAGCTGTAGTTTTTGGGTGGCTAACCTGCGGATGCATTATTGGCGGCCTGGTGACTCCCAATTCGTAGAATTTTGGGGAGACAGATGACAAGCCGCCTCGCACATCACATAATCTCTGCATTTGCTTCTTCTCGCTGAGTTACTTTGTAGCTGCGCTCAGCAGTATTGGGGCACTCTCAGGAAGAGGGACAGCAGAGGCAACTGTTTCCTGATCACCATGAAATGAGAAGCCGTCATCACAGTCTCAGTGCAGAGCAAAGATAACTGCACATATCACAACCATCACTTCCTGCCTTTGTCCCTGAATACGACGGGTCCTTCCTGAGTGGACCCGCTGCTACTATTAAGGAATTGTCGGTTTGCCTGTACAAAAATAAAACCATTAACCCCTAACAAGCAAAAATAGTGGGCACTCCTTGCTTAAACTGTTTGGAAAAAATAAAGAACTTAACAACTAAATCAAAACTGGGATCATAAGAGGGTGGTTCATGCCCATTTTGTGCCCAGAAAAACAAATGTAACACTATGAGGTATTTTCTCTGAAATATAGTATTTCCTTTTTTAAACAGAACGTCATTTTCTGTCATCATTTCCACCACAAAACCCAGGAGATTGTTCTCTCATTTTAGAAAAATCACCGTATTTGCTCATTATGATCCAAACTCACATGTCTGTAACCAAAACAAAAATCTGCCCTGACCCTGCTCAGACCTGATTATGCCTTTTGTCTGACCCTTCTGATACCACATTTGGACCCAGTTTTATACCTGATCGTCCTCTGCCTGCCCTGACCCCACTTGGGCCTGACTTAACTCCTGTCTCAGTGTATCCAGTATTGCAACCATCCAGCCTTGTTTGTTTATGGGCCAATCCCTGTCCCAGACATCATCCTTTCTGCATGTAAGACCTGGGGGCAGCATAATGCTGGGATGGTGCAACGAGCCTCCCAAGGCTGAGCAGGGGCTTTTCTATAGGGGGTAAGGGGAAGAGTGTGGTGGAGATTGGGGATTGACATCTGTTTTCCTCAGGGCCCTTGCCTCACACTGTCTATACTGAACCTTTGACTAATAGCTCAGATACTATCTAAATATAACATTATTTATCTGAGACTGTTTTTAATACCTCATTTGTAAATTGATTTACGGTAAACCAATCATTATACTACATATACAAACTAAATATAGAACCATTACTTCAACTGTCCATCAATTACCTCTGATTCATAAGCCAGGAACACAAGCATAGATATGGGCTAGATTGATGGCTCCAGCCCCGTGTGTGGTCGCCGCCATCTATCTGGCCCATATCCTATGCGGCCATCCCTGTTTTCGAGCGAGACCAATCAATACCGCTCGAAAACAGGGATATTTGTCATGACCGTAAATCACGGTCGATGTCCATTGCTTTGCATGGGGACCGCGGTGTCTCTATGCAAAGCATCATTAAAGTTGGAGACTGTGCCTCCAGCTCCTTTGATCTTGGGCAGCAGTGTGATGACGTCATCGCGCTGCTGCCAGGAACCTCAAGTAGCTCCTATATCGAGCCGTGTGTTCCCGGCTAAAGTCTAGGTCAGAGGTGGGAAAATGTTTTGCCCCATGGGCCAAATTGGTTCTTCAATTTGACAGAGGGGCCCGACCAAGAAACTGTAATGGCTGTCTGCCACCAAGTTTCCTAATTCCTCTTATGCCTGGCTTCATTGATGATGCTGGAGACATGGACATTGTAATCTTTTTTAATTTCATATACGCTTTTAACAAAACAAAATCTTGCTGCAGGAATGTAAAAAAAAATCATAAAAAAAAACATAACTAAATTAAGTTTAGCTAAGGAGAAAAATTTACTTAACAGCAAAAGCTGCATGTGCTAGAGCAATAATTTTTTATTTATTTTTTTATACATATTTTTTATATTTCTAAAGCCCCCCATACACCTTTAGATTCCTCCATACAATTTCCATCAGATCTACCAACAACTATGTAGTTCCGGGTCCTCCCTGATAGAATACATAGTGATTGAAAGGTGTAGAAAGGTCCTCATATTACATGGTTTTGGTAGAAGAAAAGTTGATTGTACAGAAATTGCATGGTAATTGTATGTGGTGTATGGGGGGCTTTAGGCTCCTACAACCCTTCTCTAGCTCCACTAAAGCCCCCATACACCTTACAATCTTACCATACAATTTCTGTACAATCCACTTTTACCAAAACCATGTAATATGAGGACCTTTTAAACCATTCAATCGCTATGTATTCTATCAGGGAGGACCCGGCACTACATAGTTGTTGATAGATCTAGTGGAAATTGTATGGAGTGATCTAAATGTGTATGGGGGCTTTAGTTTGGGGATGATACCGTGTTTAGGAGCTTTGCAATGAACTCACCAAGTGAGCTAATTTGACTGTCTCTACTGAAAATTCTCCTCGTGCCATCGCCAGTATTGACCAGACATACAGCAGGAGGAAGCTCATACTAACATTAAATTATGAAGCTGTCTTTAAAAATGTTCTTTCCCATCAATCACAACTAAAAGCGGGAGATGCTGAACTTCTGCTACTCAGAAACTTTATCCTCTGTTTAGTAAAGTCGTTACCCATAAACCTCGGCAGTGATAATTAATGTCTTACTGGGACAAGTTTACACTGCAGTGTTTTTTTTTTCCTCTTGTTGCTTTTCTGTTTCTCTCTTGCTTATAATTACAACTTTACGAACTGTGAACTCTGCTTGATTCTTGCTGATACATTTTATATAGTCCATAAATATCCACATAAATAACAAGAGGCAAGGAGCCAAAGCCAAAGTCTGTGTGTAAATATAGCACATGTTGGGCTGCGAGCCATGGAATTAAATGGGATTTATTTATTCGGGGCTTATTACAGCTCTGTGCTGAGCTGTCACAGTCCGCACTATTTTCTGGGACATATTTTCATTTTTTGGTTGGAAACAAAGGACGCCTAATGCTTTGAGCACAATTCCAAGCTGCAGATATATGTTGGTGAGCTGTTAATGCTTTGTAGGGAGGAGTGGAGAATTGTGGAGGCCCTGTTTGTTTAGTCCTAAAACCAGGGCTTTTTTCTGGAGGAACGCTCCGGAACGGTGTTCCCCCACCTTTTCTCAGCCCGCCCGGAGGTCTGACCCCCCTTGGCCCCCTCTCCTCCTCCCCGATGTGAGTGTGACAGGCAGAAGAATCTGTGTTGTGCTTCCTGTAGCTCCTCCCGCAGATACGTCCTCCCCAGCCAATCAAACACCGGACAGGACACACCCTCCCCTCTCCACCTGTGTAGAAACTTAGCTGAATAAACCTGTGTGACAGTGTAACTTTGAACATCCATAGCAGGAAAACCATTGATAGTATAATTATGAAACTTTCAGGGTCAGTAATGCTCCCCTACTACTACACCCCAAGTTTCACCCCTCTAGCTACAAGACTTATATGTTAAATTTCAGCTAAAAGTCCAGCTATCAGATATTTCTTCCCAACGAGCATAAAGCACTACTCTGCTGCATACATGCTTTCACTTCTCCTATTTTGAGCACATAGATCTTTGAAAACCCTGCATGGTAGAACCTTGACATTTTGGGGGTTACCAGTTAACCCCAGAGACTAAATCCATGCAAAATTTCAGATCCCTGAGCACAATTCTTCCTACTAAAAACCCCCCCTATCATATATTGCTTGGATAGTCTCATTTTTTAGATTGCCAATTTTTTTCAGTTTTTATTGTTAAACGCATACAATGTCTGTCACTGGGATAACCGCAGGGAAACATTAATAGCTATGTAAATTACTAATCCAAAAAAGGGTGTCGGAGCATCTGGAGGTTGAAAGCAGGGCTGCCACCTATCTTACGGGCGCGCAATTTTGTGCCTCTCCTCTTCCCCTCCCTCGCAATCTGCAGCTCCTTCTCATTGTTTATGGGCGGTGGCCCTATGACGGGGCGTCTCCTCCCCCGTCCATGCTGGAGAGATCTTTCTCTTCAGCGGGGACTGGGGGGTGGAGTTGTAGCCATCCTGAGGGAGGGGAGGTGGTGCACTTGTATGGGGGTGCGGGGGTACGGGCCTGCCTGTGGATTTAGAAAAGCCCTTAACCCTATTGAACACCTCAAAAACAACCTACAAATGTTTTTTTTGAGGGGGTAAACACCCGCAGTCCAAAGTCTTGTAGAAATCCTTCCAAGAACAAAAGGGTGCCCAACAAGCTAAAAACCGGGTAAAGACTCCATTAATCTTTTAGTAATACACAGCAGGTTTGTTCGGGCACAGTCCCAAAGATCAGGATCGGCATACATTAATCCACCCATACACCTTTAGATCTTTCCATACAATCTCCATAAGATCTACAAACAACGATGTAGTGCCGGGTCCCTACCAAAAGTGGATTGTACAGAAATTATATGGTAAGGTGTATGGGGGCTTTTAGGCAAGAATTCTAACAGGTAGGGCTTTTTTCCTGCCTGGCCGGCGCACGTGCCCCCGTTCCCCCGATGGGGAGCTATTTATGGAGTGGACACCCGGCATAAAAGGGGCGATTTTAGAGGGGTGGTCCTAGGGGTGGGTAGGGGCGTGGCCTGGGGAGGGGGGTGAGTTCCACCACATTTTCTCTGAGAAAAAAAGCCCTGCCTAAAACCAATAGTACAGTATAGAGGTGACTACACGCCAACATTTACTGGAAGTTTATAGAAAGTATTTACTTATTTCCATTGCTGCTCCCTCGCTGACAGACACATTGTAGAATATCACTCACCGGTGACAGAGCATTGTCTCATTTATCAGCTCAGCAGGGAAATGACACAGGAACAGGTATGCTTCAAATAGCAAGGATGTCACCCGTGCCAATTCACTTATATGCCATGGTCCTAAAAGTATCATACTGTACCCTCTTGGCAGGCTTAAGTAAGTAAAGCTGGCCATACACCTTAAGATCTCTCCGTCAGATATCCTTTAGATCTACCAACAACTATGTAGCATAAGGTCCTCTGCCATTGAACACAGGTAGACTTGATTGTTTAGAAAGTCCCTCATATTACATGGTTTTGGTAAAACAAAAGGAGATCTAAAGGAAATCTGACAGAAATCTGAAGATGAAAGGGGGCCCTAAGCAAACTCAATGCCACAAACTGGCATTTCTCCTAAACTTTTGAAATTGCTCTCTAGCTGGCTGGTATGGTGGGTTAATAGCCTGGAGAATGGATATAGATCAGTATAGATCAGTATCTGTATCTCATTGCCTTAAACTTGGGGAAAAAGTATTGTTAGCATTAAACTGGGAGCAAAAGAAAAAATGCAGCAATGGTCTTTTATTCCCATTCAATCTATATGAGCACTTTTACATTTAAAGGGTCTGTCCACCTGAAAATTACAGTGTTTAAGGCACCTTGCATTTTTTTAGCTCTTATCTGTATTTGGTGAGCTCATTGCAATAAAATTCTGTGTCTGCTCACCCAGCTAGGAGGAACTCCCACCATCCCTGCTGGATTTGGATTTACAATATAGGAGTGGGGGTAACCCATCATGGGTAAACAGCATTGGTATTAATAGTAGGGAGATCTGTAAAGAAAAAAAAAATTCTCAGTCATAAGCAGCTGAATTAAAGCAGACCTACCACCAGAAATTGATCATTTTATGAATGGCACTTGTAAGTAGTAATTTAATAAAATCCCTCACCACCCCTCCTCCCTGCCTGTCTTGTGCCGTGGCAACCCCTCGAAACTCACAGCAGAGATAGACGGGTAAATCTCTAATCTTGACTCTTCATTAAACTGAATTGAATGTATTTACCCATAGAAAACCATTATAAACGCCCCCAGTGGCCTCTGGCAATACTACACCCAGAGTAACCCCTGGAAGCCTGGCAATTAAACATTGACTCTCTCATACGACCCTAGGTAACAGCAGGTAAGTATAGTTTTTTAACATTGTGGAGTGCTACGCCACCATTATACCAGCTCAAACCTTAATTTTACATATGTATTTTTTTGATTTTGAGTATACATCATTTATTTATTTAACTTTAAAGTTAAATAAATTTAACACTCAACTTTTTGAGTTAAATATTCTTCTCTTCTGTAGTAAATTAGCCTATGTATGTTGGAAGGTTTTAGCTCCACCCTTTTTTCGGAGCCGACTGACACTCATACTGAATCTATACATTTAATATAAGGGGAGGCTCTCAGACTCCCAGTTCTTAAATTTTACCTGCTGGAATGATATTTATTAACCAAGAATTGTGGGTAATGTCAATGAATTTATTTTTCTGTAAATGATAGGAACGTAGCAGGAACCAGGCAGGATACTAAACCTTATTCAGATTGTGACTGGCCAATCTAAAGTACCAGAGGCTTCCGGCCGACACACCTCGCTGACAGATTCTTGTGTGTGTCACCAGTCATTCCTATGCTGTGGTTTGGAGAGGAAAGAGCAATCTGTCCAAGAGGGGTCTGCTCCTATAATTTAACACTTACAACCCCTGTGCTGTAACTGTAATAAAGGGGATCTTTTATAGACGTCTCCCCAATACTCTGACATCAGAAAGGGTGTTTAATATTAAAGTGTGACCAATTTTGGGAACAATTCCTTCTATGTACACTTTATAGATTACAAATAGTATCACATATTTGTTTAATACTGTATTTGTAGAATCTTTTCTGTAAATCCGCCTTTTATTGGAATGGTCGCTCTACGAAAGTAACCCTCAGGGTTACTTGATGGGCTAAAAGGAAAAGGAATTATTCCTGGTGTGGAAGTGAAGGGGCAGGCAGAGCGGGGCAAAAAAAAAGGGATCAGCAGAGGCAGTTCCAGCCATTTTATTGGATGATCACCTCCTCCCTCCCCTTTTGTTTTGAATACATATTCTGTAGATTCTGCTCTATTTCTTGTATTTGGTCTAAATTTTGTATGCATTCTGTTTTATTGTCATGGCAATTGGGGTGCTCAGGAAAACAAAATGAAGTAGCGTGAGTGGTGATGTGCTGGTGAGGGGGCAGTCACCGGTGGTGAACCTTGAGCTCTTGGTCAATGACCCAGTTGGTGGTGGTTAACAAATAAGAAAGAAAATGGAGTCATGGTTATTTTAGTACTGATCAGTAGG
>CM070040.1:45575862-45591187 GCA_036250615.1 Ptychadena robeensis
CGCCCATCGGTCAGGTTAAAAATCGGCCGCTTATCGGCATGTGTATGCCAGCCTTAAATTTGCCCACGCCTGAGCTATGGTGACAAGTAGGGCTTATCCAGCTCATAAACCTGTGTCCATAGTTCCGTGCGTACTACAGTTACTAGAGCCAAAGGAGGGAGCCCTCTCTACTTTCATGTAAACATGTCCATTGGATGCATTTATTAGACATATTCAACATGTATTGACCAACGTGCGTAACACCGGATTGGTAACACAGGACCAGAAGTGGCAAGAAATCTAAAATAAGAGGAAGTTGGGGAGTTGTTTGGGAAACAAAGGTCTATGTTGGAAGATTTTTCCTCATTCCTGTTCAGATGGCAACCATAACATTTTAGATTTCTCATAAATTTTCTTCCGTCTCCATCTAAAACAGAAAAAAATTAATTTAGACCAACCATGCAGTAAAGTAGAAACTAATGACCAATAATGTTTGGACAGTATATAAAGCATCATTCCTTCTATAAGAGGTAATAAATGAATACTGGGAATCTCATAGTCACTGTTTTGTAGTGCCATCAATTATAAGAATTGGGATTGTGACTTGTTATAGATTCATTCATTGTCTATAGCGAGCCAAAGACTGTCCCTGTGGACAATTTGGACATGGACTGTAGCAGCCATGAGGCCTCAGCCTGGCCATCCACCATATCCCATCTGTGTAGTCACACATTATTTGAGACATTTTCATAATCTAGGAAACTGCAAAGGAACATTTGATGTGCCGCAGTTCAGTGATAGACCATAAACTTTACAGAGCGTGCCATGAAGTGAATAAAATTCAGGGCGTCCCCTAGACAGACTCCCCAGGGTGAGGGAAAGCCGCTGCTTAATGTCTGCTAGTTGCTCTAACTGGAAAGGTTAATTATGATTGAAAGGAACAGTTTAAAGGCTTGGAGTAAGTAAATATGATCTGTAGGAAAACACAACATGACAAATCGGTCCTTCAAGAGAGTTTCTTTGCCGCCTAATGCGTGGCTATAACTTTAATTGTGGTGTTTCCGAGAGGGAAAGCAGGCAGTGTTATTGTAAACTATCAATCTGAGCCAAATGGTTGGACATGATAAAGGCGGCTGCAGCCACATCCCCAAAAAACATTAATAATACCACTAAAGGATATCAGAGGATTCCACAGCAGAGGCAGGGACATGGCAAGCTTAGGGCATATGCAGTCGTACCTTCTATCGAAGTCATCCATCAGGATAACAGTAACAAGGATGTCTTCAGGGTCTGATGACAAACATCAGCAGTCAGCCTTCATATCAAACTTCAAAAGAAACCTCAATGTCTGCATTTTTGACACATACTCCATTTACAAATGCCAATTACAAGGTTTTTATGCTCATACATCCCAATGTTTCACATTTTCTGCTCTATAAGAGTTGGGGGGGGGGGGGGGTTTGTATGTCTTATAGAGTGAATATACAGCATGTTCCAACAGAACAGGGTTCAAACATACTGTATACTGCTATTCACTTGCGAGCAGTCTTTCTTTGAGTAATTTTTTACTTGATTCAAGGTTTTTGAGAGGAAATCAACCGTTTTATTGTGGACGAAATATGATATGTTTGTAGAGTTAAGGAAGATCCAAAGTGCCTCATTATCAATGCACTCAAGTGTGCCACAGTCATTGTCTTCATACTACCATATGTATATCATATCACAAACCATATGTTTATATTCACATCTGTATGTATGTAAGAGCAGAGCAACTTTACTTTTTTATTTGTATTTATTTTATTGAACTGTAATTGTTTTACTTAGCTTTCTTGCTATCACAAGAGGGCATACAGAGTGCAGGTGACAAGCTCTCTAAAGAGACCTCAAGTGTCCATAAGACCTAATGTCACCGTTGTTTTCTATTGAAGACCCTCGACTTTTAAAAAATTTCTCTGATATAACCAAATGCATTCATTCTTTGTAGTCAGAATCATCAAGTAATGGCATGGAAAAGCAATAAAGATAATTCATGAGATTTGGACATTAGTATGCAAATTGCATGCAGACGGAACCTGAGCCAATCCAGCATGTGAGCTGTAGAGTTTAATTGGCTCAAATGTAATTAGCAAGTAACATGGGTGTTTTATTTAACAGAGAAGGCAACTACTACATAGTTAAAATACACAATGAGTTGTGTCAGCAGGTATGTTGGAAATAATTGTATACCATGGTAAAACAACGCACCTAATCAGTACCTGCAGCCAGTAAAGAACACAACTTTGTTGGTTCTCTTGCAGAGATAAATGACAGGTCCCCTTTGAATTCAGTCAGTTTAACACCACGCAAATGAAAAAAAAAAGGCAAATTCAATAGATTTTAGAGCCGTGGACTTTTCCTGTCCTCAAACATCCTCATCTGCTTAATTACAACTTCACAAAATTGGCCTTCTTATTTAACTAACTGCAAACCACAATCTGTTTAACTTGTTCCTCGGAAAGTGGTGATTAAGCATTTTAAAAGCAATAAAAAACAAAATGTTTAAACAACTATTTTCTGTAATGTATTCTGGAAGAGGCTTATGGCATGACTGGCTTTGTTTTATGTCCGTGTGATTGCTTGGCGGTGATACAAGCCAGGTATTTCCTGTCACTATGTCTTAACGACTTGCTGGGGGTCAGACAGATGGCGGCAGAACAGGCCCTTTAAATATGATATAGAAAACACTTATGTTTAATGACTTACATTTCAGAAAAAAATATGTGCAAAATATCTAAATGTGTGAATATATGAATATGTCGTCATAGAAAACTCTCAAATATAAACAGACAATTAAGTCATTAAGTTATAATTTATGTAATATGAAATGACCAACAGATGTAAGATGACAGTTGGCCAAAAACTGGTTTGATGCTAAAAGTGGGCTACTCGCTACACATGGATTTAAAGCCCCCCATACATGCAAAGATCCACAGGCGAACCCCTGAGTGGCCGATTCCAGTTGGATGCGGCCAGTCATTCAGAAAATCAGAGCACACCATGTGGGTGCCAGTGATACTTTGGATGTGATCGACCAGAGAAAAATGGACATGTCCGTTCTCTGGCTGATCGCGATTTTGGCCAACATAGATCGATCGCTCGAGGTGGACAGCTTAGATCCAATCGATCACCACAAACTTGCTGCAAAATCACCAGTGGATCTATGCATAAAGGGCTTAAGACCAACCAAAATGACCCCGCGGTCCCCATGCAATGCAATGGACATCACCCGTGATTTAAGGTCATGTCCGATATCCCTGTTTTCGAGTGGGATTGATTGATTCTGCTCAGAAACAGGGATGGCCGCATTAGATATGGGCCAGATGCTCTAAGCACCCATCAATATGGCCCATATCTATGCGTGTGTTCCCTGCATTATTGGTTAGCGCAAATATTCGAATTGTGATTTTTTTCTTGCGAATATCGGCACTTCGAGAATTCATGAAGATCTCAACTACACTGCTATATCTTCGTAATCCCGAATATTTGAGGCCTGGGTAAAATACCATGCATTGTGTTCACAATATGTGCATGTTCAATTGCAGATTTTCGCAATGAACTACTTCATTACTGCATTCTGCCACTAGATGTAGCTGCATTCACAATATTTGCATGTACAAGTGCCAATTTTTGCAGTAAATAATTATGACTAGAGATCTCGAATTTCTGGAGAATAATTTGCGTAATGTCACAAATTAGAATATTGTGACCCTACAGTAATTAACTTAGATTTTAGGTCTAGGTCCACTTTTGGCGCAGGTCCACTTGTGTCTTTCAACCCTTATTTAACCTGCCTGGCGATATTATTTAATTTTTTTTTGTTAAAAACGGTAAGGAAAATGCAAACAGAATTCCCACCTAAAAATGACCGCACTGCACATCCCCAGCATCATTAAGGTCTAAGATGTGAGGAAATGGGACAGCGATGGCAGGCAGTTGTATTCCCCCACCATCATCAATGATGCCAGGGACATGCAGCCAGGACATTGGAGCCACATTGGCATTTCTGTAGGATGCCACCAGCTTTATTGGATCAGAAAAGCAATCTTGAGTGTAGTTCTGGGCAGTGTCGTTTCTAGCTCTTTGGGGGCCCTATTCGGGACCGCATCGCACCAACTCAACCCCCCCCCCCCCCCCCCCCCCGCAGAGGCAAGAGAGGACATATTGAACCCCCCGCCAACCGAGGGAAGAGAGGACACATCGCACACCCCCCATCCCCAGCCGACAGACAGAAGAGAGGAAGATGGTGAATTCCTGCATCAAACTGACCCCTGCATCAGGGGTTTATGGGTTTATGGAGCTTTGGGGCCCCCAGAGGTCAACAGGACCCTATGCACACACATATTCTGCATAGTGCAAGAAATGGCCCTGGTCTGGGTTACTGCTTTGATAACTGAAATCTAGTCACAAACCCCAGTTGATGTACAGTAATATGTTGGCACTTGATAAATAAAATTGATGATGATAATAATAAATAGATTAAATTGAGTTTAATATTAAGATAGAGTTAAGTTTTGCGTGTCGGTCTTTGCAAACTTCAACCAGGTTTCTGTCTTTACAGCTGGACAAATAGTAGATATCACAGGCAGGTCACTGTCCACACTATGATCTCTCTGATCCCCAGTAATCTTCCCGTGTCACTTTGTATCTCCAGGATGACAAGCTTCATTCCTCCGCAGCCAAGGGGTCACCTGAATGGAACATCTGCCTGTCTGGAGCACAACTTTCCTGCGTGATGAAAAGGCCGCAGTTCAGGGAAACGCAGAGCACAGACTGACAGACAAGGAGGGGACACAACAGAGAGGAAACAGATGGGGAAATTAAGATGAGATCACAGATTATGAAGAATGGGTGTGAGTGAGATAACAATGAATTATGACAACAACGAATGTGTGTACATGAACAATGACCATTACACATTTCTACATCCACTGCTAAAAAAAATCAGCACTGGTGAAACTACCTATTTCTGCAAGAGTTTTTTTGTAATTACCGATATTTTGTTTTAGGATTAGCTCTATTTGATTTGTTGAAATGGTTTTCAATTGATTTGAAAAACAAATTTTTTTTATGAACAACCAGGGTACATCATACTGATTCCAGAGAACACATAGAATTTCTAAAGCCCCCCATACACGTTCCGATTATTCTCCCGACCGATTTTTCGTCCGATCCTGTCACCCGATTTTCACCTAAAATGTTATGGTCGGTCGGTCGGCTGGCACGAAAAATCGGAATTCGAATTATCACCGATCCATCAGCCTGACCCTATTAACAGCATATCGACCAAAAATTTACGGACAGGTCCGAAGTGGTCCCGACCGATTTTTCGACCGATTTTGAGAAATCGGGATCGGTCGGGTACATAATTCCGAATCCGATTAATCTCCCGATCGATTAATCTCCCGACCCGATCGGTCGGTCGGGCAAAATCGTACGAAAAATCGGAACGTGTATGGGGGGCTTTAAGGAGGGAACTGTAGAGTCTTGTATGGTGGCTGCACAACTATTGATGAATGCACAGTTTGGAGACAGGCTAGGGCTCCACTAAAGATGGCCATACACGATTCGATTTTTGTGTTAGATCGACTTAAATTGATCAAATGGAAATTGATTCCTGCCCAGCTGGTGTGATTGTAAGTAATTGACATCTAACATAAAACTGATTGAAAAGTGATCGGACATGTTGGTAAAATGTGGTTGATCGTACAAATGGAATTAATTCCTATGAAAGAATCAAATTCTTTTTTTTTTTTTTTTTATCGATTCCTTTAAAAAAATCAATTCATTTTATTGACATTTGCAAGAAAATCGGATCGGCCTAAGCCTCTGTTGTGTTCCTGTTGACACAGATGGGCTGCGCCAACATCAACGTGATGGAGGCTCAGACCGACGGATCCAAAGCTCTGACGGACTATGGGGACAGCCCTGGCAAAGCCCCATTGCCCTCAATGGGCGGCTTGTGCACTACATTAAAATGCCTGTGTTCAACTCAGGGTTTTACCGGATAGTGAAGCCTTAGCCTAAGGCTATGTTTCCATTATACTTCAGGACACCTCCACTAAGAGTATTGCTTGGCGGAAGGTCCCGATGTAGCACATAGACTTACCTGCTCGGCGGATGCCCGGTCTTCACTGCGCCGAGCCACTCTGCTGATGTAAGGCTGAACGTAGTTGAGTACGTTCAGCCTCTGTATCTGCCGATGTGTAAACAGAGCGTCTGCCAGCAGGCAATGTCTATGTGCTACGTCGGGACCTCCCGCCAAGCATATACGCTTAGTGGAGAGGCTCATTTAGATTTCCACACGATTTTTCGGCTGATCAACCGCCGTGTGCGGGGGCAAATCTGAAGCTTAAAGTTTTAACTTGCCCAGAAATCGGCTGCAAAATCGATCTAAGGCATTACGGACATGTCTGTAAATCTTAGATCGTTTTTGTCCCCATGCAAAGTAAGTGCCGGCACACATAGGGTGCCCTATCAGTTCTTGGCAGGACCGTGCGCCATAACGACATCACTCGGTCGATCTTCTGGGAAATCAGCAGCTATTTGAAATGTAAACTTTGACCTAACTGTACCTAATATACCCCTCAGTTAACATGTCCTCCCCTTATTATAATTTGGCTACACATAGTATGACCTATTTTGTCACACGTATTGACTTTGCCTTTATATTGTATATATATAAATATTTTCTTTTGCATCATGTTGAAAAGCAAAATAAAACTAAACTCCCGATCTATACTCAGCTAATCTCTACTCGATCTATAATTCAGCCCCTCTGAATATAACTGCCTTCAGCCATGACTCCACTATGTTGAAATCCTCATAATAAACTACAAGCTACCAATAAATATTCACTGATTACTGACTTTATCTCCTCGGGGAAGTTTGAGTTGTTCTAATACCAATACTTAGGAGAATATGCCAGCTTATTAACCCGATTATTACCATGACAATTAGATTATTTAGGCCCCATTGGTTGCTCTCCTGAACTTGCAGACAGCAAGGGAGACATTTCTCCTAATGGGAATAAACTTAAATAAAATATTAAGCAATAATCAAGTGATCCCCTTTAGTGAAGTAATTGAAAAAGCAAACTTTCGGGTTGTCTCAGATTCCTTCCTCAGGCTTAATACAATTCTGGTCTCCAAACTCTCTGTATCCATCAATAGCTAACACAGTTCAACACTTTTACTATTACTAAAATAAGCAATAACATATACACAGACCCACTGTAACCCCTTCAGTACTGAGTAAAGCTGGCCATACACCTTTAGATGTCTCTGTCAGATATCCCTTAGATCTACCAAAAACTATGTAGTGCCGGGTCCTCTGTGATTGAACACATGTAGACTTGATGGTTTTAGATTGTAAGCCCGTCCGGGCAGGGTCCTCTACTCCTCCTGTGTCATTACCTGTACCTGTGTGTTATACTGTGTTGTATCTCCACTCCACAATGTATTGTACAGCGCTGCGTAATAAGCGCTATATAAATAAATGTTAATAATAATAATGGTTTAGAAAGTCCCTCATATTACATGGTTTTGGTAAAACCAAAGGAGATCTAAAGGAATGACAGAGAAATCTAAAGGTGTATGGGGACCCGAATCCATGGTCACAGTTGTGTATGTCTTCATAGCCCTAAAAGAAGAGAAGGCATCTTGTTGATAGCTCATGGTGAGGGGCTTTAAATTAGGATAAAAGGTGTCAGTGACCCATGTAATGGGCAGTTTGCCCCCTGGGCCCAGTCCTGACCTTTGTGAAAAGCGGAACATAAAGGTACATTTTCACAGTCTTCTTTGGAAGTGAAGGAGCTGTATTACTGAGTGCGTAGGCCTCCGCTCACTGGCAATTAAACAGGGAAGTCGTTGTTACATTCCTTTCAAAAGGAGTTCCTTATTTTAAAAGGAAAATATTTCTAAGCTCATTAATTGTATTAATTAGGGCATCCTGTGAAGACAGTGTGCATAAATTGTGAGCAAATTGCTTTGTTATTTATCAGATGGTCTCCTCTCCCATCCCCAGTGTCCCATATCTCATCTTACCGAGTTTATTAAACTGTAATTTGTTTAAAACATTTAAGACAAACCGCCCCCCAAGAGATTGCTAACATTCCTTTATTGATATTGCAGATTAAACATATGGCGTGCAGAGCTGTAAATTATATGAACAGGGTGATACGCTACACAGAGCTTTTATACCTTTGGATAAAAATGACTTGTGACTGCTGTTTATATGAGGCTTGCAAACACCTTCAAATATACTACTTAGGATTCTTACATCATTTTAGAACTATTATGCTGAGAATGGCTTTTTTTTCAAAGATTCCAAAAGATTACTAAAATCGTCGATTTTGGTATGGAAACGATTGAAGTTCAGATTGAAGTGGTCTATGTTATGTATATCTAATCTAATCGATCCAGGAGAAACACCACAAACATCGACGATTATAAAATGATTTTGGCACAATCGACGATGATTTTCCAACATGTCCGATCAAAGTTCGATCAATTTTTCTGCCTTCATCGAACAATTATCGTCGATCGTACCATGTGGGCATTCCTCGATTTTCGTCCAATCGATAAAAAAATTCATCTAATCGAGCATCGATTGAACCAAAATTGAACCGTGTGTGGCTAGCTTAAGGCTAAAGCCGACTTTATCTAACAAATAAAAAAAAGGTAAATCCTTACTACTGATTTACAATAAGAGCAGTCATTACTGGTGGTATCATGTACTGGAAAAGAAAAGACAAGAATGACCTAAATGCACAATCCATTACTCATTTTCTGATACGAACCCAAAAAAAATTGCAGACAAAACACGGACATTTTTGCAATGGTTTATACTAACCAGATGAAGACCAGTAGGACTTTCCTGTAAGTGTTGGCGCTCTCTTGTGGTGATATCAGGATCTGCAGCAGTGTGATCCGCGTAGATGGTCATCACTAATGAAAACATAGAGTTGCATTATCAAAGTGTATTACAAATAAAGCAAACTGTAATACATTTTATTTTTTTACGCATCAGATCAGTTAATTACAAAGTATCTATTTTTCTTAAACAAAAAAGTTGCTAAAGCAAACCTGAAGAAGTAAAATCTTAGTTTTATTTTTGTCTTTCTTGTTTCTACATTCAATTAACATTTTGTTCTTTCTTTTCATAAAAAGTAAAAAAAATAAGTATAGTAGCAAAATATTACGGTAATGGGACAATGATACCCTGTTTCCCCGAATATAAGACCTAGCTGCTATCCCCCCCTGTGCTTCTAATGTAAGCCATTCCTCGAAAATAAGACCTACCATGTCCCAGAGAAAGCTTCCATATTTAGAAAAGATATGGCAGGAGGCGTTTTGTCTTCTAAACCCAGAAATAAGCCCTAGTGCATTTTTTCCACCTAAAATTAATATAAGACAATGTCTTATATTCGGGAAAACAGGGTATGTGTAATGGGAAGCGACTCCCTTTCCCCCCACATCTGCCTCCTTGTCACCTTACTTTCTCTGTCTTTTCCCTGCTCATTCATTCTACTCTTCCCATAACCCTTTTTTCTACCCTTTCTCCTTCTCTCATCCTCCCCAACCTTTCTGCCCCTCTCTCACCTGTCCTCTCTCTCTTCCCCAACACCTCCCTTTCCCTCCTCCCATTCTCTAACTAAAGGCCCTTCATACACGTAACAAGCCTCAGCCAATTTTGCTGCTGACCGTAGCGAGCCAGGGCTGACAGACAAGCGACGCCGGTCCCCATTCAAACCTATGACATCGGCCAGAGATTACGGACATGTCCACTCTCTGGCCAACCAAGCTTTGGGGCAACAGGGATTTGTCGCCCCATGTGGGCAGCCGCGACCTGGGCGATTTTGCAGCCAGCCGACAGCCGTGTGCGCACATCGGTCGGCGGCAAAATCGTCCGTGGCTCTTTACGTGTATGGGGGCCTTAAATCATTAGTTTTTCGGCCCCTGCTCGGGTACGTCTGTGATGGCCTTTACTCTTCCATCTTCCATTCCCTTCTGCCTCTCTTTATGGTCTTTCATTTTCCCCTCACTTGCCTTTCTCTCTTTCTACCTCCCTCCTCCATCTCTCCTACTCTTCCCACTATCTCTCCCTCACTCCCACTCACTTCCATTCCCTTTGTCACTTTACTTTGCCTGTCTGTTCCCTGCTCCTTTGTCCTACTTCTCCTTGATTTTTCACTTTCGATAGACTTAAAAAACAATCCTTTTAAGTCGATCGTTTGAAAATCAATTCCTTTTTACCTGAATAGATGGACCAAAAGTGATCCAAATCAATCAAAGGTCGATTGAGCAGTGATTGAAAATGTTGGTAAATTTCAGTGCATCAGTTTCTAGGTATTTCCATTTGTATCCAATCTCTCTATGGAGAAGTGCGTACAAGTAATAGATTCGTTTTGAATTCATCACATTCTGTGGTGGTAAAAAGGAATCGATGAAAAATGATCGACTTAAAAACAATAGTTTTCTAAGTCAAAGCACCGGGATAATCCTGGTAATCTTTCTTCCGTGTATGCCCAGCTTTACACTCTCACTCCTCCCTCTGTCTTCCTGTTCTCTCTAACTTTATCTTCTACCTTTTCTTTCTCTCTCCTTCTCTCCCACCTTCCATTTATTTCCCTCCCACCTCTCCCCTTCCATCTCTCTCTTTCTCCCCCTCTTCTCTCCTCTCTTCTTTCCTTCCCCCTTGCATCTCTCTTCACTTTGCTCTCTCTCCTTGCTTCTATTTTAACTCTCCCCCCCCCCTCCTTTTTGACTCCCATGTACCTCTCTCTCCTCCTTCTTTTTTCTCTCTCTTTTCTCCCTTTCTCATTCTTTGTCCTCCACCCTATCTCCGCTTCCTTTCTTTCACACCCATTTTTTTCCCCTCCTTCCTCCCTCCTTACCACCTCTCATCCCCCTGCCCCCCCTCCATTTTCTCGCTTCTTTCTCTCTCCATCCCCTCTCTCCTCTATCTCTTTAAGCGGGTACAAGTGGCTTCGATATTCGAGCCGTCCGATGTACCCTGCAGCGCGTGATGACTCATCACGCTGCTGTCAGATATCTGCTGGCTGGGATGACGTCTCTGCTCTCTCCTCGGCACTGAAGCTTTGCTTGGAGACCAGCGTCCTCTAGGCAAAGCATTGGACATCTAGAAAACACTAAACAACTAACAACTAAAATGGCCCCCTGGGGTAAACGTATCCAAACCCATATAGGGACGTGCCACACCCTGATATCTATAACTAGTACACACACAGAGAACCATAAATGAGGCAATGTGGGGCTTTTAAGGCACAAATAGTATATAGACACAAAAATATATATTTTAACACAGGTCTTTATTGTGCTGACCCACTAGGCTTATAAAAATGTTCAATAAAAATTGCAATACATAACATACATTAACATTACATAGATTGAATGCTATACACGACTTTTGTATATTGGCCTGAAAACATCGTCCGGTTCCGGGTAGCTCAACGTTTCGCCCCCTGTATGCGGGGCTTCTTCAGGAACGAACCCAGAATCAGGCGTGTAAGCTTGAAAGACAACAACAATATTATCATATCAAAGCATTGGACATCTGTTGTATTACGGTCATGTTCCGATAAAGCTGTTTTCGAGCAGGATTGATTTGTCCCGCTGGAAAACAGCGGTGGACACAGATTATATGGGTCAGATAGATGGCCGTGAGCGCTCAAAACAGCCATCGATTTGACGCATATCTGAACGTCTGTACCCTGCTTTACTCTTTCTTCTCTAATCTTTCTCTCTCCATCTTTCTCCCTCCTCTCTTTATATCCCCCCCATCCCCAATCTCTACTTTCCCCGCTCTCTCTAACTGTCTGTCTTAGAAAATGGTAAATCAATAATATCTGTTTAGTTTGTCTTGTCAAATTCCCTGGAATGAATCGCAGCAACAACTTGTACAAATAATACATAAGTAAGAAAGTCGCGTACACTTGACACGTCCCCCCCCCTTAGACTTAGATACAATCCACAGTGGGGGAGGGGGGGGCTGTAGGTTGCCTTTATCCCCTCAAGTCGTTCATATTCCTTTATCCACAAGCATATGGATAGAGCTGTAGGCCGATGGGATTTGACGCTTACCATCTCATTAATCTTCTTGTAAGCTCTCGCAGCGACACAAAGCGGCAGCAGCGCTGGGGAAGCCTCTCCAGGGATGGCGATTGCAGGCGCTTTAATGTAGAAAATTCTATTTGTCCCCTTTATTTCTGTTTCTCGACATTCCCCAGTAGTGGTTGTGAGAAATATCCCCTAATCTGTAGTGAATCCTATTATAAAGAGGGAAATATAAATTAGGAATTGTCTGCAACATGTTTTGTTTGCACCATGCATCAAGTGTAACACAATAACTGGCCGTTATAGCAAATGCTATAGTGGTGGCGAAACTTTTGGAGGTGGAGTGCCAAAATGGAACCCACTTTTTTATCTTAACGGCAATTTAACCTCCCTAGTGCACTGCTGAGGTACAGATTTCTGTACCAAAAGCGCACCATAGACTTCAATGGTAAAAAATTTTTTGACATTTTAGGTCTGTAACTTCCCAAAGTATGTCCATACAGGAGTCTGGTAGACATCCTGAATATAATAACAGGTTCAGATGCTTTGTGAATAACTCACAATATCAGATAATGAATAGTGTTGACCGAGAATATTAAAAATTCAAATATATTCAACAAACATCCGTCATTTGAGAATTTACAATATATTCGTCATATTATGCTTCAACATTGTTTACCGGCATACATCGTGCATATGTGTGCGCAATACACACCTCGCTCGTACTGGCTGAGATCACAGAATGAGATGTGCCAGGTTACATAGGACAGCATGGGGGGTTGATCCATTCCCCTGCAGCTGCCTCTTCATTAGATTGGAGCCACAGGAGCAGTGAGTTTGCTCTCCGGGGGCTTCTATCTCTGTCTGACGAACCTAGCTCGTCCACTGCAGTTCTGACAGGGCAGAGCTGAACGAGCTAAGACCGTCAGGAACAGCAGGGGGGATAAACTGAATACTGACATTTTAGTTTAAACAATGGGAGACACAGATTTTTTGCCAGTAATGGACTGCTAGCACATTCGTTACTGGCCAAAAATCCTAACGCAGCAGCATTGTTACATGATACAGGAATGAGGAGAAAGCAAGGAGAGGAACTTCTGGCGTCCTCACCGCCATGGCATTGTTGTATCTTCATTAATGGCCGTGGTTGTACTTTTTATGATGCTGTCATTGTGGAGTCAATTAGTCGTTATGGCGTCATCACAGACACAGGTTTGGAACACAAGTGTCCATCAATGAACAACTTTTATTAAAGTTCTAGATAACAGTCAACAAGACAATAAAACAAAATGAAAGTAGGATAATACCTCTGTTTGCCTGTTTGATTACATTTCACCAACCGTAGTCCAGCTTCAGAATTCGATGTCTCCTGAGCTGAAAAAATGACCTCCGGTCCTCACAAATCAGAGATAGACTGCAGACTCGTGATACATAATCTGTCTACATGTGCCAACCGAGACAGCTGTGTGTGCCACCCTGGGTACGCGTGCTATAGGTTAGCCATCACAGCTATAGGGATTGTAGTATAGGACTAGGAGGTCTTTAGGAGCCTCTTTGGACCTTAAAATCTGGACCAACATGCAAATACTGACCTAATCTACAAAGCTGTTGGTGCAAGCCATTGTCCACCCTTACCTTCAGTTCCCCTGCCCAAAAGGTAAAGAGGAAAAGTTCTGAAGGAGATGTTCTCCATGGAGAAGCCTGTGATCAGTTTCACCAGCTGGTTGGTGTAGTCTGATCTCACTGGCTTTTCAGGTTTTTTTTACATCATAGCTGCAGATCAGTGTGCACAGTTGCCCCTGCTTACCAGGCTACACATGGATAATATAAATAAATAATTCTATATTTTATGTACGGAAATGAATATTCGCAATGTTTAAAATAAGTGTACGCAAGTGGCAATTTTTCAAGGTGGCTGAATTGTCACTTTTTCCTGTCTGATAAACTTATCCTTTAAATTGCCTCTGTTCCAATGCCACAGAATGAAAGTGAATCCATTAAGTGCGTCTGAACAGGCGTTTATTTTTATCGCGTCACCCACCCTTCCTATCAGATTGACATGGTGTCCCTCCTCCTCGCGCTATGACTGTCACACTCATCGGTCACCTTCACAAAGAGGAGCTGTCACAGCGATACAAATGGACGCGTATCATCTCCTGTGTTCTGTCACCTCTTCTGACAAGCATGATTAGGCAGAGAACGTCGCTCCCCTGTCCCCTCTCTCAGCTTTCTTTCAATAGCGTTATTTATCCTTGCACTCATGACAGGCCGCTTCTGTTTCTAGAACGAATGGAAATGTTCCACCATGCAGAAACCCTTTACTGAAATTGTGCCTGTAAGAGGCAACATAACTTTATGATCATTTTAGAAAATCCACAGCTCTCTGTAGAGATGTATCTGTAGGATGCACCCTCAGGGCCTGGCATTTTCTATCAGCATTAAGCCCATCTAAGCCCATCTAATATTAATTAGCTAATTTTCCTTTATTAGGCTACCAGAGTAGAAAAGCCCCTTTCACCATGCTCAAACTATTTATGTGGAAGTGGTGGTCTCTCTGCAGAGATCTAACATTTTTGTTTGCAAAGGCAGTATTTAGCAGGAGCATGGGGGCTGTGAGTACCTTTAACCCACCTAGCGTTCAGCCCGGTATGGGCGATCGCATGCATTGTACTCTGCATGAATTTCCTGCCTGTGCCTGTACACGTTGCCTCGTTGCCTCCGTCGTCAATGACGCCGAAACATGAAGCTGAGACATGGAGGTCTATGGCACATCCTCGTGATGCCGAAGGGGCGGTCCCGGAATCCTGGAAATGCTGCGGCTGCATAGAGAATCGCCTCAGCTTTCTGAGGGTATGCCAGGTTGATGCGATCCTGGTTCATGTGAACTGGGCTCGTCGCAAACGCTAGTGAGGAACATTAATTCTGATTTTCCTCGAGTGATGAGCAGCACAGGCAATATTCGTATTCACAAAATATCTAAAAAATCTTCAAAAATATCGTTCTCACTATATTGGAATGCCTGGAGCCGAGTGACCGTAGGAGGAGGGCACTTGACTGGGGCAGTCTGGGTAGAAGAGGCTCACCTACGTCGCGCCTCTATGTAAGGGGAAGATCCCCTTTCGGCCGAACTCTGCAGGTTAGGAACAGAGCAGTCCCCACCATGTCCAGTACTGCTGGATCCTGCTTTGGAGGGTCTGTTTGAGGCCCTCTGCGAGCACATTGCCCACCACAGT
>CM070040.1:45591287-45608948 GCA_036250615.1 Ptychadena robeensis
CCCCCCCCCCCCGGTGATGCCAGGCCGGGAATCAGCCTCTCTGCAGTTGCCTCTCTGCAGTTCCAGCGAGACAGATACAAGGCCAACGCGTGTCTTCACAGTTGGCCGAGGGATTGCACCCTACATCGCTGATGGGCGAGGGTAGCGGATGTTCTTCAAGGGCTGCAGCGGTGGAGCATGACTGTGACCAGAGGATCCCAGATGGTCCAGCTCCTGCTGGTGAGCCTACATATGCACCACATACACTTTTATCGTTAGATGACATACCTAGGGTTTTTTGGGATGCATCAGTTACATATAGTATCAGTAGGGTGGCTGGCACTGGGCACTCGGGTTTTCGCACTAGGCTGATGGGCGTAGTGGGTAGTTCCTGTCCAGATAGCTCGGGGGATATAAGGAGGAGGCAGCTATTAAACAGATCGGCAGATGGGAGTGTGGATCCTTTCGCAGGTACCTATACCCCCATCTCGCTTGATCTGATCTTCCAGTTTCAACCGTTCTTCCCCTTTGGCAATCCTGCGTACAGTCTCCGCTTGCTGAAAGGGGTAGTGGTCCATAACCGATTGTTGGAGGGGGAGCCTGGCTACTATAGGAAGGATGGGGTACATTTGACGGACCTAGGCTTGCATGCATTTAATTTTGGTTTGCGGTAGGCCTTGGAGCCGGCTTTTGGGGTCTGACATGGCATGCCAATCGCCGCATGCAGTGGCGGGTCCTTGGCAATGTCCTTGGGGTAGACGTGTATGAAGGTCAGTGTGGTGACGTCCTCATGGTGGGGCAGTCACTTTGTTGGAACCCTAAGGGGGGAACTTATAGCACTATATTTGAGCTCTTTGCAAATTCTCGAAGTGCCGATGTTTGCAACAAAAAAATTTATTTTATTTTTTTCCATTACATTACCTGTATAGTGACTTAGAAAGTACCAAGGCAAGGTAGCTTGCAGTGTTCAGCAATGCATTCTCTGCGTGGGTCTTGGTACCCTGGTGGAATTATAATCACGGGTATATTGCTACCTTCCTATGCTTTCCTGTAAACATTGACTAACCTCAGTACATTGCACATTCTACACTTACAGCAATCCAACAGAGCGTGTAAAAGGCCCGGCTCCCAGGACTGCCCGGGAAATGAGTTTGTTCACCTCAACCATTCCATGTTTGCTGAGCAGGATACAGAGAAGCCCCGGGAGGGTGAACCTTCCTCAGGAACATTTTTCTTTAGCTGGAAACCAATCTGCACGTTGTATATGAATTCTGTGTATTCCTCTGTCACTGCTGGAGGCTCTGGTTGGGAGGATTTCATTATTCCTCATTACCATCGAAACACAACAAGTCTAAAGTTTAATTAACCTGCATTACCTTTGATTAAGATTTTCATTTCTGGTATAGTGTCCGCAATGTCAGTTTGTTACATTATTTTGGTTTATAGACTTCGGGGATGCAAAGGGAATTTTTGGTTCATAAAGAAAAAATAGTCACAGTTATGTAATCATGAATAAAATATATTGTCATTCTACATATGAAATTGGCATTAAGTGCAAAACTTAAATATCTAATATATATCCAAATTAGTGTTGAGTTTGAATATTCAAATATTTTTGATGAATATCGACTATTGGAGAATTCTTGAATATGGTGGATATTCGCAATTTTGAATATTTGAGATATTATGCACTGGGAAGCCTATGGCCATGCATTGCAATAATATAATCGCAATGCCAAAATAGGTACTACATGTATGCATGCATTCATTTTGAAGATAATCGTGATGTGATTATTGTTACTGCATGGAAGATTGTCTATGTCGCTAATCACTAATCCAAATAACATGCAAGTGTTGTGTTTAACCCTTCAGGATTTACAATGTTGTATGAATCTTAGATGTCAAGAGGAAGTGGTCTCGGTGTCGCCCATGGTGGTCTGTATGACTACCCCAAATAATATTGCAGTTATTATAATATTACTATTACAGGCTTCTTCAAAGCAACATACCCACTAGCACCCATATAATGACATGTGTTGGAGCCATGATTTAAGGGGTCTACCAGCTGGTACATGAAGGTGTTGCCATTACATTAGAATAAACATTTGACCACAGTGAATCTTTACTAAATATTAAAGTGGACCTACCACCTCCAAATCGACCTACTATGGTGCTGATAGGGAAGATTGGAGGGCAATGTAAAAAACAAAAAATACTTACCTGGTAAACATGTTAAAATCCAGCAATGCTCCACACCCCTGTGACGTGCCGCTGCACTGCTGACGTCTCACATGTCCCCATGCTCCTGCAGTCGGCGACATCTGGTGGTGCTCCGCCCCTCCTTGTCTCCTGATTGAGATCCGGATTGGTGGAAGGAGCGATACCAGAAGAGTCTTCCATCTTGAAGCCTGTAGGATTGGGCACTCCAGACATGGCATTGCGGGAGCGAGCAGCCAGGAAAGGTAAGTGCCTGGATGAAGACCCGATGTAGGTGAGTTATATCAATATGTTTATTTCATACTGTTTTTTTATAGTTTATATTCGCTTTAAATCATTTTTACATTTTATACTTTTATATACATATTTTTTTAAATTTATTAAACAAACGATAATTTTACAAAGCACATTAGTATAACAGACCAATACAAAACTTAATAAATGCAATAAATGCAGAATAACACGCCATTAACTTTGGGTCCACTGTCTCCATTTTGCTGTTTGCCATAGTGTGCTGGCTTCATCCTTCCCTAGTGTTTTTGCATCAGTATAATAATACAAATACATTTTGATTAGGACCATGGATCTACATTCATGCACCTTAATTATTTCATTCTTAAGGCCCCCATACACGGGTCGGATTCCGACCGGATTCCGGCACGATCGATTCCGGACGCGTGCACGCGAATCGATCGTGCCGGAATCGTGTGCAGCCCACCTTGTCCGATCGATCGCATCCGATTGATCAGGGGCTCAGAATCGGATCCGACAGAGAACCAACATGTTGGTTCCATCAGATTGATTCTGCACAGATCAGGGGGAGTTGCCATTTGTGAGGTGGACAATCGGAGATGGAATCGGACACGGAATCGTCCCGGAATCCCTTGGACAAGGTGGTATGCAGCGATCGGATTCTCTTAATTGGCCGATCGATCACACCTCCGATTCCCGGCAGAATCGTCGGAATCGATCGGATGGGTGATCGAGCGGCCATGGAATCCGACTGTGTATGGCTGGCTTTAGGCATCCAGAATAATTTCCACCCATGCAGAAGATCTAGTTGGTGTTCATAAACAACCATAACTCATGGTGTGTAATGGCATACCTGCATGCATCCACAACCACATCTCTGATGCCCCCCTAATGTTGTAGTTGGCAGCTGGGCATCTGCTTGCTTGATATGAGCTGAAGTTGGAATTTTTCCCCCTTGCAGAGTGTGGCAGGTGTGGTTGTTCCAGGAAAAAAGACCCATATGTCACAGCAATCATGGACAGACTGTTATTCATGATGATGAATGCCCTGGATCAGAGGTGGGGTTTAGCCTTTCCTCCCACCACCATTGACTGAAGAAGTGCCCTGTTCGTCTCATGCAAGCCCCACTTCATCAAATCTACTTTTTTATGTAATTATGTGTTTATTACAAGCTTAATAACATTTACTGTATTTCAACCAACTGATGCAGCAAGGTAGCATTCTACATTTGGTTGTAAACAAACATTAAATGGTTAATTAAAAAAGACAAAATATCTAAAAAATTCGACCATTTTATTCTCTTTCACAGTTTGAAACAATTTACAGTATGTAAATAATATCAAGTTCTCAGTGACCACTCACTTCACAATGTGGCACTATTAAAAAAAGAAAACAAATAATACCATGCCATAAAGCTTCCTGTTTCCCCTGATCATCCGTGTCTATCTGTGGTCAATTCTGTTGATTGGACATGATTTGGAAAGGAACACACCTATCTATATAAGGCACAAATCTGGGGAGGGTTACAAAAATATTTCTGCTGCTTTGAAGGTCCCAATGGGCACAGTGGACTCTATCATCCGTAAGTGGAAGTATTTAAAAATGACAAGGACTCTTCCTAGAGCTGGCCGGTCATCTAAACTGAATGGTCACATGTGCTATTTATTTTTGCAATTTTGCCATCGGGATGCTTATGGGTATGGATTGCAAATATGTATTCGCACTCCATACCCATAAGCATCTCGATGGCGAAATTGCGAATATCTACCGCCATATTCGCGAAATTTGGGAATTCTTGAATAGACAATATTTGCCGAATATATTAGCAATTTGAATATTTGAGCTGAACACTACTCATTAGGGTAACTCTGCTGGCCGGCCATCTAAACTGACTGATCTGGGATTAGGGAGGTCAGCACCTTCTCCAGTGTAATAGTACTGTAATAAATGAATGGACGAATGCTTTCACTATAGGAGGCTGATTCATTAGGGTTACCCTACTGAATAGAGGCTAGGGTGCCCCTATAGGGTGCAATGCCTATATTAGTGTTCCACAGAATTCTCCAGTGTACTAGTACTGTAATAAATGAATGAGGGCCTTGCATTCCTAATAGGGGGCTGACTCAATGGGGTACATTTTGGTCAAAGACCCAGAACAAGCAATAAGAGAAATGTTACTTATTTAAGGACTGTAGGCCAGGCAGCTGGCATTTGTAGAGCTTCTTAGTGATTAATAAATCTTTATATTATTTGAGGCAGCCCAGGGCTGCTGTGAAAAGATAATGGAGAACAGGAAATGTCTCTGCTTCCTCCATTGCAGAGAGTTCTCTGCTCTTATCAGTGACAGTGACTGTGTCCCTCCCACCGGGCTCTATGATATATCCGCCAGAAAGTACACTGCCTATTATATTTCCAAATCTGTGTTTGCATGAGATTTATATTAAACTTTGGAAATGTTGAACTAAACATGACACTGATGCAAAACTTCCAGGAATATTCCAATATTTAGTGACAGGTTTACATGGATGTTTATTCAGCTCCATGTGTTATTCCCCTTGCTGTCCACAGGAGTTCGGGGGCTTTTTTGGGACTTTTTAATGTATTTTCTGGTGGTTGGTACACATTGGTACAAATGCCTGAACAAATGCACAAGAAGTTGCCTAAAGGTAAGGGGGCCAGCAAAAAAACCCTGCTAAGCATAGAGTCTGGAAAAGCCCAGTAAGAGGACAGAAAATAGATCTGAATAAATGATATATTTTTATTACTTTGTTTTTTACAAAGCTGAATGTGCAGGCAACAAAATCACACAAAAATGATCAATGTAAATCAAATTTATCAACCCATGGAGGTCTGGATTTGGAGTTGCACTCAAAAATTAAGAGGAAAAAAGCACTACAGGCTGATCCATCTTTGATGTAATGTCCTTAAAACAAGACAAAATGAGGCTCAGTAGTGTGTGTGGCCTCCACGTGCCTGTATGACCTCCCTACAATGCCTGGTCTCCTGAAGGATCTACTCCCACACCTGGACTTAACATCCCACAACTCCTGGACAGTCTGTAATTCAACATGGCGTTGGTGGATGGAGCGAGACATGATGTCCCAGATGTGCTTAATTGCATTCAGGTTAGGGGAACGAGTGGGCCAGTCCATATAGTATCAATGCCTTCGTCTTGCAGGAACTGCTGACACACTCCAGCCACATGAGGTCTAGCATTGTCTTACATTAGGTCTCACAAGGGGTCTGAGGATCTCATCTCAGTACCTAATGGCAATCAGACTACCTCTCACCCCCTCGCTCCTATGTTAGCCGGCTACTAAATAGGAAGGAAGGGATGGTTAACCTCCTGATACATCACTTCCTGTATTTGGAGCATGGAAGTCTAGCACTTCCTTGTTCCATATACCGGAAGTGAAGCCACTTCCTGTCAGCTTTTCCTTATAAAAAAAAAGGAAAAGTTCAAAGGTATGTTTATAAGTCATTTGGAAATTGCAACTTGAAAAATTAGGAAGTGGCAATCATTTTCTACATCGGCAGCAATTTTGGTGATACAGTGATCAGGGGCTTTAAAATTAACACACAAAGTCAGCTAATTAAAATTTCCCTAAACATCTCTAAAAATAATACAGACGCAAATGTAGACAATGGAAGATGAAATGGAGGCTTTAAGGTCCCCACACGAGCGAGACCGACAGATGAGCTGTGGAGTCATCAGGTTGCTCTCCATCACTCACAGTATCTGCGGGCACCCTTCGTGTGCCGGCCGTTTGTTTGAACGGGGACACTGTTCCCCATTCAAGCTAATGGCATCGGCCAGAGATTTACGGACATGTCAGTTCTCTGGCCGACCGAGCTTTGGGGCAACAGGGATCTGTCACCCCATGTGCGCACTTGCGACCGTTGTAAGGCAACAAAATTTGACCACAAGTGCGCGCGTACATTGGTTGGCGGCAAAATTGTCTGACACTGGATATCTGGAAAGGTGACATCATTATCCTCTACTATAACTTCCCATTAATGTCTGCTCAATACTGTGATCCTATAGGGCAGTGGGTCCCAAACTTTCCACCTTTTTCTATATAGAAACCATTCAAACATAGGTTAAGCATGAGGGCCAGCTCCCCCCCCCCCCCCGGGAATACATTCGCCCCATCCATTGTTGGAACCACTGCTTATACAGTAGAGTAAGCTTCTAATACTCTATATGCCATCCTAACAAAGTCATTTTAAAGGAAATACTGGATGGCTACAAGAGTTCTGCTTCTATATACAAGTTATGAAATGTAAACGTTTGAGCATGAATGGGTTACCCGACTCATACTTAACAAACGGCTGTATGATATCAGTTGGAGCGCTGCCGGAAGATGTATTATGCAGTCATAAACACCAAAACATCATCTTTTGCTGCACAATTCCAGTTAATTAAAACTCACTAAAGCTTTCTGCATGGTGTTCGTTTTTGCATTTAATTAAAATCTTGAGTGAAATCATTCAATACTCAGCCTCCCCCCTCCCCCTCCTCCGCACATACATCAGATTTTTCTGTTAGTTCCGATTGCTGTACAACAATTCAGCCCAGACAATTACCGCAGGTTGGGTAGAATTAGTTCTAACGTTGCCATGACAACAGTTTTATTTAATTCCACCTGCGTTGTTGGCATTTTCCTGCAGAGACACTTACTTGAATTTAAAGATCCCAACTGAAAACCATGGTGTGTTAAATGTCCCCTATCAGATAGGCAGCTCAAAAGGCGGCCATTCATTATGTTTTTATGTTTGGTTCCAGCAGTGAAATTGATAGTTGAATTCCATGACCAAGAACTTTAGAAATGTTCTGTTGATTGTACAAGTATTTTAAAGTTATTTAATTTGCATCTAATCAAATTTGGGCATACTTGTCAACATCACCCCACACCTCCTGCCCCACTTACATTTCCAAACTGGTACACAACTACCCCCTCCGTTCCTCCAGTGACCTACTAATGACATTCCCGCTCATAACATCATCACGTGCACAGCTTCAAGACTTCTCTAGGGCTGCTTCTACTCTCTGGAACTCTCTCCCTCGCCCCATTAGACTCGCTCCAACCTTTGGCACTTAAAAAAAAAAACTAAAAACCCACCTCTTTACTCTCTCCTACCCACTCCTAACATCACAACCATGCTATTCCCATCCCCCCCACTTATTGTATACTCTGTTGCCCCACCTATTAAATTGTAAGCCCAGTCGGGAAGGGTCCTCTACTCCTCCTGTGTCATAACCTGTTCCTGTGTGTATTATATTCTGTTGTATCTACACTCCTAATGTATTGTACAGCACTGCGTAATATGTTGGCGCTATATAAATAAATGATAATAATAACATCATTGTGGCAGAGTAAGGAAAAAATACAGGAAGTGACGTAGCTGACATCACTCCCGGTATTTGGATCGTGTTTCTTCTGCGTTCCAAATACAGGAAGTGACGTCACTGATGTTGTTTCCGGTATCAGAAGAACCTTACATTTAGTTGTGGACTGAGTTAGGAGGGAGAGGGCGTTACTCTCCCTGTTTATGTCCCACCCCGCACATTATTAGCACAAGTGGAGTGGGAACATAGGAGGGAGAGCAATGCTCCTCCCACCTAAATCCCATTTAATCCAGGATTTTTTAATATCAGTATTTGGCCAGAAAGCCACATAAAAAATGGGACTTTCCTGCCCAAAACAGGATAGTTGACAGGTATAGATTAGGGAGCATGTGCAACCAAGTCTGTGGCTAACTTTAGTTTGTGTCCTGACAAAACCTGAATGGCTTGCTTTCCTGAATTCCTTGGTTGTCTGACTTGCTTCCTTGCTCAGATCCTTGATCCCCAAATTGTATGCATTCCTATTTACTAACTTGCCTGTTTTTCTGAATCGCTCTTATTCCTAAATTATTTGAATCCCTTAATTATGTTACTTACTAGTCTGGATTCCTACACGGCCGGGATTACAGAACTAATGCGTCTGCTGAGTTTCTTGATTGAGTGGACCAGAAAGGTCAAATGCTTTGAAATGAGAAAAACTTTACCTTACGTAAATAATAGTAACATTGCAGTGATCATTACATTTATTACTCACACAGAAGCAGAATATTTTCTGACTATGGTTACCATGTACTGAAACCTATTACCCTATATGTAGAATATACCTCAAATATGTAGAATATACCACAAAAATAAAACAAATAAATACACTTGTCTTCAGGAAATCTCTTTTTCAGATGCTGGTAATTGCTTCAATGGGATTTAGGGATCATTTCTTGTGCCTATGTCCAGCCCCTTGAAACACTGGTGTAGACCAGGCTCGTGCAATGGACCTTGACTCGTAATTTGTGTGTTGGAACATAAATTCCGTAGCATTATGGCCATCCTGTTGTGAGAGTATTGTTACAATAATATATTTAGCAGACATTTAAATAACTAGCAAAGACTAAGTAGTTTGGGGTCCATGTGATTCGTCTCACACAAGGTGCTGTGTTGCCCTCTAGTGGTCACTAGTAGGTATCACCACACTCTCAGCCACAACCTTGTATTCAGGGTTTTGATTTTAAATAGTGTCAAATATCTTTTTTTAAATATATTTTGTTACTTCTTTATATATCTGTACTTTATATATCTGTGCTGTACACTGTCTGCACCAGTCACTTACTTTTAACATATTTATGAGTATGAACTCTCTTACGCCCCCTTACAATCTTACCATACAATTTTTGTACAATCAACTTTTGTTCTACCAAAACCATGTAATATGAGGACCTTTCTAAACCTTCCAATCACTATGCAGTCTATCAGGGAGGACCCAGCCCTGCATAGTTGTTGGTAGATCTAATGAAAATTGTATGGAGTGATCTAAAGGTGTATGGGGGGCTTTAAAAAATATATAATGCCCTTACGCATTTTTAGATGAAGCCACAGATATACAACAGGTTAAATTAGGAAACTTTAGACAGCAAATAAATACCAAATTTCCCAAAGCCTACATGTGGGCAGTATGGCAGAAGGGGCAGTTTTCTGCTAAAATAGGTCATTGTTATAAGAGAACACTGTTACCTGAATGTGTGCCTATGGTCTGCAACAATCTTAATGTTCATGTAGATGTGTCATTATTACAGCCGCATGAATGTCAGGCCTCAAGGATTCCAACATAATTGGCCAGAGTGCCACAATGCTTCCACTGGCCAACCTTCTTCCCATGTAAATTATCTAAACACAAATGCAATCAGACCAGACCACTTTCACCCATTGCTTTATGGTCCATTTCGAAGCACACATGCCTGTTGCAGCCACTTTCAGTAATAAAGGTCAGCATAGGCACTTCAGAATGGTCTTCAGCTATGTTGCCCCATACTGAGTAAACTATGATGCACTGTGTGTACTTACACCGTCCTTATGCTGTGTATACTTACACCGTCCTTATGCTTTACAGCAACTTGGGCTATAGAAGCTCTTGAGATTGAGATTGAAATTGATTGAGATTGAAATTGAGATCTATGAGATCTATGAAAAGACAGGCTACTCTTTACCCCACTATGTGCGCCAATGGGCATACCAAGGAACTTCCCAAAGTCAAAGAGCCTGAGATTGAAATGCTGTCTGTGAACTGAAGAATAAGAAGCCTTCTTAAAACAGAAGGTACTTACACGGCCCAATCCAGCACAAATCCCAAAAGTTTAGGTAGAAACAGTGGACAGTGGGCAAAGCCATGCAAAATATTCCAAACCAAAAATGTTCATGCATAGCAGCTTTTGCTGTTCTTACTAATATTCTGGCTAAATTGGAGGTAAGGGTGGTAATGGATTTAGAAGAAAAAATTTTTTTTGCCTCTGGTTTGTTCCTATAAATTGCTGGCTTTGGTTTGCCTTTGGTTTGTTCCATATATTTCTGTTTCTATTTCCGTTTAAAAAAAATCGCATTGCGATTATATAATCGCGATCCCATTCATTGCAATGGATCGCGATTATATAATTATACGATCGCAATAAATCGCAAAAAATCGCGATCGCGTCGGATATCCGATGATATATTCGCGAATATTCGCGAAATGGCGATATTCGAGCTAAATATTCGAAAATCGAATATTCGAGCTCAACACTACTGTCTAGGTGCCCTGGAGTCTTACCGATTTTTAAAAAATCCGCCCGAGCAATGTGCAGGCATGCACCTTGATTCCCTGCACTGGGCTGCTCACCAGCAGTACAGTGGTCACATGGCCTAAAGCTGCTGTCTAGGTGCCCTGGAGTCCTGCCGATTTTTAAAAAAATCCGCCTGGAAAGCTGGACAAGAAGTAGGGCCAGCACCAAACAGTACTTGCTTGTCCAATGGGAAGACATGTCTGGTTTGCAGGAGTGTAGTCCCATAGGTATCCCCAGCGATCAACAGGACTAATCCACACATTAATCCCGGTATGCCTCCCCACTGGAACCCTGGCACAGGTCGGGGGAGGAGAAGTACGAATTCCTCCCAACTGGGGCTTAGGTATGTACAGGGTTAGGATCAATAATATGACACAGAGGCGGACGTACTGCATAAACCCTTTATTTTTTCAGGAACAACAGAACAGAAAAGAACTTGGAAAACATTAACTCACTGCAACAGTCCTTAGCAAACAAGAAGAAGTCTCTGAGTGACTCGTGTGAGCTTCAGCCTGTCCCCTTTCACACGGGGGCAGGCCCTCTTCTCAAGAAGAGCGAGGGAAGGTCTGTGCACCACACCTGGTCAAGGCTGGATTCAGGGTGCTGTGGTTCCAATGCGCTGCTACCGCTGAGTATAGTTTGCCCCACCCCACTTGGAAGGAGTAATCAGGGTGTCCTCGAGTGACCCACCTCACTGCCAGAGGGAGCTGTTAGCAGCCTGGTGATCCAGCCTGAAGATTCAATAGTTTCATTTTGTGTCATATCTGGTAATCTGGTTCTTGGGTACGCCAATGGTACATTGGTCACCATAAATAGGTCAATGGTTTACCTGTCATCATTCTTTCTAGATAGTAACCACTCCATATTAGGAGCACTACAAAGGACCTGCCATTTTGAAGATGATCTAACCCATGCCATCTACCCGTAACATTTGCATATTGCCAAAGTCACTCAAATCCTATCCCTTTTTATTCCATCCTTTTCACACCCTTTTTCTTCACCTGCATCTGAAATATAACCTTCATTTTTCACATAATCTCCTTCCAGCTCTGTGCACTTGGTCCAGTAGTGCCCCAATATTTGTTCCCCTAGGAAAAATCTTGCAGAAAAGCACCATTGGTGATTATATTGGGAGAATGTTTATTTCTGTATTAGAGACAGATTCATTTTCTGCATTTATAATATTTATAACAAAATTTTAATAATGTTTCATTTTGGAGGTGTGTCCTCAGTCACAGGATTCCCAAAACCTTTTGGATTGTGCTTAAACTTTGACAAACATTGCTCTTAATTATTTTTTAATTCTGATGGATAGTCAACAATCTTGGCACCTACCGTGCACATAACTTTCACTTTTCCCCTAATGCATGATATTATTCAATGTGCCTATGAGCATAAGTTTTTTTTACATCACTTATGGTCTGGTGACTTCACCTGGGTAGTCTGAGCGCTTCATCTGTGGTTGATGTTCCACCAAGTTCGTACCGCCTGAAGCAGGGACGCAGGCTAGGTGGAGGGCGCCTTGACCCAGGGGAGCTGGCCTGGGACGTCGGAAGAGGTGAGTAGGCGGAGAGGGGAGGGGAGAGGGCGGAGTCACGGAGCTGATTTAAGCCGGCCAAACAGGAAGTACTTCCTCTTTGGCCGGTTGACGTCAGCTCGCGTGCATCGCTGGAAGGGTAAGTCTCTATGTTATTTTGCCTTTTTCCCCCTCATGTGCCATGGCTTCACCGCTGGACCGCTTGATCCAGCAGCTGACTGCACAGGCTGCAGAGCACAGGGACGACTGGGTGCTTTCCCAGCTGGTCCCCGACACCCCCCCCTCCTTCATCTAATGTTCGGCCGGTGCGCCTCAGGCGCCGCGTGCCAGAGCGCCTCAGCCCCTCCCCCCAGCCTAGCCGGGCCACGCAGGCCAGCCGCAGCCCCATGCCTCCACTGGGCCCCAGGGACTTGGCCTCCTCACCTCTCCCCCCAGCTTCCACAACACGGCGGGTGCCCCGATCGCGGGCGGGCCACGGGGCCCCGCCCCCCGCTCCTTGGCGAGCACTAGCAGGCCCAGCAGGCAATGTGAACTGCGGCCTAGGCCTGCATGGGCGGCGGCGCGCACGCTGGATTGCGCTCCTTCCCCATTGGGACCTGATGCTGTGGGGAACCCTGTCCTGCCCCCCCGCTCCCCTGCGCGCTCCACCGGGCCCAGCGGCCACAGAGACACGCGGCCTAGGGCTGCACGCGCCCCCAGGGGCTCCCCACATGGCGCAGCGAACCCCTTAGGCCTGGATGATGTAGGGGATTCTGCCCCCCCTGCTCCTCAGGGCGCACTACAAGGCCCAGCAGGCTGCGTACCACTCGTCCCCGGACGCATCGCGCTGCGGGTGGTGCACGGGATCACATGGCGTATTCACCTGGCATGGGGGAAGATGGGGCCCCTACTGAGGACTTTGATGAGCTGACGTGGGTCAGGGCCAGGGACACGGCCGGGCCTACTGCTTCTACAAAGCCGGCCAGTCAGGGCGCTTCTCGCCGCCGGGCCTCTCCCGCTGGGACTGCGAGGGGTGCTGCGGCCGGGCAGGGCCGGGCACCGCGTTCTCCGCGTTCCCCCTCTCCTTTGTCGGACTTCCTTGGGGGTTTTGATGGCGAGCCGCCCGGTGACGTTTTCGCTGATGCAGGCTATATTCGGGGTCTTGCCGGCGGCATGCCGGGATGCTTACGAGCAGCGGCTTTTTGGATTAGCCTATTCGCTGGCATTTTTTGGGGCCTTTCGCGTCAGCGAGCTCGTCAGCCCGGGTAAGCCGGGGGTGTGCTGCTTCATCACGTGCGGGGGGGGAGTTAGTTATTTGGTTTTATTTTTCCAAGACAGATCCCATGGGTAAGGGGTTGCGGGTGCAGTTGGCCGGGGTTCCCGAGTGTTCATTCTGCCCAGTTGGCTGTTTTCAAGCCTTTATGGGGGGGAGACATTTGGATACTCGGGCACTCATACGTGTATTGGGCGGAGCGGAGAACCGTGGTTCGACCGCGCGGCAGATGGCTCGGGGACCTAGGCGAGGAAGTTGATGTCCACTGGTTCGGCTTTTCGGGCTTAAAATGGTGACAGTTGTTCCGCAAATTTTCTGATTTGGCGGCCGTCAGGTCCCCTCCGGACATTTTAGTGGTTCACGCAGGGGGGAATGACTTGGGTCAAATGCCACAGTTAGAGTTGATCAAGGGTATCCAGGCGTTCTTTTTGCGGATTTGGGAATGTGCCCCTAGCATGCTGTGCGTATGGTCCGAGATCGTGCCGCGGTGGCGCTGGTGGTCAGCCCTGGACATGTCTACCATCGACAGGAGCCGTATTAAGGTGAATAGGGAGGTGGAAAGGTTCATGTGCCGGGTGGGGGGGGGGCATTTCAGGAGGGACGGGGTGCATCTGACGAATCTAGGGTGTGGTGTCTTCATCACAGGGTTAGTGAAAGCCATTGAGGCGGCATTCCTCCTTTGGTGGGGGCTCGGCAGTGCCGCAAGAATAATTTGGAGCTGAGAGAAGCTAGATGGTGTGTCAGTACTGGAGGGCAGCCACTTAGATGGTGAAACTGGGCGGGGCTTAGGCCCCCATTTATGGCACTCCCTGGAGTGTATTGAAGGATGTACCCATCGAGCCAGTATTGGAGGGCTGGTGGCCGGTACAGTTTGGTGAGAAGACCAATGTTATTGTTATTTAAAGGTTAATTAATGTTAAAAGGTTATTTAAATATTATTTATTTTTTGAGAATTGGCTGTGGCTGAAAGTTTGTATTTTTCCAACAAAAATCGTCTTATATAAACTTTTAAACAAAATTTCGGCCTCTGTCTTTATTTTTAGTGATAAGGGGTTTAGTGGGTAAGGTACAGGGTCTCAGAAATCCCTGGGTCATGAATTCATTAATCCAAAAGTAAACAGTCTCCAATGCTGGTGCAAAGTCCCCTTGAACTATGTCCAACTCAGCTTTGAACTGAGCAGCCGTTCTCTTCTTTAAATAGAAATGTTTAATAACTGCACAAAATTCTTCTTTCTCTATTGTTTACAATTGCTGAAAACACTTCACAAATCATAAACTGTCACTTCCGTCTCAAACTTGGTGTAGGTAAGTCTAGAGAATAATACTATGTAGTAGCATGTTCAAAACTTTTACGGTGGAACTATCTTGCAGAAAACATAGGCCCAGAGCCAAAAGACAGAGACGCAGAGGGACTATATTACTGGGTTAGAAGAAGCTGGCATAATAAGGGTTAGCAAATCTCATAAACATGCTAAGCTATATTGGTATGGTATTTTGTTATGTTATCTTGTTCCAGCTCTACTGGATTGCTTATGTCAATTGCTAGGAGGGGTCCTCCTGTAGTTTAATGTGAGAGGAGAATTCACCACACTTCAGTCAGAGGAAAGTGTACGTCGGATGAATTTTCTGCCCTCCCTCCCTCAAATTTTCTTTGGTTTATAAAACTTCTTCCTTTGTTTTCAGGTTTCAAAACTTGTCCCGGAAGCAGCAGGGTTGTAAGGTCCTTGAAGGTGGTCTGGTCGTGGAAAAGGTCATTGGAAGGGACTGTCGTAGGTACGTTAGTCCCACCCTTTGTTAAGGATGTCGGAGTGCCCGGGAACTAGTTCTCTAAGGTGGTATCTGCAATTTATTGTAATTGTCTCCGAGTTGGTGTAGTGTGGCTGGAGGCCTATGTATTGGGTGATGCGGTACAGGGTGCTGGATAACTGCCTTCAAGGGACCTTCATTTTAATCTGTAATAGTATGTTTAATGAATGTTATATATTATATTTTGTTAGTTACGTTGGTAATAAAAGGCCGCCAGGTCTTTTAAAACCCAATCTAAGTGAGTCTCAATTATTACATTTAGGTTTTTGGTAAATGAATGTTGTTAAACAATTCAGACAAAGGGGGCAGCTAGCTTTTATACCCTAGTCATGTGATTTAATTTAGCAGAAACGTACCTTACTTATTGAATGACAATTGTACATTCACAATAGAGTTGCAGAACACACATTGGGCCCTTAAGCTGGCCACACACGGGTAGATTCCCATGCAATCGACCAGGGATCAATTACCCCATGGGCACATCAATTACCGTATGATGGGGACCTGGAAACCGGTCTCTCCTTTCCCCAGCCGGAGAAGCAGCCAGCCTGCACCCCCCCCCCTCTCTTCTGGCAGAGCTGGCCCCTTCACACACACACAGCCGTAGCTGTTCACAGCCTGTGTGTTCGGCTCAGCTGTCAGCCCGTCCATTACATTGAATGGTGACTCGCAGTCCCCATTCAATGTAATGGATTTCAACCAAGGTTTTCCAACAGTTGGAAACCTGATTGGTCGAGTTCCTTTGAGCAGGATCCATTGATCCTACTCGAAGAAACCGTGGATGGCCCAGATGAAGAAACAGATTAGAGGAACATTAGGAGCAGTGTGCGTGGCGTGAGTAATCTGTTACTTCATCGAGTCGTGTGTGGCTAGCTTAAGTTGCTAGCTAGCTTTAAGTTAGGCTGAGCAGCCTCCTGCATATTGATTACCTGACTTTGCAACATGACACATTTTACTATTTTATCAGTAGGCCTGGATGTACTCATGCAATAAATTTTCTCCCATATGTGCCTCCTGACACTGCCTTCTGCTTCCCAAATGCAGAAAGGCCCTCTCTGACCTGCCAGTCACAGTAACAGCAAAGATTACCTGCCAACTCTATGTGTATTCTTTTCCTGAGTCAATTTAAACAGAGAATAAAGAATAAAAGTGATTAGAAAGACTTCTGATTCACTTCATCCATACATATTATACATCATACCTGAATGAGAGACAGTTGGTTGGGGGGAGTGCAGTGGCAGCTGGGAGACCTACTTGCCAACACCGGCACAGAGATGAAAGTGGAGGATGAAATAAGCCCCCTGTGCAGCACTTGCTCTATCCTTACCCCCTCCGGGAGGAACAAGACGCAAACAAATTGCTGACAATGGCGCTATTCATTACCCTCTGAACACAAATGTAGATTGAGTTTATGGTGGAATTCAGAGATTCGGATAAAATTACTATAGAATTCAGATCTCTCGTCTACAGCCTGGCAGGGACGTCATGCCGATCTAGATTTTATCAGCTCCCCGCTAAAGTACAAAATAAATGCTTTACAGAGGAAGAAAAGTCACATAAAAGAAAGACAAAGCTGGGCTGGCCCAACGCCCGGGAATATCTTCCCCTCACAGCAGCTATTTGTGGCCAAATCTCCCTGATCACATATACGGTACCTGATCTCCTTACTAAACAGGGCTCTTTCATAAATACTGTATTTTCCGGCGTATAAGACGACTGGGTGTATAAGACGACCCCCAACTTTTCCACTTAAAATATAGAGTTTGTGGTACACTCCCAGTATAAGACTTCCCCTTCTAACACATACCAAATAAAAATTAAAAAAACATCAGATTTGCTTTCAATATGGTAATTTTAATTCTTATGACATGGGCAAACTGCCTGCAAGTCACGGGAAGTCCACTGGCAAATGTGCCGGCACATGTCATTTTTTTTGCCAGCTCAGGGAAACAGCAGTGGACCCATGGCCTTATATAGGTCTACTCTTTTTAAGTAATTTACATTCCTAATTTCACACCCGTAACTTCAACCTCTCATATTAATGTTTACCTGTGGTTATCCAAGTAACATAAATTGTATACATTTAATTCAAAGAATTTTTGCAATCAAAAATGTAACTGATATCATGTCACATGATACAGTGAAGGTGTTTTAATGTGTTTGAGCTGCAATACCAGTTTCAGCCACTGGAGCCACAGCCTTTAGTGAGCACATCGGCTTCGTCTCACACATGGAGGAGGGAGAGAGGGAAGGGGGATAAGGGGGCGCTTTCGATGTATGACAGGCAGACTCCTCTGGCTCAGAAGTTTCTGCACTCCCTGTATAAGACGACCCCGGCTTTTGACGCCAGAATATACAGTATATATATATATTCACAACTGGTCTTTTACATACAAGTATAATATTTGTTCCCAAATTGAAGAATAAGGGAGTAACTAGGTGTACATACCCTGTTTCCCTGAAA
>CM070040.1:45610741-45624473 GCA_036250615.1 Ptychadena robeensis
TGTTGTCTGGTGACTTCACTGGGTAGTCTGAGGCTTCATTGTGGTTGATGTTACACCAAGTTCGTACCGCCTAACAGGAGCAGGCTAGGGGAGGGGCCTTGAACCAGGGGAGCTGCTGGGACGTCGGAAGAGGTGAGTAGGCGGAGAGGGGAGGGGAGAGGGCGGAAGTCACGAGATGATTTAAGCAGGCAAACAGGAAGTAACTTCTCTTGGACGGTTGAGTCAGCTCGCGTGATCGCTGGAAGGGTAAGTCTCTATGTATTTTGCTTTTCACCATATGTGCCATGCTTCACGATGAGACCGCTTGACCAGCAGCTGAATTGACACAGGCTGCAGAGCACAGGACGACTGGGTGCTTCCAGTGGTCCCAGAACCCCCATCCTTATCTAATGTTAGGCGGTGAGCCTAGCGACCAGCGTGCCAGAGCGACTCAGCCCCTCCCCCAGACTAGCAGTGGCCACGAAGGACAGCAGCAAACATGCCTCAATGGGCCCCAGGACTTGGCCTCATCAACCTATCCCCACAGACTTCAACAAACGGGGGTGCCACGATCGCGGGCGGGCCACGGGCCCCGCACCACCGATACTAGAAGACATAGAGCCCAGCAGGCAATGTGAAATGCGGCCTAGGCCTGCAGTGGACAGGCGGCAGCAGAGGAATGATTGCGCTCCTTCACATTGGGACATGATGTGTGGGGAACCCTGTCCTGCCCCCCGCTCCCTGCGCGCTACACCGGGCACAGCGGCACAGAGACACGCGGCTTAGGGACTGCACGCGCCCCCAGGGGATCCCCACAATGGCCAAGCGAACCTAGGCTGGATGAGTAGGGGATTTGCCCCCCTGACTCCTCAGGGGCTACTAACAAGGCCCAGCAGGTGCGTACCACTCGTCACCGGAAGCAGCATTGCGGGTGGGGCTATAGGGATCAAATGGCTATTCACATGGCATGGGAAAGATGGGGCCCTATGAGGAATTTGATGAGCGACGTGGGTCAGGGACAGGGAACGGCGGGCCTATGCTTCTAACAAAGCCGGCAATCAGGCGCTTCTACGCCGCCGGACTCTCCCGCTGGGAATGCGAGGGGTGCATGCGCCGGCAGGGCGGACAGCGTTCTCGCGTTCCCCCCTCATTTGTCGGACTTCATTGGGTTTGATGGCGAGCCGACCGGTGAGTTTTCGATGATGCAGGCTATATTCGGGTCTGCGGCGGCATGCGGGATGCTTACGAGCAGCGGCTTTTTGGATTAGCCATTTCGCTGGAATTTTTGAGGGCATTTGCGTCAAGCGTCGTCAGCCGGGTAAGCGGGGGTGTGCTGTTATCACAGTGAGGGGGGGGAGTTAGTTATTGGGTTTTATTTTTCCAAGACAGATCCCATGGGTAAGGGTTCGGGTAGCGAAAAAATAAATAAAAAGGGCCGGGGTTCCCGAGTGTTCATTTGCCCATTGTTGGTGTTTCAAGCCTTTATTGGGGGGAGACATTGATTACTCGGGCACTATACGTGTATTGGGCGAGAGCGGAGAACGTGTGTCGAACAGCGCGGCAGATGGCTCGGAAGGAGTAGGAGAGGAAGTTGAGTCCAACGGTTCGGCTTTTCGGGCTAATAAAATGGTGACAGATTGTTCGCAAATTTCTGATTTGGCGGCCGTCAGGTCCCATACCGACATTTTAGTGGTTCAGACAGGGGGGAATGACTTGGGTTCAAATGCCACAGTTAGAGTGATCAAGGTATCCAGGCGTTCTTTTGGATTGGAAGGCCTAGCATGCTGTTGCGTATGGTCAGAGATGTGCTGCACAGGGTGCGCTGGTGTCAGCCCTGGACATGATACCATCGACAGAACCGAGATTAAGTGAATAGGGAGGTTGAAAGGTTCATGTCGGGTGTGGGTGGGGGGACATTTCAGGAGAGGAGGGGTGCATCTGACGAATTAGTGTGGTGTTTCATAACAGGGTAGTGAAAGCCATTGAGACGGCATTCCTCCTTTGGTGGGCTCGGACAGTGCCGCAAGAATAATTTGGAGATGAGAGAAAGAAAAGTATGGTGTGTCAGAACTGGAGGGCAGCCACTTAGATGTGAAAAGTGGGGGCTTAGCCCCCATTTATGGCAATCCCTGGAGTGTATGAAGGAGTACCATGAGCCGATATGAGGGCTGGTGGCCGGTACAGTTTTGGTGAGAAGACAATGTTATTGTATTTTAAAGTAATTAATGTTAAAAGGTTATTTTAAATATTATTTATTTTTTGAGAATTGGCATGTGGAAAGATGAAAGTTGTATTTTTCCAACAACAAAAATCGTCTTATATAAACTTTTAAACAAAATTTCGGCCTTGTCTTATTTTAGTGATAAGGGGTGTAGTGGGTAAGGTACAGGGTTCAGAAAATCCTGGGTAATGAATCATTTAATACAAAAGTAAAAACAGTCTCAATGCTGGTGCAAAGTCACCTTGAAATATGTCCAATCAAGATTGAATGAGCAGCCGTTCTCTCTTTAAATAGAAATGTTTAATAACTGCAAAAATTCATTCTTTCTATAGTTTACAATTGCTAAAACACTTACAAATCATTAAAACTTCACTTCCGTCTCAAACTTGGTGTAGGTAAGTCTAGAGAATAATACTATGTAGTAGCATGTTTACAAAATTTTACGGAAATGGTGGAACTAATCTTGCAAAAGAAAAAAATAGGCCAGAGCAAAAGACAGAGACCAGAAGAAGGGACTAATATATGGGTTAGAAGAAGAAAGCTGGCATAATAAGTTGTTAGCAAAATCTCATAAAAACATGCTAAGCTATATTGGTTATGGTATTTTGTTATGTTATCTTGTTACAGCTCTACTGGATGCTTTATGTCAATTGCTAGGAGGGGTCCTCCTGTAGTTTAAATTGAGAGGAGAATATACCACACTTCAGTCAGAGGAAAGGTACGTCGGATGAATTTTCTGCCCTCCCTCCCTCAAATTTCTTTGGTTTATAAAACTCTTCCTTTGTTTTCAGGTTTCAAAAATTGTCCGAAAGCAAGCAGCAGGGTTGTAAGGTCCTTGAAGGTGGTTCTGGTAGTGGAAAAGGTCATTGGAGGGACGTCGTAGGTACGTTTAGTCCCACTTTGTTAAGGATGTCGGAGTGCCCTGGGAACTAGTTCTTTAAGGTAGTATCTGCAATTTATTGTAATTGTCTCCAGAAGTTGTGTAGTGTGGATGGAGGCAGTATTGTATGGGTGATGCGTACAGGGTGCTGGATAAATGCCTTAAGGGACCTTCATTTTAATCTGTAATAGTATGTTTTAATGAATGTTATATATTATATTTTGTTAGTTAGTTGGTAATAAAAGGCCGCAAGGTCTTTTAAAACACCAAATCTAAGTGAGTCTCAATTATTAATTAGGTTTTTGGTTAAATAATGTTGTTAAAACAATTCAGACAAAGGGGGCAGCTACTTTATACCCTAGTATTGATTTAATTTAGCAGAAAGAAACGTACCTTACTTATTAATGACAATTGTACATTCACAATAGAGTGCAGAAAACAAATGGGCCCTTTTAAGATGGCCACACACGGGTAGATTCCCATGCAATCGACCAGGATAAATTACCCCATTGGGACACATCAATTACCGTATGATGAGGGACCTGGAAACGGTCTCTCCTTTCACCACCAAAGAAGAAAAAAGCAGCAGCTGCACCCCCCACCCTCTCTTCTGGCAGAGCTGGCCCCTTAACACACACACACAGCCGAGCTGTCAAAGCCTGTGTGTTCGGCTCAGCTGTCAGCCCGTCATTACATTGAAGATCTGACTCGAAGTCCCCATTCAATGTAATGGATTTCAACCAAGTTCCAAACAGTTGGAAACCTGATTGGTCGATTCATTTGAGCAGGATTGCTACATTGATCCTACTCGAAGAAAGAAACACGTGGATGGCCCAGATGAAGAAACAGATTAGAGAAACATTAGGGCAGTGTGGTGGCTGTGAGTAATCTGTATACTATGAGTGTGTGGGCTAGCTTAAGTTGCTACTAGCTTATAAGTTAGGATGAGAAAGCCTCATGCATTATTGATTACTGACTTTGCAACATAGACACATTTTACTATTTTATCAGGAGGCCTGGAGTAATCATGACAATAAAATTTTTCTCCATATGATGCTCCTGACACTGCCTTCTGCTTCCCAAATGCAAAAAAAGAAAGCCCTCTGACTGCCAGTCACAAGTAACAGCAAAGATTTACCTGCCAACTTATGTGTATTAATTTTACTGAGTCAATTTAAAAAAAGAGAATTAAAAGAATAAAAGTGATTAGAAAGACTTGATTCACTTAATCAATACATATTATAACATCAACCTGAAGAGAGAGAAGTTGGTGGGAGGGAGTGCAGTGGCAGATGGGAGAACCCTACTTGCCAACACAGCACAGAGATGAAAAGGGAGGATGAAAATAAGCCCCTGTGACAGCACTTGCTCTATCCTTACCCCCTCCGGGAGGAACAAGACGCAAAAACAAATGCGACAATGCGAGCTATTCATAATCCATCTGAACACAAATGTAGATGATTATGGTGGAATTCAGAGATTCGGAATAAAATACTATAGAATTAGAATCTCTCTACAGCCTGGCAGGGACGTCATGCCGATTCTAGATTTTATCAGCTCCCCGCTAAAGACAAAAATAAATGCTTTACAGAGGAAAAGAAAAGTCACAATAAAAGAAAAGACAAAGCTGGGCTGGCCCAAACGCAACGGGAATATCTTCCTCACAGCAGCTATTTGTGGCCAAATCTACAAACCTTATCATTATTACGAGTACCTATCTCCTATACTAAAACAGGGCTCTTTCATAAATACTGATTTTTCAGGCGATAAGCGACACTGGGTTGTATAAGAACGACCCCAAACTTTCCACTTAAAAATATAGAGTTGTGGTACACTTCCCAGTATAAGACTTCCCCTTCTAACACATACAAATAAAAATTAAAAAAACATCAGATTGCTTTCAATATGGTAATTTAATTCTTATGACATGGGCAAACTGCTGCAAAGCACGGAAGTCCATGGCAAATGTGCGGCACATGTCATTTTTTTTGCCAGCTCAGGGAAAACAAGCAAGTGGACCCATGGCCTTATATAGGTCTACTTCTTTTTAAGTAATTTACATTCCTAATTTCACACCCGTAACTTTCAACCTCTCATATTAAGTTTACCTGTGGTTATCCAAAGTAAAATAAATTGTATAAATTAATCAAAGAATTTTTGCAATCAAAAAGTTAAATGATATATGTAACAAAAAAAATGATACAGAAAGATTGAAAGGTGTTATTAATGAAAAATGATTTGAAGCTGAAACAATAACCAGATTATCAGAAAAAAGCACAACTGGAAAAGCCACAGCCTTTAGTGAGAACATCGGCTTCGTCTCAACACATAGAGGAGGGAGAAGAGGGAAGGAAAGGCATAAGGGGGCGCTTCGATGTATGACAGCAGACTCCATTGCTCAGAAGTTTCTGCAACTCCCTGTATTTATAAGACGACACGGCTTTTGACTGAAACAACTAGAATATAAGGATATAATATATATTTACAACTGGTCTTTAACATACAAGTAATATTTGTTCCCAAATTGAGAATAAGGAGAGTAAAACTAGGGTACATACCCTGTTTCCCTGAAAAAAATAAGGATCCCCCGAAAATAAGGCACCCCCAAAGATACGGGTACTGTAACTAAGGAACTCTGGATTACAAGCGGAAATCAAAATGACAACAGGAGGATCAGAAGGGGTACTAAAATGGTAATCCCCCTTCCAAATCTCCTGTGACATTTTTTAATTCCCCACCTTGAACCCCCCGGTGATTTTAAGTGATACTCCCCCCCCCCCCGATTACACACAGTGCTGTATTTCTTCTTCATGGAAAAAATTTAAGACATGCCCCAGAAATAGACGATAGGGCATCTTTGGGAGCAAAAATTAATATAAACTCAGTCTTATTTCGGGGGTAATACGTGTAACATTAATTATTAGTAATTACGAGGATAGTCAACAGCTACAGGGATGTTAGATGCACCCTAAGTAGGCAGGAGGGCAGTGGGTTTTCAGGCATGAGGTCATGTGATTGTTACAGCAAAACTTGACTTTCTTTTAAATGAATTGACTATAGACAAGTAATAAAAAATTGCAATATTATTATAATATATTGAAAAATATTTAAGGGATGGTTGGGGCACCAAACAACTGAGAATAATCGAGCTAAGCCGAATACTTTGCATGGGACCAAGCGATTTTTTTCATAAATGAAAATGGACATCGACCGGGATTTACGGTCATGTCCAAATACCCGTTTACGAGGGGATTGATTTATCGCCCTCAAAAGACAGGGTTAACCGCCATAGATGAACCTATAGAATCAAGTGGCTATGTCAGGTGTAATGGGCACTTTATACTCAGATTTTCCACAGTTGCAAGTCTTAATAACAGATGAGTAAAAAAAAAAAAGTACGCAGAGACATGAGCAAGACACATTATGTATCATTAGATATTCACTTCTTGTCATTGTCCTTGTCACAATATCATGTGTACCTAAGATTCCAATTTATCCGTCAGTACAAATCCACTTAATTAAGACTTTTAACAAAATAAGCTGAAGTGATCCCAATATGCAAAGCTGCTGGTAAGTAAAAATATAGATATGTATAAATTGATATATGATATATATTATGTATTCTAACCTGCACATGCATCAAAAAATAAAAAGGAATGTCATGTAAGTGTAAGGGTTGATTTTAATAATATATATTGATATAATGATATATAGATATAAAAAAAACACACACATATACACACACACAGAGACGCACATGTAGTGATATGTGTACTGTACTTAATACCAGGAGGTGGGGCAGTTATATAAGAATATTATACAGATTAGTCACATGACATATGTATGGTAGGGACAGAAGTGCCTTTGCATAAAGGGATGGACTAAAAGACACCAGAATCTTTTATATTCTACCTGTAACCAATCATGCTAGTGTTATGTATTTGGCCAGATTTTGCTGGTGTCACTCACCATTATTGGATGAAAAAAAAACTTTATACAGTGATTTAAATCAAATATATAAACACAAAATGATACCATACACATGAGATAAAAATTAGGATCCATTAAAACAGACCAAGTATCCGATGGCGGTTATCGGGTGGATAGTATAATATTCGGCAAAAAATACCACATTGAAAATCCAATTTAGATGTTATTTTTTTTTTTTACGAGGATATCATCGAAATCATACAGCCGTTTATATCGGCCATTAGGATGTTATTTTTTTTTTTTAAAGGGGAAGCCTCGGCAGTAAATTGGTCGTGTAAACACTATGAAAACAGTATGAGTTTCCCGATGTTTTGCCAGACCATAATAAAATTTTTGAAACATCCAATAAATTAGATCGTAAAAAAATCGGGAATTACGATAGCTATATATCGGTTGTACACATGTTGACATGTGCGGATTTCCAGGCCGATAAAATGCATTCACTTGGTCGGTTTTTAAATGGATCCTAATCTTATCTCCAGAGGGTATGGCCTTGATTAACACACTCTTTAGAGATGGAAATATTTACTCCATATACGTATTCCATATTAATTTACAAATGTAATACATCAAATAACACAGTAAATATTTCAGCCAGAACAAGGTCCCTGACAGCACCCCCAATGAGGCAAAAACCAATATGAATACCATACCAACACCAGCCCCATTTACCCAGCTCGGTGGGCGCATAACCAAAAAGCTCCACTCCAAGTATACCTAAATCCCGAAGGGCCTGCCAACCATTATAACCAACACAACATATATCAAATTAACCCCCTCCTGCCATTCCATCTCGTGCCAGCATGTGCTGTCAGTCCTGCAATGGACAGATGGAGACTTCGGCGAAGAATGGAGCTTCCAGCGGCACAGATTTACCATTCGACTGCTGGCGGCTACCGAGTCCGATCAAAGAGGAGAGCTGGCCTCGAAACCCAAAGTCACCCACCCACCCACACCCCCGTGATGTGATGACGTCACTTCAATGGGCGGCGTGGAATATTAAATGTAAATCACACCAGAAACAGTTTTTATAGAGATTCCCAGATGTGCCCTTTGCAGTTAAACCCTTTCTCACCCTGGGTGTTCATTACACCAAGAGCAGAAGAGGGTGCCAAAGGGATAAACTTATCAATACAAATTCAAAGTTAAAAAAAAACACATAACACATTTCAATTGTAATAAAAAAAAATTTTAGGAACAAAATACAAATATGAATAGACACTGTTTTGAAATCTTTCATACCAAATAAGTATTTTAGAGATTTTATCTTTTAAATGATACCTTTTATTTATTTATATATATTTTTTAATGTCATTTTTTTTACATATTTGTTCGTTTCAAACATTGTTATATTCAGGATGTCTACTAGACCCTTGTACGGACATATTTTGGGAAGTTAGGCCCACAACATAAAAAAATGCCTGCATCTTATGATCCGAATGGGCGACCACCCGCAGCCAAGTAGGCACAGGAGTTGCGCTGCACAGGAGTTGCGGTTTATAAGACACAGGCACTTTGGCTTGCCCCCAGCTCTCCCAGGAAGGAGATTAGCCAGGAAGCTGTCAGATGTGAGATGTGGCCACGGCCAGATCCCCCATCTAAACTGTAATATTGCTTATGCCCAGCGCCCTCCTGATATAAACAATGAAGAGAGAGATAGATGAACTGTCATCTATCTCTATCTCTCTGTCTGTGGAAGCTGCAATCACTCTGCAGCTTCCACAGACACAGGCCCAACCAGAAAGAGGAGGATGACGTGGTGTGCTGTGATAGTACTGCTGCTATTGACATCTACTGGCTGAATTTTATATTGCATTCATTTAATCTATTGCATTAACCCAATTGATATGAACACATACCGTATTTTTTGGACTATAAGACACACCTGACCATAAGACGCACCCAGTTTTTAGGGCAGGAAAACCAGAAAAAAAGATTTAATAAGTTTTCACATCAATTGGGTTAATGCAATGAATTTAATGGATGCAATATTCAATTCAGCCAGTAGGTGTCACTAGCAGCAGTACACGTCATACTTTAAACTGATCTGCAGGAGGAAGAGGGGCCGGGCTGCCTGCTCCCCTCTCAGTCTCTCCCTAAATTACTGTGTCTGTGGGGGCTGCAGAGTAATTGCAGTTCCCACGGACAGGAGAGAGAGGTATAGATGCCAGTTCATCTATAACTCTCTCTTTATTGCCTATGGCAGTTCAGGGCTGGCATAGGCAATTACACAGTTCAGATGGGAGAGATCTCACATCTGACAGCTCCTCCAGCTCCCCAGCTCTCCGTGCCGGGAGAGCTGGTGGGAAGCCAAGGTGCGACCACCGGCGGCCGCGGGGGTCGTGCATTCGGACCATAAGACGCAGGCACTTTTTGCCCCCCATTCTGGGGGTGAAAAATTGCATCCTATAGTCCGAAAAATATGGTATATGATTTTATGAAGTTTTTTGACATTTTTAAATGAATACAAATAAACTTTATTAATTGCTTGCACCTTAAAACACCATTAATGGTTGTTTGTATAAGTTAAAACAGAAAAACATGACAATACAAATTTAGATAAACACTATTACAGAATTACATATACATTAAAACTCAGTAGGGACCAGAGAATTAGGATGGGTGGGAGGGGTAATCTCCAATCCAAAAAGGAACTTCCCCTTTTACTTTTTATTAAACTCCACCCATAACCTGTGGGATAAGCGATCCCTGCTTATCCCACCTTCTGGTGAAATGTAAGCAAGCGGCAGAGCAACCTTGTGGATTTCACTATGACTTTGCGAGTAAATGACAAAGCTTCTTTTAATGCATGTATGCGGGAGTTGAGGTTGGGGGGGTGGTGGCTTGTCTTGGCTACAGGCAAGGGGGGGCCTTAAGGAAAAAGTTTGGGAACCACTGCCATAGCCCACCCAGTCAAGCACCTCTATGCACTTTCAGTATCTGGTAATGATGAGAGTCCATCATTCAAGGCATCGCATATCACACCTCTAGGGTATGATGTGCAATGTGATTCTTTCCGGACAGCTACATAGACGATTATGTAGGAAGGTAGTGTAGCTGAGCCAGTACAAAAAGTAATTGAACCTTTCTGAATAGAAGGGAACTATAAATAAGCAGGGTTGAGATAGGGAACTTTAACACTTACAGGCAAGTTCAAATATATTGAAAGTTCTTGATAAATTGGAAATGCATTATGTTTTTGGTCTTTTCAGCATCTGAAGTATACTCTAAAGTGGATAAGCATTATTATATAACAACATGGATGGAAATCTTAACCACAGCGAACAAGCAGGCATTATGCGCTTTATGTCTTTTGAAATGAACAACAATTATGTAACTGCAAACTGGATGTTGTGGTTTGGAGCAAGTCCTTAGATAGAAATACCCAGTCGGGCCTTTGATTTCAGCAGCAGAGGTCGCTGTGCGCTCTCCTTTCACACACATTGTCTGCGGTCAGGAGACGCTTCTAAAGGTTATTGTGATCCTGATAATGGACCTCCAGCAGCTGCGCAAACAATACCCTGCACATTCTTTTACATTTGAAAAAGACATAAAAATTCCACCATTTTGACATCATAAATCAAGGGAAGAGCTTATAGGAGCGTAAACTAATAAAATAATCAGTATGAAGGCAGTAAAAATGGAAAAGAAGTTCCATTTGGAAGTAGCTTGTAGTGTAAAGCCCCCACCCCCATACACAGGTCAATAGCCATGCTAGCCATAGCCATCGATGAACGATCGCAGCATGGTGATGCAATGACTCGCCAAACCGTTGGGCACCACTTTGTGCAATTGATTTCCAGTCGATATTTGGGATGAAGACCCTGGTCCCCATCTAAAGTAATGGCGATCGAACAAGGATTGACCAATTTGCAATATTTCGCGAATGTGCGCTCAGATATTCCCAATGACTGATATTCATCATATTATGCTTCAACATTGTTTACCGGCATACATCCCGCATAATTGCAAATGGATACGCGCAATACGCACAGTGCTCCTACTGGCTAACATCACAGAATGAAGAAGAGAAGCTGTAATCTTTGCGAATAATTGGGAACATCCACGCACGATGGAAGGCAATAGAATGCAGTGAAATAAAAATTTGCGAATTATGCTGCTCGACACTACATGTTGGTTATAGGAAAATATTGAATGGAGGTCAAAGTAAAGGGTATTGGTCACTATCCTCTGGGATTCAAAGAAAATAAAATTATTATTTTACAGTGACTCCATAAGCAGAAGGAGTCTTGGGACTGCCCTGGTCCCAGATTTTTGAGGATTTAGGTGTAACCCAGATCAGAGGTACCAACCACAAGGATAAATGTACAGACAAACTTAGATATCAAAAATTGTCACGTTTTATTTGTTACATAGATAAAAAGATGAATCGGTAAGAAAGAAGTAAAAAAGGCTTGAATCAAAACAATAGTTGATCAGCCAATTCAATTGCACGACAGTTCTCTCATATGTACAATCATATCCCTCAATGTTCCAAGTGTTACATAATAGCACAAAGCGTTCATGGTCAAATGTGTTAGGTTGATGAGTCTTAGCTTTTATTGGTATGCATGCTCCGCCCCTCGACGCGTTTCGGCCGCCACCGGCCTCCTCAGGAGGGGAATAGATGAGCCTGTTTTTAAGAGGTGAATGGATTGTAAAGACTGTATGGGCAACCCAATGGTCCAGGAGGAGTATCAGGCTGCGCAAACAGCCCAATAGTCCACGGCACAGAAGATGCCACCTATAGGAGAGACAAGGTTATAGTAAAAGATAATAATGGTAAATTGTTCCCCTGTGTATCATAATAAATTACTTGTCGTGCTTTCACATAAGATATGATATAATATAAGAACATCATGTCTGACTTCTTAGTACTAATGTTGGTTCCCTGTTCGATCAACATTTCTTCCAGTGGGATAGATCGGACAAGGGTTGATGATATTCAATGATCTGCAAACTATTTCAAATTACAGGTATACACAAATATATTCATAACGATAATAATAATGAATGATACGTAGGGCTGCAGTGGGTCACACCTACTCCCACTATACTGCTTACACATTTTCACACACTTAGCTACTTGCGTTTTATGCATGTGTGTTTGTTCATATTGATTCTTTAAGCCATTGAAATCAGTTTTGATATGTCCCCAACGGGGTGTGATATGCCAGGCTTTATGTGCAATAAAGTCTAATACTAAGAATTATGGGGAACCCTTAATGTTTTTTGTTCTCAAATTACTATACAATTATTATAAAATATTGAATAAAAATGTCTATTCATGTTTTCTAGCTAGCTGGGGAGGGCTACCGTAGTTGTCGTTTACTACAATGCACTACAAAACATGTATTACAACAGTGGTTCCTTGCAGGGCCCCCTTTTTCTATTTGTGAACATTATCAACATTAGCCCCCCCTTCCGCATTCAAACACAGGCTAAGAATGGGGGGCAGCACCACCTTGTAATACCTTCGCTTCCCCCCCATTTGGGAACCACTGCATTACAATGACTCAATAGAAATCATAATGTGCATATAAAGGAAAAATTATAATAATTTGTAACTGAAGTAAAACATTTAGGCCCTACTAGCATCTACAGTCAGGTCCATAAATATTCAGGGGTTCAAAACTACTTAGATTAAATAACAAAAAAAATTCTAGTACTTGGTTGAAAACCTTTTGCTGGCAATGACAGCTTGAAGTATTGAACTTGTGGAGGTCACCAGATAATGGGTTTCCTCTTTAATGCTCTGCCAGGCCTTTACTGCAATGGCTTTCAGTTGCTGTACGTTTGTGGACCTTTCAGTCCCAGTTTAAGCCCCCCATACACCTTTAGATCACTCCATACAATTTCCGTTAGATCTACCAATGAAAAAACTATGTAGTGCCAGGTCCTACCTGATAGAATACATTGAATGATTGGAAGGTTTAGAAAGGTCCTCATATTACATGGTATTGGTAGAACAAAAGTTGATTGTACAGAAATTGTATGGTAAGATTGTAAGGTGTATTGGGGACTTTAGTCTTCAACAAGTAAAATTCAACTCAATTGGGTTCAGATTAGGTGACTGACTTGGCCATTCAGGAATATTCTGCTTCTTTGCATTCATAAACTCCTGGGTTGCTTTGGCTGTAGGTTTTGGGTCATTGTCTATCTGTATTAATCAATGTGATGGCATTAACCTGGATTTGAGGAGACAGCATGTCTCTGGACCCCTCAGAATTTCTGCTCCTCTTGTCCTGCGTCACGTCATCAAGTCTCAGTGCCAGTGGCAGCCATGACCGCCCAAGGCTTCACACTATCCAAATATTTATAGACCTAACTATATAAAGGCCCCCATACTCCTTACAATCTTTCCATACAATTTCTGTACAATCAACTTTTCTTCTACCAAAACCATGTAATATGAGGACATTGCTAAACCTTCCAATCACTATGTATTCTATCAGGGAGGCCACTATACTACACAGTTGTTGGTAGATCTAATGGAGATTGTATGGATCGATCTTAAGGTGTATGGGGGGCTTTAAGCCTAAGCTCCTTTTGTGTCAAAACTGAATTATAACTGGCTAAATATTTTTTTAACAGTTCTGCAGAATATGTCAGTGACAAATAATAAAAACCTATATATCTATGAACAAAAAGAAACAAACAGT
>CM070040.1:45643622-45661463 GCA_036250615.1 Ptychadena robeensis
AGGGTTCTAAACATAAGCCCGGCGTCACTGGAGATGCCGGACTTATGCTGAAGAAAGGCGCCGCCTACCCCCGCCCCCATACATGCCGATGGTCCCGACCGCCGTCAGAAGACGGCGAGACCCTGAGCGCGGCTGCAGTTAACTGGGGCTGAGTTTCATGATGCATGAAACTCAGCCCGAGTTAATTCGGGCCAAACGCTCAGAAGGTTAAGGGGATAGAGCGGGCAGCTTGGGTAGGAGGTTAAGGTTTGTGGTATCTAATTGTTTCTTCACAGTCACCCCTGCCCAGGTCATTTCTTTCTGCATGGGACAACAGAAGACTATATGCATGCTGGGGTCTGTAGTCCATCAGATTTATCTAAGATCTAACGATTTGGACTGCACTGATCCCCTATGAACGACAACTGAGCCCCAATTATAACCCAGAGGATTTGTGTGTAATTCAGGTTAAATTGCCATGCCGGCACTTTGCGATAAATATTAAGTTTTGGTTTACAGTTTGGGCACTCGGTCTCTAAAAGGTTCGCCATCACTGTCCTAGGTGGTGCTGATGAACTTTTCTGGAAGTTGGAGACAGTTGTTAGAAAGTTATCAGATTTTGATTTGAGATCTAAAAAAAATTAAGCTATAAAGCCGTCCATACATATTGTGACAGACTGGTCATCTGTCACTGTATGAATGGTGGTGTCCTGGAAGGAATCGGGAATAATTTGCTCAGCAACCGAATGGTGCTGGGCAAATTATTCCTGGATTCCTTCCAGGACACCACCATTCATACAGTGACAGATGACCAGTCTATCACAATATAAAAAGTGAGTGATTCAAAATCGATAGAGATCCAACCTTTCCCTGTTTGATCGCCATTACTTTGCATAGGGACCCTCGATCCCCATCCATCGATTGCCCGATTGTTTGCAACAATCAATTGGTGTGCCATTGTTTATCGATTTTTGTGTCAGCACATTTTGTGATCGGTCACACAACAATTACAGGGTAATCAAGCCGTGTATGGTTAGCTTAAATGTGAAAACAACCATTAGTACACACAAGAAGATCTGCTGTCCAACCAACCAGTCTGATTGTGTTCTTGGTCGGAAATCCATCAGTTAAAAGTCCCAGAGTAAATGCTGTGAGATCTTTTCTTTCAATTTTTATTTTCTTAGATTTAAACATGTGGAACATAGACACTAAACATAAAGCTGTATACATGCTTTTAATTTTGGAAAGGACAAGCAAGCCATAGCATCCTAAGGCTTATCCCCACTTTAGCGATCACCTGCGATTCTAATCATGGGGCGGTGATCGCTAGTAATTTTTCTGGCAATCGATTTTTCGGCCATGATTATGACCACGCCTGATGATGAACAGGGGCATGTTCTAAAATCGTGTTTCAATGAATTGAGGCTGCGATCAGGCACGACCACCTGCAGCCTACGATCAAAAGCGCAATAGCAGCTGTGGGGAACAGCCCATTCAAATGCATGTGTGCAATCGCCAAAGTGGGAATAAGCCCTAAATCCTTCCCCATAGAAGACCTCTGGCAAGCCAGTCATTCAGGGATCCAGTCTGACACTATATGCACTTTTTAATAGAGCATATATGTTAAACGTCTGTGTTGGCGCTCTTGAACAGAGCATCAAATATGCATGTAGCAGGGTGTTTTAAAAAATGTATTTAAAAACGCAACGCATGCAGAGTGAATGATACCATTGGTTTTTCTATGAGAAAACACAGAACTGTAAAAACACAACACAGCACATATAGTGTGAAAGGGCCCTCAAGCAACAACCTCGCCCAACAGCTGTACACACCTTAGATATTTGACGAGACCATCACAAAAAGAACACCTAAAGGTAGCCATACACTGGCCTATATTTCCCCCAAAAAAGTTCTGTTAACACTGATCAATCGGGAATCTATTACACCCCACCTATTAGATCGACCACAAGTGATTGATATCAAACAAAAAGTAATCAGACATGTTGGTAACTTTTCGTAGATCGTTCACATACCTGCCTTTTTTGAACTATGACGCATGCACATCAAACTCAGGAAAGGAATCAAGTGGTAGAGAATTGATCACACTGTGATGATCGAATTGGCTATTAAAATGCAAAATAAACGATCCTTTTGTCTACCTAAAGACTACTGTCTTAATAGACCTGAACAGAAGCACAGGAGATCTATCCCCTTCTCCAGTGGCGTTTTAGCATTTAGAGGTGCCCTATGCAAAATTGTTGCCTGGGGCCCCCTATGGAGAATTGTTGACCAGGGCCTGCTAGCAGAAATGTTGTAGAGGGGGGGCTTCTGTTGCTAGTAGTTATGCGTGCGGCATTAATTATGCACATAAGGGAGGAACGGCCCTGCCCTCCTCACCTCATCCAAGCTTTTTGGATGAGGATCCGACCTAAAATTTCTCCACATGTAGCAATTTAAAATATTTATTGGCCATAGCTTCTGTTGCCAGGTCCCCTAAGACAGCGATGACTAGTGAGACTCACCAGCCCAAATGTTTGTGAATGACCAAGCTTTATAAAGACACGCCACAGCCTACTCAGGGCCACAACTGTCGACAGAAAAGGCCCCCATACACATGGCGGATTCGCACCGGATTCCGGCACGATCGATTCCGGGCGCGTGCACGCGAAACGATCGTGCCGGAATCGCATGCAGCCCACCTTGTCCGATCGATCAGGTCCGATCGGATGATGAATCGATTGGACATGGAATCCGACACGTGTATGGCTAGCTAAACTTTTTGGTGATCCTCATCATCGGATGACGAGAAGCCATAGAGGCTGTCAAACCTTAAATAAGGTCTGTAGCCCATTAGGTCGATTTTTCCCCATGTATATGTGTCTATAAAACAAGGAAGTCTCTCCCATTGGCACAGAAATAAAAGCATGATAAATAGTGTAGGCCTTCCAAGAGTTAACAAAGTAAGATTCAGCAGCCAAAATAAAAGATAACATGGTTACCCTCCAAAGCTTCTACCACTGACCAGTTAGCATTATTTATTTTGGGGACTTCATGTTTGCTATGATGAGTGATACATGTCATCATCATGAATTCAACTTGCTGGCACAGGTCCACTTTAGGCTTGTGAACACATCACAGAACAGCAGGATCTGAACATTTTTCATATTTTGCGATAAAGTTGCCTATCTAGAGCAAACACAGATAAAATGCAGACGGCAAACAGGATTTTTTTTTTAAACTTCAGGAGGCGATAGAGGAAATAATACAATTCAGAGGATTTCAGTAAGTAATGAGCTTGGGAACCAAGCCTCTGCTGGATTATCACTGCTGAAAGGGAAAGGAGATAAGCGACAGTTGGTGGAATTTAAAGGTATATCGTCATCAGACTAAAACCTGGAACAATAGGCAGGTAGGATCTAGCAAGCATTGTGGATGCCCTGCATTGATCCAAGTGACCGTTAATACGGCAATGTCCGATGCTTTGCCTGGGTCTCCAGGCAAAGCTCGGCTGAGGAGGAGGAGCCGGGGAGAGACAGTTCTGCTCTCCCCGGCTCCTTTGATATCTGACAGCAGTGTGATGACGTCATCACGCTGCTGCAGGGTACATTGGGCGGCTCGAACACTCGAATATCGAGCCGTCTGTACCCTGCTTTAAAGCAGTGGTTCTCAACCTTTTAGATCCGCAACCCTGGAAGTGACGTCACAAAGTGTCACTTCCTGTATTTGGAACCAGAACATGGCGGTGCGGATTGCTACTTCCACATTTCAAATACCAGAAGTGACACTCCGTGACATCACTTCCACATAGGTGAGTGTCATGTCGGGTATTTTATTCCTGGAGAGCACTTTGAAGGAAAAAATCCAAGGTACTTCTCCCCTAGAGAGCTGTTTAAAGGAGAACCTCTAAGGTTATTGTCCCTTTGAGCTCTACCCTCTAAGGTACGTTTCCCCTTGGAGAGCAGGTTTATGGGGACTATCTAAAGCAGTGATCCCCAAAGTCTTCAGGGCCCCCCTTCTCTACATAGTAACACTATCGAGCCTCCCCCATTTAAACTACACAGTAGTACAGATGAGCGGCATAGGCAATATTCAAATTCTACTAATATTCGATTATATATTCGCAAAACTAGATCCGTAATTATAATTGGCTTACAATTACCTGTAAAATGAATTGTCACACTATTTATTTTTGGCAATTAGGATTCCAATGGCAAATATCGCAAATATTCGAAATTGCGAATATCGGCCGCCATATTCACAAAATTTGCGAATTCTCGAATGGACGATATTCTCTGAATATATTCGCAATTTACACAGGGAGACAAACACATGGAGACACACACATAACATGTTCTCTACTACTGTATGCAGGTAGTTCCTCCATGGTTGGTTTACTGCTTGTCCCTCCTTGGGTATGAGTCTATCAGCATGGCACATTTTGGGTATGAGTCTATCAGCATGGCACATTTTGGGTATGAGTCTATCAGCATGGCACATTTTGGATATGAGTCTATCAGCATGGCACATTTTGGATATGAGTCTATCAGCATGGCACATTTTGGATATGAGTCTATCAGCATGGCACATTTTGGATATGAGTCTATCAGCATGGCACATTTTGGATATGAGTCTATCAGCATGGCACATTTTGACTTGGCAAGATTTGCCCACTCTTAGAAACACTCCAGAGGTAAACCGCATATTTGTCCCCACTGCACCGCGGGCAGTCCGCGGCAGTGGAGTCCGGCTCACTGGGAGTAATAGGAGCGCTTCAGTCGCGGCTGAAATACCGTGCTGCATCCGCTCCCAAAAAGCCCTCAGTGGAGCCTTAGCCTTAAGGTACTTCTTTCTTGGCGATTAAACCCTAATATACAAGATACATCAGTTTTCATAAAGATTTTAAATAAACATCTTTTCATAGTTATAATGGTCAAATAACAAGTTACGTGACCTCTTTCTGTGGAAAATGGTAACCTGCCAAGAACATTAGCATGGAGCATCATTTTTATCCTGTCTGTTGGAACAGAAGATGCTCCTATAAAAGGTTTGAGCGGTCCCCCCCCCCCCCCCCCCACGCTTTACCTTTTACACAGTTTGCACAGTAGTAGTGATTTATAAAAAATATTTTTTGTTAAAGCGGGACCTACCACAGGAATCTATGTTTTCATGAATGGCACTAGAAGTGCCAATAATAGGGAGGATGCAGTGAAAAAAAACCAAAACGTAACTGTAATGAGCATTAGAATATAATCAGCCATTTTCCTCTTCACTTCTGGTTAATGGGCTCAGCAGAACCGGCACCAGTCACAGCAGCACGTGATTTTCAGTGGCTGCTTTGAAAATTCCCATGAAGATCACTGAACACCCCCAGTGGCCACCCGCGATATTGCACCACCATGGGTTTCATGTACACTGAAAAAATAAGTGTTGTTGTGACGTGTGCCGGGTTTTGCTGAGCCCATTAACCAGGAAGTGAAGAGGAATGGCGATTATATTCCTAAATGCTCATTACAGGTAAGTTTTTTGGGTTTTTCACTGCATTCCTCCCTATTATTGGCACTTCTAGTGCCATTCATGAAAAACATAGATGCTGGTGGTAGGTCCGCTTTAAGTTTTTTATTTAGAGCTGCAACACATCAGAAGGATTCCGATTTCCTGGATGAAGGTTGTCTAGCATCGTCTAGCCCAGACGTGAGCAAACTAAGGCCAGGGGGCCAAAACCCGCCCTTTGCGTTGTGTGATCCATCTGGATCCCTACGCTAAGCTCAGTGCTTAGTGGGGTCCCGACAGAGCACATACACATTACCAGCCCGGCGGATCCCCTGTTCACACATCTGCCGATGCAAGGGTTAACCTACAGCAGTACATTAACCCCTGCATCGACGTTTAGTCTTAACACCATGTGAACAGAAGATCCACCGGGCAGGTAATGTGTATGTGCTCCATCGGGACCCAATCGCTTAATGTAGGGGGTCCCGACGGAGCACACAATGCAGTGGAGACATAGCCTTATGGAAGCCATACACAAGGTGATTCTGCCTCGATAGATGAGGGATTGACTTCAGCGGGATGATGTTATCCCACTGCAGCCAGCCTCTCAGCTGATCGGCGGGCACCTTTGTGTGCCAGCCATTACTTTGAATGGGGACTGCTGTCCCCATTCAAAATAATAGATCGGCCGGGAATATACTGGATATCGGATCACTGTGCGATCCTACATGCGGGAGATTCCTGGTCTATCTCACCAGGTGGGGCCATCTGATTTTCAGCCGAGCGACCACCGGGCAATTGGCAGGAGCCTGCACGGTGGTCGATGTGCCAAGAAATCTGGTGCAGAACAGGCTTTAGTTTTTTCATTTGGTCCTTTGTCACCTTGGTGTCAAGATGCTCTGGCTTCCCTCATTCTCTGCAATAAGTGAATATAACCCTAGGATACGGATGATTGTTTTGATTGTTTCCTAGAGGCCATAATTTGCCTGCGATACAATGTTTAAGCTTCTCCATCAAAATTTATATTTATTAATTTTATTAACATATTTTCTTTTTTTTTAAAACCTGTCCTAGCGACAAGGAATTAGGACCTCTATGCCGGGCGGCCCTTGCAGGCTCCTGGTCCTCCCCCTCCCCATTTAAAAACCCATTGTGGCCCACAGATCAAAAGTTTGCTCACCCCTGGGGGTCAATGTACTAGAGGTAAAGATTGTGTTGTTTTTCCTTTACCTATTATCTGTCATTTGGTGTAATCCATTTCCATTTTTTTTGGGGAGGGGGGGGGGGGTTATCTTTAAATCTGCTGGTGTTAAAATACCTCTATAAGGGGCAGATTCCCACAAATACAATGGGGGAAAGAATGATGATGCCAGATTCCCATGAACTGAATCTTGGAGAAAGTTGACATTCTAAAGCGTGGGTCTGCAGAGTGGGTGAGTAAGCTAAGAATAGACCCTCTGTCATGTTTTATTTAGCCGAGGTCAGAGCTGAGATTCGGCGGATGGCTAAACATCGGCAGAAGGACAACAGCTGGCGTATTAAAACCTCTTCAGAAACTGTCCGTCTTCATACACTATCTGCTCTATGTTTATTTAAAGGTTCAATCAATATTCTATTTATAAGTGGTATTTATTTTTAAGGCATTGTGATATAAATATTCACAAAAACACAAGAACATAAATCACTGGTCCCAAAAAAGTTACTACCTATTATGGATGTGTCACAACAAATCGGAATGATAAAGGAAAACTTTGATGTAGAAATGCTTGTTAAATTTGTCGATATTTTGATTTGACCGTCTTAAAATATCGCATTTTATAAATGTGTATACCATGAGGTTCCCCGCTTTTTCCTTGGTGTTTTGGCTTGGCCAAGCATGTCTCCTACCTGTCCTGTGATGAGGGGGATCTCCTCTTCATTCCCTTGCCTTGTCAAAGCATGGTATGGCATTGTACATGGGAGTCACACACGGTGCTGTCAACATGTAGGTAATAGAAGACCAAATGGGTTAATATGAAGACATTATAAAAATGCTGATAATTTGGGATGTAAATTAGGTTGTGTTCTTGAACTTTCTGAGCTTCTTGCCCATGGTACACTCACCCTCCACCCCCCTACACATGGGATGTGATAAAAAAGAAAGCCGGCACCGCCACCAAGCCATGGAGCCCGTCATAATGAGATCTGGGGATAGGGGAGTATCCCCGAGTGTAGCATGAGGTATCTTTGTGGGGCTACCAAACTTATGCTAGCCATACACATGCCGATAAACGGGCGGATTTTAATCTGACCGACGGGCGTGCGCGCTCTTGCCGTCGGTCAGGTTAAAAATCGGCCGCAAAATCGGCATGTGCCCACATGGGGCGACAGATCCCTGTCGCCCCACTTCTCGGCCGGCCAGAGATCCGACATGTCCGATAATCTCTGGCCGGCGCGAGCCGATGGGAGCCGATGCCATAAGCTGCAATGAAGCGGCGGCTTCATTGCAGCTTATGGCCGGCACACAAAGGATGCCCAGCCGATTGAAGGGCCCCAGAATGCAATGGGAGGCTAAACGTGATGACGTCATCACGTTAGCCTCCCGGAAAGATATCGGCGGCAGATGTCGGGGTAAGTCGCCATGTGTATGGCTAGCATTACTCTGAGCTAACGCTCAGAAGGTTAATGGAGCTCTCCAAAAAAGAACGTATTTAAAGCTTTTATTGATGGACTCCTATGATATTTTTTTATTAAACATACATTTTTTGTGTCATCTTTAAATGTCGATAGAAATGGCTGTAAAAAAAATAGAATATATCTGTAAAGCCCCCCAATTTTTCTGCCAATCGACATCTAAAGCAAATCGATTTACAGCCATTACAGACATTTCCGTAATTCTTTGATCAATTTAAACACTTTGAATGGGGACCAGTGTCTCCTCTGTGTTCTGGGCTCCATGCCCCCCCCCCCCCTGTGCATTCCTTTTGCGGGTATCCGAAGAAGTCGATGTACAGTACTTGTCTACAGCAGTGGCTCTCATGTGTTAGCACCACCTCCCTCTCCCTTCATGCAGGCTGTGACAGTGAGCAAAGGCTGCCAGCTCACTGTCACAATCCAACAGAGCTGCCAAGCCGATTGGTCGGAGTCTTTAGCTGCTCGGGCCCTGAGACGTGTAATGTGGATCGGACGGAGCCTTAGAAAGCCGGGGAGAAATACCCTAAGTGCTGGCACACAAAGGGTGCCCAAACGATTTTGACCTGATTTTTCATCCGATTGACCACGCTTGATGACGTCATCATGCAAAGTCGATCGGCTGAAAAATCGGGCTAAGATCTAAACGTGCATGGGGGGGGGGGGGGTTTAAGAAATCTAAGTTAAGCTAAACATACACTGTTGTTTCCCGGACTGCTGTCAGTCCGAAGCCGGGAAAAATTAAAACGACCAGGTGCGCCTGTAAACTTGTGCAGGTGCTCTGGGGCTGTTTAGAAAACGACCCCATGACAGGTCTATCTGGCGACAGCCTGAAAACCGACCGGCGGAAGCTTCATATCGTATTCGTCGGCCGGTTGCTGTAATTGTTTGTCTATCAGCTTGTTTAAAACCACCCGTGTCAATGAGCCCCTAAACCTAAATACGTAACCTGTTGTTTCTTGTTGGATATGAAAGCCCTCCTAGCCCTGTACCTTTGAGAACAGGGAACTACTGTAACAGACGATTGTTTCAATCTGCCCTACAATGCTGTGCTGCAGAAATTGCAATTATTATTTGTTTCAACATAAGCCGAGCCAAGAATTCATGGGAATAGCGTTATGTAAATTATCTGAGTTATTAGGGGAAAGTTTAAAGCGGTTGTCCCAAGGCCCAGGGTTCTGCATACAGCGATCTCTCACTATTCCAATAATTAGCTGCCCTTGGGTGAGGGCAAATCTTCTCCCTCCCATTCTAATTATGAGCCTGTGCTCTCCAGTATACATTGTTGCAGGTTACACAAGGAACACAATGCTTATTGTTCCAGCGGGTGTTGCAGAGGCTGCGGAGTTCCTCCATGTAAAAGTACAGCCTGCAGATATTAGTTCTGTTATCTGCACACAAGAACTGCTGGGAAACCACGTTCAAACAAGCGCTGGAGGCAGTCCGTGTAACAATGGGCTCTGTTATAATCAGAGCTAGCTAGAGACTTCTCAGCATCAGATTCACACCAGGCTGGCCTGTGGATGGTTAAACATACGTGAGCCATGTCAGATATTATTGTGGCGTTATTGCAGCACATATGATCAATATTTTTGCAAGCCGTATTTTCTGCACCATAATTGCTCTAAGTGCAGGTTTTCTGGGATTGGTGGCTGTATACCATTCCGAATAAGTGCAATCATCTGTAATATTGGCTGCATATGGCCACGGTTACATCACAAACATACAGCAACGCACATTTGACGAACGCTACGCTTATTCACTGGCAAGGGTTGTTGGTGTGCTACTCAGAAAATAAAGTACTCTAAATAATGCCCAAAGACTTCTTGTGCTGCTTCTCCCTGCCCCTACCGAAGCTTTGCTTTAGCTTTGTTATTAGTTCTAATAATAGGTGATTTTGTGCTCTTCAGTAATAAATATATTTAAAGGCCACAGCTTATTAATAACAACAGTGCAAACATGTGATCCCTGACAGTGCCCCCCACATGTAGTAAACTTCACCCAATAGGGCATGTTTCCACTTAGGTGATCACCCACGATTCTAATTGTGGCGCGGTGATCGCTATCCATTTTTCTTGCTAGCGATTGGGCGTGATTTGGGCATGTTTTTGGAAGCGTTTGGAGGTGATTGGGGCAGACCTCCATGTGATTTGTGTCATTGGTGATGCCGAAGAGGCGAAGGCTGCACCATAGACCTCCATGTTAATAGAGGGGAGGAATTAACATGGAGGTCTACAGCGCGGCCTCCCACCTCTTCAACATCAACAATGACGCAACAGAGTCGGTGCTGGAATCGGTGCTGGAATCGCCGCAGGCTCACCAAGCATAGGTAAGTACACCCGATCACAGCTCGGGCAGAGTTTGTTTTGTAAACCTGCTGGTGATTAAGCAACAGTGCTCTGGGTGGCTTATCCCGGGACTGGAGTAGAAATAATATTGAATCTAATTTTGTTACTATTATTTGGCCAAATATTAGTGAATTGTTAATTAGTGAATAATATAAGTCCACAAAAGGACCTCCATACCTAAAGGTGGAAGAGTGCAAAGCAAATCATAGTTCACATTAGACCAGTGGTTCCCAAACTGGGGGGCGGGGCCCCTTGGGGGGTGCAAAGGTATTCCAGGGGGCGCTGGCCCTCGTTCTTAACATGTGTTTGAATGGGGAGGGGGGCACGATAATGTTCCTAAATAGAAAAGGGGGGCCCTGCAAGGAAAGTTTGGGAACCACTGCATTAGACCAACAAAGGGGATTATCCATTACCATAATAAGTGCACATATACTTTATGAATGTACTTAACAATCAATGAGACATTTTTTTATTGATACTGAAAATAAACAAAGCATAAAATGACCGTACTATGGACCACATGGCCTACGCACTGTGCAATATTGCCCCAGCGTGTGGGAATGCAGAATGAGGTCAGCAGGTAATCATAAGGTGTAAGGGGTGTTTATTTAAAAAATCACGCCTTTTGTGTCTCTCCAACACCAGCTACAAGGAAATGGCTATGTACCATCTGTCTTTCAGCTGCTGCAGGCTCAGTAAACATCATAATGATTGTTATAATGGTGATAAGATTTGGTACAAGGTAGGTGTGAGTACAGGCACTGTACACATTAGGACAGACAATTTTTATTATATATGTATAGCCATGAGAAGACTATCCCACCTATTACCTAGCAGGTCCTAAAACCAGGTAAATACAATCTCAGATGGACAACACATGGCATATTATACCAGGTCATTATTTATTTTACAAAGTCAAAATGCTGAAGCAGCGTGGGAAGATAACTGAACACTCTCAAACCTCACTGAACTGAAAAGATTAAAATCCCTCCGCAACACAATGGGAGACTAATAAAGTTGTGTAAAAAAGTACATAAAACCTTATAAACAAAAGATGGTCTATTCTCTTTATACCATTAATATATATATAGACAGGGGTGCACATTATTGTTGCAACTTTGCATTATTGTTGCAAAGCTCATATGTGTACTAACAAGTTGGAGGCACTCTGTGTCTGGGCGGCCGCAGCTTAATGTTAAATGTATACAATTTATTTCACTTGGATAACTGCAGGGAAACATGAATAACTATGAAAGGTTGCAGTTAGGGGTGTGAAATTGGGAATGTAAATAATTAATCCAAAAAAAAGGATTGGACTTTTAAGGGTGTTGGAGATCTGGGGGATGAAAATCAGAGTAGGCATATGTAAGGGTAAAATCTGACAAGAGAAAAGCACTGTGTGACAGCTAGAATATGACTATGACAGGTTGACATTTAGACTGCAGGTAGTCTCAGGGGTTAGTTACTAAGCCAGAATATGTCAGGTTTGTACTACTGAGGTATGAGATCTGGGGGTTCAAACGTGTTGTACTGTGAGAGTTACATTTGACCCAAAGCCAGCTGGGGACCTGTGGATGGAGACAGCTAATCGGAGGATCAATCAGGAACAGGGAGGTCCATCTGCAGCAGAATCTACCATGCAGGAAGCTGATGCAGAGGACAGTGAGGAGGTCCACATACATATGGGGTGATGCACCATTTCATTTAAGATGCTACTATTACCGGACAAAGGTTGTAGAACCAGGTTTTAATTGAGATGTATGCTGTTCACGTCCAATAAATAGCTTCAAATGGTACAAAGGTAAGTGGTAAACAATCAGAGTTTAAAAAAAAAGTTTTAAACTGAAAAATAATGTATCCTTTCAGAGAAAAAAGAAAAGGGTGAACAACTTAAAGGTGTTCTGCGGAATAAAGCTTGACCATGCCTTGGTTCTACCAATTCCTCATATTGTCAAAAAGGATACTATATGTCTTGCTTTCAGAGAAATTGTGAATAAGTCATCATGTCAGTGCGCACATCATGTCCTTCATCAAAAGTCACTCAGAAACTGGGGGAAACTTTGACAGGAAGAGGTCTGACAGACTCAAAGCCACATCAGCATCAGAAGATTCAACAACTTGTGAGAGACCGCTCACAGGACCACAGCATCACGCACAGCCAAATGGAGGTCGTAGTAAGTAAACATGAGGAGCAACTGTAAAGAAAAGATTTCTTATTTCAAGTTTAAAGGCTTTCCTGGACTCAGAAACAACTGTTCCAGACTGACTGTTTGGTTCATCACATAGAACTTTTCTATGCCCTCAAATAATAATAATAATAATTTGATCCCTCAATGTGTGAAATAAATTTTAAACATGGAAGAGGAAGCTGTACAGTTAGAGGAAATCAAAATGAGTAGCAAAGCATTCTGCACTATGCGAAGTATACAGGCACATGGCACCTGTCCCTTTAAGTAAACAACAAAAATTTGTGCACAAAAATATCTACAAGCAACGCCCCCCTCCTCTTAACTTCTCTGGTAGCAGCCCGAAATGCATCCATCCCCCACCACCACCATGCTCAACAGCTTGGGGCTTCAAACATAGGGCCCCCTAAATGCTAGAAAAGGCCCTGGATAAGCCACAGAGATAAGTGAAAGCAAAGCACACACATTTATGAGAACTTGTACAACAGAAATCTTTTTTTATTCTATTATAATAAAAAAGACCACAAATGTTTTAATCTGGTATATCTACTGAAGAGGACTACATCTAGGCATACACGGTTCGATTTTAGCACGATCGAACTAGGATTCAGTTTTAGATCTTGATCTTTACATCTAACATTGATCGTAATCGAATCCAAAGTAGTACCACATGGAAGGTTCGATCATAATATAACCAAAATTGACTATTTTAGTTTTGATTAAAAAAAAGAGCCATATATAATTGTGTTCATTAAATACAATCGTCCCGACCAACAAACAGAATGCTACGGTTTTCGTTCAATTGTTGTACATTTTATGAAAAATTTCCAACATGTACGATCACTTTTCCATCTATGTTTTGAACGTTATCGAACAATTTTAATTTACTGAATCACGTGTGTAAACTTTGATTGCTTTAGGTCGATTGAACGCTAAAATCGAACCGTGTCTTACTAAAGATGGTCATGGTGCATTCAAATTGTATGCAGGCTGAAATTGAGCCAACCAAATACAGCAGCGTTTGTTCTTGATTGGCTGAGTTTTAGAGGTCGTTTAAAGAACAGAAAATGTCGTTAATCAAGCCGTACGTTTTCTGTTCGTTTTTTGAACGCCTTCTGTCGCGTTCAGAGGGTCGCTTGGTCGTTAAACGACCCCATTGACTTCAATGGTAAAGCCCTGAAAGCGACTGCAGCAAGTTTGCAGAGCTTTTTTCACTCATTTTTCAGTCATGAAAAATACGACCTGGGAGTGGCTTTCACACATTTCCAGGCACCCTGCAGGGTCAGGTGACCTCTTGTGGCTGCTTGAAGCTCACTCCCTGCCTCCCTGGAGTGCAGTGCATTTTGCACAAGGGTCTTTGCTTTAAAGCGTCTTTAAAGCCTTTCTGCCACTGCAGAGCGTCTAGGAAGCTTTAAACGTGACGACAGTGTAGACTTAGCTTTATGCCTGCCATACACACCCCGACGGGTGCAGACAGACCAGCTCCGATATGCACCGGAATGCAAACATGATGACGTTTGCACCCTGGTGCATTATGGGGCCCCTTCAGTCGGCCGGCACCCTTTGTGTGCCAGCCATTAGCTTCAATGAAGACGACGATAAGCGGGCGATTTTTCCGCGTGCACGCCCGTCGGTCAGGTGAAAAATCGGCCGCTTATCGGCATGTGTATGCCAGGCATTAGTCTTCATACATTGTGCATTCATTTTCATGCTAATGTAGACATTTGAGCCCCTCATTTACCATCCTTAGTGGCAACTTTGCTGAAAAAAAAATTTAGTATACATGATCAGGCTTTATACATGGATTCCATTTCTTATTTACCTATTGGTATAATTATATATATATATTTATATATATATGTATATAGTTAAAGCAGGCATCAGTAGGTTCAACCCTTCATTCTCTGATTTCTTAAACTGTAAAAAAAAATGTTTTGTTTCCATTGCATTTTTTTCTCCCTATCTTTAAATTCAGTCAGCTGGATGTCCCACTACCAAGCTGCCTTTTGCAACTACCTTACTACCTTGGTGAAGGTGGCCTTATCTTTACAAGGAGCAGGTGGTAGATCTGCAGTGATGGAATACAACGGAGACATCTGACTATCAGAAGTAGAGGAAATCGCCCACACACGGCACATGCTGTAATAAATGTGCACTCTCCTCCCATCTTACACTGGGTAACAGGGCACGCACAGGTTTAAGGACTTGGTCAGCAGAAAAGCACGCCTGCAAGTGCTGCCCTTTAAAGTCACCTTAACATCCCCCATACAACTTTCAATGTTACCATACAATTTCTGTACAATCAACTTTTCTTCTTCCAAAACTATGTAATATGAGGCAGGGTATTATTTCTAAAGCAGGGTGCAGACGTGGGCATATGGGTCAAATCGATGGCCGTTTTGAGCGCCGTGCGCGCACACGGCCGTCTATCTGCCCCATATAATCTGCGCCCACCGCTGTTTTCGAGCGGGACAAGTCAATCCCGCTCGAAAACAGCTTTTTCGGACATGACCGTAATTACGGCCGATGTCCAATGCTTTGCTTAGAGATGCCGGGGAGACAGCAGAGCCGTCTCTCCCAAGCCAGCCGTTATCTGACAGCAGTGTGATGACGTAATGACGTCATAGTTGTTGGTAGATCTAAAGGAAATTTTATGGAGTGGTCTAAAGGTGTATGGGGGGGGGGGGGTTAACAGATGCCATACATGTTATTGAAATTGAAATATTAATTATTTATATTAATTGTGTAGACAATATTTAATGTGCCATCCTGCCGTGATGGTATGGATGGTATTATGGATGGCGTTGTCTCAGGACTCTTTTTATCACTGAAATTAATCACAAACACATGTGATAATTAGTTTGCCTGTTGAGCACAATTAAAGGAAAAACTACTGCAGAAGATGTTCCACTTTAATATACAGACCATCATTTTCAAGCAATATGGGAAAGAAAGGGGGGAGCCAAGGTGGCATTTGGAGCCCTTGATTTCAGGTCTCTTCTTCCTCTGAGGATTGCACACAGTCCACCCACCCTCCCCTATCACTGAGAGCCAATCAGACCAGCCTGAGAGACAGACAAACAGGAAAACAATCATGGGGGAACTAGCTGCAGACAGTAAACAGAGTGCATATAATGTGTGTATGTGTGTGTTTGTCTCTAGGTGATAAATGTTTCTGTATGATTGGTGTCTGTATATGATAAATGTCTCTGTATGATTGGTGTGTGTGAAAAAGGGAGTTGTATTTTAAATGAAGTTTGAGGGCCATCTCACACTAGACGTGCTGCAGTTATGGTGAGTATTTTTACCATAATGTCTGCATTGTACTGACCCTTTGGCTCGATGTTGGTCCTATATAGAAAAGAGGGGCCCTGCAGGGAAAGTTTAGAAACCACTGCCCTAATCTATGGCCACAAGTTCAAGCTTTGCTCAGTATTCTTTAACCAATTATTTCAGTTCCTAAAGCTGTATGAAAAATTCAAACTGATTACCAATTTGTTCCCCCTGTACACACACTGCTTGAGAAGGTCAGCTACCCTATTACTAATATTGGTCATCAAAATCTACCCAAAGCCATACACGGGAATACCACCATGGGTTAATTTGATGACTCAAACATTATGTTTAATGCCACTTGCATTGACTATTTAGTAAAATCCAAAAAAATATATAATTTTCATAATTATTTGTAATGGGATGTAGACCTCTGAAGGTGTTCTGGGGTATCAGCTGGGTAGCACTGAGAGGTAATAAAATTTTTTAAAGTCCTCTATATTGCATCGTGGTGCCTCCATGGTAATTTAACTCTCACACCAGGTCTTCCACATGGCGATGAAATTTTACTTACCAAACCAGACGACCATTCTTCAATGCCCTGGGGTGCAATTTAGATATTCTGTAGGAACCTGGACTGCCCCTCACAGAGCTGTGTGCACCACACATACTAAGGTGAAACAGGGGACACATATGACCTCATCCGCGCTTGTTGCAGACTATCGCTCCTGGGCCCTCCATCACAGCGGCATCTCCCTGAAGGCCAGGGAGTCGACTAGGAATAGCTCACTTACTGTCTCCTTGCGGCCAGACGCTCAAGATCTCCATCACAGCATACACCATCCTTCCATCCAAGTGGGCAGCTAGGAACAGCTGAACTATTGCTTAGCAGCCGAGCCTGTAGCAGTTCTGTAACACAGTCTTTAACCAGTAAAATGGGAGGGATTTCCCCCACAGGCCCTTGCTTGAATCCCACAATAAGGGTCCAGTACACGATGGCTTAAAGTAGATACAGTGCCCTTTATTGTTGTTACAGTGCTAGTTACACTTCATGTTTCTCAATGGGAGTCATCTGGGAATAGCCGCTGCTAGTACCAATCCGTACCCTAGCCTTCTCTCCCAGGTGTCACTCTGGCTTGGGATGCCCTTGCCCCCAGCTGGGGGACAGGGTGAAGTCAGGTCTCCAGATCTGCAGGCCAGCATGGCCTACTTCCCACCAGATCCAGTAGAGTTCTACTCCCTCCTCTAGACAAAGACCCCACTCCTCCCATTGTTTGGCCTTATATCTCCTCTGTTCCCAAACTGACAACTCTCAAATGGCTCACCATACATCACAAACAGGTTCCGGAATGTTCAGGTATTCACCACCCACACCTGCTCTGCCCAGCAACAGCCCAAATACACTCCCAGTTTTAGTAAAACACATTTAACCCACCATTGGAACATATACACAAAGTCCCAGTGTAAGAACACTGAAAGTGGACAGGGGACATTATGGGACTGGCCTTCAACTATGAAGCCTCAATTTTAAAGCAATTGTGCTATAATATTATTCATGTCAAGTTTTATGTTGTTGCAGTTTTGGAGTATACTGTATATTAAATGTATGCACATGTATTTAAAGCATCTCTATAATTGAAATTTAATTATGAGTATTGAAGAATGGTAATGGTGTTCTTCCTGCTGTCATCTGTCAGTATCGTGTGGCACATGCCAAGATACTAGATGTTAATAAAACTGGTCAGATGACTGCTGTTGCCTCAGGTGTGCTGATTTTAACAAGAAGGTTTAACAGCAACAACAGCTGTAACCGTAGGCAACAAATTAGCATTTTCCAAATACAGGGAGTTCAGAATTATTAGGCAAGTGGTATTTTTGAGGAATAATTTTATTAT
>CM070040.1:45665535-45677964 GCA_036250615.1 Ptychadena robeensis
AACACTATTGTGGCCAGAAAGGGTCCCTTTGTTTTTTAAAGTTCACCTGCCCATTGAAGTGTATGGCGGTTCGCCGGTTCGCCGGGCTCGCGAACTTTTGTGAATGTTCGCGTCCTCCGTTCATGAACATCAAATTCCGGGTTCGCGCCATCACTAGTGTTAGCTGAAGAACTGGCCAGTGACCAACAGCACACAAACAAAGGTAATTTCCATAGGATCATAGATGGATCGCTTAAAACGATCGCATGAGGCAACTAACAGCACCCGATTCCCTTGCTTTTTATTAAAATTATCAACTAGAACGGATCCGTGAACGATCGTTTTTCTGTTCGATTTTGATAAAGGATCGCACTAAAATTGAACTAAAAATCGAGACGTGTATGCCCAGTTTTACAGATTAAAAAATCGGCCTTTGTTTTATAACCAAGTTAAACAATGGTTATGCTTTTTGAGCCTTTTGGAAGGCTGACTGTTGGTTTGCTAAATATATTTACATGAATTAGTAGGTAAGTGTTGCCTCTATCCCTTTCCAATTGCCTTCATTACTGATAGCTAGCCATTGACTGTACACAAGCCAGAAAAGGCAAGCACAAGAGAGAAGCAAAGCAGCTGTGGCCAAGGCAATGGTCTACTGAACAGGGGGGGGGGGGTCTATCTCTGAGTCCTGGGGGTTGTCCCTGAGGGGGTCTATCACTAATGTCTGCCACAGGGGACAGTCATTGGTGGGTTGGGGGATGTCTGTCATTGAGGTCTGTCACTCAGGTCTTTCACTGGGTAAAGGGGAGCCTGTCACTGAGGTCTGTCATTAAGATCCATCACTCAGTCTATCAATGAGTTATGTCACTGGTTTATCAGTGGTAGTATATATCGCAGGGGACTGTCACGGGTGGTGGGGGGATATATTTCTGTCACTTGGAAAACTGCACTGAGGCCTATCACTGGGATTAGTTACTGGGGAGGCATACATTGGGGGGGGGGGGGGTGGCTGTTGCTGAGGGTGTATTCCTGGGAATCTATCACTGAGAAGTGCCCCTCAGCACTACCTACAATAAATAGATGTAGGTAGCCTTTGTTAAATGTCATCTGAAAGCATATTTACCTCCAACCTCCAACCTACAATTCTTAGCTCCATAGATGATACATTTCTTGTTAGAAAACTTATCTCATGTGAATTTCTTTAAACAGCTATATAGGAAAGGACATATACAACAAAGGGACAAAAATCAATTAAATCCTGTATATCCCTTTTACCATTTCCAGAAAACTCATTCAATTTTAAAAAAAAACACTTGGATATAGAGCAGTATCCTGATCAGAAAAGTACCATATTTTTCGGACTTTAAGATTGGGGGGGGGGGGTGAAAAAGTGTGTCTTATAGTCCGAAAAATATGGTACCATGATTCCACTTAAGTTGGGCATACATGTTTTGATTTTCCAGTTCCATCAACCTAAAATATGATTGTACTATGTTGATCAGTTGCTTTCCCAAGTACCATATTTTTCGGACTATAAGACGCACCTGACCATAAGACACACCCAGTTTTTGGAGCATTAAATCAGAAAAAAAAATTTCGTGTGTTTAAATGAATTAGGGAAAAAATCCCATGCAGTACCCAATTTCAGCCACAAAAATGGTGTCACTAGAGAGCACACCTAACGGCATCTTCTCTTCCTCACACACGGGGAATTGGAGGGGGTGCTGATGGGGGAATCTACACTTATACTCCCCTCTACGCAGTGTGTGGGAGAAAACTGCCAGTATGCTGCTTTCCCCACATACACTCTGCATTGGTTGTATCTGCAAATATGACCAATATAGTTCAGATGGGAGATCTGGCTGTGTGTAGATCTCCCATGTGCCAGGGAGAGCTAAGTTGTGATCACGATTGGGATTTTGGGGGTCAAAAAGCGCACCTTATAGTCCAAAAAATTAGGGGTACTATGATTCCACTTAAGGTGGGCATACACATTTTGATTTTCCAGTTCCATCAACCTAAAATATGATTGTACTTTGTCGATCAGTTGCTTTCCCAAGAATGTTCCATAGTACAATTGGATACATATTGATTTAAATACCTAGAAAACATGTCAGATACTTAAACGATTTACTGAAAATTGTGCGATCACAGCTTGATAAATTTTATGTTCCATCACATTTGGTCGATTCAAGTCAATTGAATGGAAAAATTAAACCATGTATGCCCAGCTTTAAACTGTCAGTTTGTGACCTGACATAACATAATGTTATAATGCCCATAGTCTACACATCTTTCTGTTATAGTACTGGATACCAGACCCCATAATTTGCCACAATCTGCCTACAGTTAGGTGATCCTCCTACAAAGAACAGTGACTGATGGGTTTACCAAAGACAAGACACTTTGTGCTGGTTGGATGCAGAAATAGTTTTCAATGAGCCGGGGATCAGACACAATAAACGTCTCAATGCCACAAGCTATGAATACAGTCATGACAGAGGTGACACCTGCTCGGTGTAAAAGGAAATGAATTTCTCCGAGCCCTGGAGGGGAGACCACCCTGAAACCTGGTTACCGAGACAGTCATGAATTAAGCTTTGTTACCTTTAAGAATGTTTTGAGTAGAGGAAATCCTAAAAGATCATATTCAACACTATGCAATAATGTATGTCAATGTGATAGTAAATGGTAACATTTGTTATCATAGATACAAATACTGTGATCTCAGCAGTAGCAAACAATACATTCATGTAGATTCTGATTTGGTTGGCAAAAAGTTGGGGTCCTGGGTAGTGATGAGCAGCATAGGCTAGATTCATATTAGCAAAGTATTCAAAATTTTCACCTAATATTTGCAATAAATTCGTAAATTCATGAATTTGTAATCTTCAGTGATTATTACCTTCATTGCACAAATCAGCACTTCTACATGTGCATGCTGTAAACGCAATGCATGGTAGTCCCAGATACTGATTTTAAAAATCTCAAATATTCATGATTATCAAGATATAGCACAGATTATACCGAATTCTCAAAGTGCCGATATGCACAATAAAATTTCACAATTATAATATTCATGCTCAACACTAGTCCTGGGCTCATCATCTGGCCTGTTTGGAGTTCCAGTGACCATAATTTACTCCAGTCCAAAAACATCTAAATGACTTTTTAACCTGACTGGCTTTAAGCAGAGAACAGACGGCTCGATATTTGAGCCATTCGATATTTGAGCCGTCCAATGTCATCACGCTGTATCGGAGCTGTAGATATCGGAGCTGTCTCTCCAGCTGATTGATCCCGCTCAAAAACAGGGATGGCCACATATGATATGGGCCAGATAGATGGCCGTGAGCGCGCATGGCGCTCGAAGCAGCCATTGATCTGGCCCATATCTACATGTGTGTACCCTGCTTTAGTGTGTAGTGAGACATTTGACTGGCCAAGGTCAGGATAAATTTTATCCTTTTTGATTAAAATTTGTATGAGCTGAGGGGGTTAAACCTCATCTCTGGGGGGTTTTTAATCTCAGTCTGTACCCGTTTTTTTAGGAAACTTTGCATTTTATTATGCACACCAGTGTCCCTGCGAATAAACGTGAGGTGTTAAATCCCAAATTTTGAGTTGCCATTAGAACAGGCGTAAACCATCCAATGTAAACACTTGTCTGCATGACTGCATAATTCTATCCATACAATGGTTGATGGGTGCATTCACTTGATATTAATGACTCGTTTACACTAGCTGCGGTGCAGTATAGTACCGCAATGCAGCCTGGCTAGTGCTAGGTACATAGGTCTCCTTGCATTCCCAGTAACATACAATGCCGCGTTTTACCACAAACATGGCGTATTTTTACAGGTGCAGCACAAGTCTCTCAAGAGCAGAGCAGCGCAGCCCAGCCCAAAATGTGTTTTTTGCTGGTAACAGATGCGGAATAATGGCAAATGCAAGAGCAGTGTGGGTAGTGTGAATGAGCCCTATGTACTTCTAAACACTTTATTTATATATACTATATATATTGTTATAGTTTTGGTGCTTTAAAAAAAATTCATGTCTAATCTGGTAAAAAATGGACTAGTGTATGGCCAAGATTTGTTTTTTAACACATAAGTTATGATTGTATTACCTGTTGAGTCTACAAGATAGGAAATGAAGGGAAAACTCTCAGTTAGATCAACATGGAGAAAACTGACTGCGTTCCACGATGTATAGAAAATAACAAAAAAATTTGCTTCAGATTTATTTTATTATACGGGTTTGGCAGATCATCAAAGTCATATTAAGTACTGTATACCATCTACAACTCAATGGATTATTCATGAATTTGATTGGACAATAGTTAACCATTGTACACTTTGCCTAAATATCGAGCAAAGTTATGATCAATTTAACTGATTCAACATCTTCAGCTAAGAAGATGTTATGTTATGTTATAGTATATGATTAGCTTCAGAAAGATAAGCTACAGTGGGGGGTGCCAACAACTGGAGTTGCATGCAGATATCAACACATACATTTGTCAGCTACAAACAAGATAAACACTAGTAATTTTTTCTACAGTTTTTTTCCTTATGATAGATAAGTGATTTCACACACAATCAATGATTAATGGTTTTTGTTTTAGAACATATATGTGCTATCATTTGTTATTCTCTGTCACTGACAAATTGTTCTGGAAATGCGATGCCCTCGGCAGGGTCTCTGAAGGCCTGGAACGGGCATTCAAGACTCAGTTTGCAGTCTTTAGAAAATAGTTGAGGAATCTTTAAAACAACTGCTTGTCATGTGTCTTAAAGAAGCTCGGGCTTCATGTTATGTACAATATGTGATACTGGATACCGCCGGAGAACAACTGCGCCCGTCCGAAGGGTCACCTTTGTCCTTTTGTTATATTTTGGCCTCACTTACAGAAGAATTTCAGACCATGCTGCAAGTCTAGTTACTGTAAAACCAAATTTAATAAAAGTAAATACCTCAGTTAATGCACTCAGATGTTCTTTGGAATGTTATGAAAATGTATTTTCAGTTCAGCCTGTCCAGATAATGTACTGATGGATTTTAAGCTAACAATTACCGCTGATGCTAACTCAAACAAGGGTTCAAGGGCTAGTGATGGCCAGTTGGTACTCAACTGTCTAATTAATCTTCCGCATTTGTAAGAATGCTTGGTTAGCTGATGGTTGCTTTCTTGGGTGGAAAAGAGAACCTTCGAGGTAATGTCCTAAGCAGCCCAAAGACCTGAAAAGGAGGAAGAACAGTAGACTCTACTTTTAAAAATGAAGCATGTAGAACAGCAAAGGTTGAGGACCACAATGTAAGAAGCAGTGAACACCTACTTTTTCGCTGCTATAAAAGAGCCATTGGGTTGGCCAGTGGTGGGCAACTGAGTTGATATGGAGGGCCACAAGTGCGTCCCTTGGAATCACTAAAGGGCCACACATAACATTTTCAATCTACAGTATAATGACTTGTATAAGCATTATAAGTGACTGACAGCAGGCTAGAAAATATTATTTAACTTTTTAAATAACAAAACCTTTTTAACGTTTTTAATGATACTTCAAGGATTAGGAGTGTGGTAATGCACAATTGTGTCATATATATCATCAAAGGTTATGTTCCCCTATTATGAGGTTATGTGCCACATACAATAATCCCCCGTTGGTTGGTGGAATCGTGGGAGCATAGGCACTCATCTTTTTAGAACGGGATATTCTTAAAGCAAGAAGTTGAAGAGAGGTGAGGGACTCAGGTACTGTCTGGGTTGCTGATTGGCTTTCATCTGCTCAGCCAGAGTGATTCCATCTCATCCTCTTCTCTCATGAAGAAGATCCTGGGCGAAGACAAGAGAGTTTGGGGGCCGCAAGTGGAAGACCGAGGGGGACCGCCAAGGAATGCCCAAAGGGCCACAGGTTGGGCACCTGGCATCTATACAGACATATTTGGTTGCTGGTTGTTGTATAGAAAAAGAACTCAAGATAAAAACCTCTACAACTGCTTCTGGTCAGCAGTCCTTTCTGCAAGTAATGAATGGGTGATAATGTTACATCCATGACATGATAACCTTTCACCTTTCTCAGACTGCACATTATGATACGATAATACAGCACAATGAAGCATGTGAGAGGGGAAAAAAAGGTTCTAGTCAAATGTTTATCAGTTTGTGTGATGCTCCATACAGGAGAATAATTATATGCTGCAGTGATAGGTAAACCTCCATGCAGAGGAAAAGGAACCTTGAGAAAGGAAATGAATCCTGAGTTTTCTTGAGGTCCCAGTTTCAATACGGTGGAAAATCATACTTCACCAGTATTATTGACAACCTTCCTGCATTACTATCTCTAGCTGCCGAGATAAACTCACTTGATCACTTTTTCCAGTCGTCAGTCAGACTGCCGCAGTTCTTCCTCTTTTTCTAAATATCCAATAGTATGGAAGAAATTTGGCAAATGATTCTTTATTTTCTCTCTCCCCTTTTGTCTCCCCGTGCCTCTTCTACTCATCTCATTAGTCATACTCATCTTTCTCTTGCTTTCTCGCTTTTATATTGTCAACATCTAAACATCTAAATCTAAAGTTGACCATACACATTTTGATTTTTCTGTTCGCTTTTTTAGTTTTAATCATCCTAAAACCGATTCCTCTCAGCTGAATCGATTGACCAAATCCGATCGAAAAAAATTGATCAAAAAGTGATAGGACATGTTGGTAAGTTTCTGTAGATCGTTCAAGTAGCTGACGGGTTTTCTTGGTATTTTGATCAACTTGAATCCGATTGTACTGTGGAACATGCACAGTGCTGGCGCTACGGGCGGGCCAGGCCCGCCCAGTCAGGTCGGCGTGCCTGCTCAGTTGGAACCCCATCAGGGGGGACAGAGGGAACTCGCGTCCAGGACTGAGCAGCATCAAGAACAATAACTTTTCGGATGGAAAGAGGGTGTGGTTTTTTTTTATAGCGCCCCCTTCAACAAGTTTTCTGACGGCGTGCCTCTCAGTCACCTACCTGTGCTGGCCTGCTCCTGGAGCTCTAATGCTGACCCTGAGCATGCATACATAGCTAAGGAGTTTTGTAAGTCGATCAGCAAATCATGCTGTATATGCCTAGCTTCAGAGAAGTTATGAAACAAGAACTAATAACAGTAGATAAGAAATTTAGAAAATTGTTGGTCAGTAAAGTGCTACATTGGTAGTTAGTAAAGTTCTTTAATAAATTGATGGTTAACTGTTTTCTTACATCAGTGGTTAGGGTAGTACTCACTTTTATTGGGGGCCAATGTAGTTCCCCATTGCATGGTAAAAGTAATGCCCCCTAAATCTTGGGGAAGTCTACACTTGTGATCTGTCTGGCAACCCCATACATTAATGGTCCATACGGTGTTCTCTTACATAAATGGTCAATTTAGTACCCATTTACATTGTTTATTAGTGAAGTGCTTTTTTATATTGGCAGTTAGTGTTCTTTCTTTACTTTGGTAGTCAGTGTAGTACTGCCTTACGTTAGTAGTCAGTTTGAAATTATAATATTACACTATTATTGTTATTTACTTTTATTTGAAAAAGCTGCTTTCCAGTGCCTAGGTGCAACATTAGGCATCTCCTGATACTTTTCAGGCATTCACCTGATGGAAATAACATTGGACGGGCATGCACTTTCTGACTGACAGTCAGCAGCCCACAAAGCGTCCATGTGAATGGTGCCTTAGGGCTTGTTTCCACTACCACGGAAGCCCGCGGTTGACTACAGGGCGGACGAAACTGCGCCCATGTAGTTGAATGGGCTAGTCCCCTGCCGCGGTGGCAGTGGCGGTCAGGGGGCGGTCAGGTGGCGGCCATCGCATAAAAACCGCGGTCTGCCCTATTCCACGGCACTGACCGCGGCCATAGAGGTGAATGGCCTCAGCTAACAACCGCATAAGATGCGGTTCTTACCGGGGGCGAATCTAAGCAGCTGCAATCGTGCGGCCGGCGGCCGCACAAGTGGAAACAAGCCCTAAATGTGTATTTCTACTTCCGAAATTTTTACTTGACTTTAAACTCCATGAAGAGTCTTATAACACTAAACGTCAGAGGAAGGAATGCTCCTTACATTGGTAGTGAGTGGGTTGTAAGATTGCTTTCTTAGCTGGTCACAGGTATATTTTTTGAAAGTTAGAAATAGCTAATTTTTAAAGGAACCCCCAGCAACCTGAAGAAAATCTAGCTGGAGAAAAGCTGATAATAATCTTTATCTGCACTCTCCCCCTTTTCCCCTCTAACCTCTCTGAGGTCACAGCCCCATACATCTCCACATCCCAACACATTGAACCATGTCTTTATGACAGGGAAACATCACAGAGCAGAGTGCCCTGCCTAATCAGTACCAGTATATGAATACCTCTTAAATAGTTTGGAAGGCCACTCATTCTTTTGACCATAGGGTGTAGTTGTGACATCAAGGCTCCACTAACTTTTGCCCATATATTTCATATCTTCAAAATTACAGTTATCATGAACCAGAAGCCAGTACTATTTTGTGTAGGAAATCTATGATGATTATTGTGCAAATTTACAGTACAAATAATAATCAATGAGAAATGAATATGTAATTTTGATAATTTTGATGCAACGTTTGATAACTTTCACCAATAACTCATGATGTGTGCCCATTCTTACATTAACGTTCTTAAATGTATATTAGTAAACTAGTAGCTACATTTCAAACCTTTGTACAATGTGTATATGTTCAATGTACTATACAATATATAATGCACAGTATGTAGAATAAGCATTACATTGCCTTTTCTTGGCTTAGACCACGTGAACATTCCTCATGGCTCATAATCCATACTCTTAACATTCCGGGCATTTTCCAGGCAGGTGCAAAATGATGTATCAATAGCTCAATTATTGAAGATTTTGCTGTACAGTGCCACTGAGCAGATGCATACACTTACCAGAAGAAAGGGCTCTGCTTGGTGCTTTCTGGATACAAATGTGAATCTTAGCCAATCTATACATTTTCTGTGTCTAAAAAAGTTTATATTGTAATTTCAATAACAAGTCATTAGTTAGCAAAAATAAAGCCACAGTGGAGAAGCCATCATTCAATAGTTTGTAGGACTTGGGTTAGCAGTAATAACACATCACAGCATTTCAATCAGGTTGAGGTCTGAACTTTCAAGACCTTGATTCTATTTATTTTCCTGCCATTGTGTCGTACATTTGCTTGTGTGCTTGGGGTTTACCTGACAAATCCCCACTTCAGCCCTTCAAAGGCTACTTCAAAACCCACTAACTACTGAAACTATCTAAACTAACAGAGCACATCAAACTAACTGGGCAGTATTAAAGTTTTTTGTTTATTTAAGTTCCATTAAACTTACATACAAACTTGTTAATTCTTGTTCAGTAGTAGAGATGGTCAAACTCAAGTAAATTTGATTCGACTTAAATTTCGATTTTCCCAATCAAATTTTTTGATGAGATTGCAAAATTTTATTTTCATGCAATTTTCCGACTTAAAAGTTAAATTTTCATTAAGAAGTTTCTAATGCAAAATTTCTACATCAATTTCTTAATTAACCTTGAGTTTTCTTGTGATATTGTTGATCGTGAAAATATTACAAACATGGGCACTTATTCTTTCAAAAATAAATTACCTTAATCGTGTAAATCGACACTTGTACATGCGCATATTGTGAATGCAATGCATGATACTTTCCCCAGAATCTCAAATATTCATGATTTTGAAGCTATAGCACTATATTTAAGATTTCCACTATAAAAAGTGCAGGTCAACACTATTTACCATATTTTTAGGTCGAAATTGTTCATTCAGAATTTTGGGGTCTATTTTTTTCTTTTTGTCAAAAAGTCGAAATGACCCATCGTAATTTGACTGCAATATTTATTCGAAAAATCATCATTTTGACTTAAAATTTGGCATTGCGAATTTTTTTCGACCATCCCTATTCAGTAGTGATTATGTGACCAAACTCCCATACATTTCCAGCCCAGAGCACATGCTCTACATGGTGATCAGAAGACTGGTTTAAATGAGGATTTAAAGTGTAAAGAAGGGAGAACATGTATAGATATGGGCCATATCGATGGGCGCTTCGAGCGCCATGCGTGATTACGGCCATCTATTTGACCCATATCTAATGCAGCCATCCCTGTTTTCCAGTGGGCCCAATCACTCCCGCTCGAAATCAGGGATATTGGACATGACCGTAAATCACAGTCAAGTCAAGTTCTGCGCCTGGCTTCTCCCCGCACAGCACACAGCCTACAAGCTGTGATCAGCTCCAGCTCTGTTTGCGTTTCGGGGGGGAGGAGGGGGCAGGGGAGCTGTGTCTCTGTGTCTGCCCTTACTCTGTGTCTGCACCTCACTTTAAGCTTTAAGCTGGCCATACATGGGTAGATTCCCATGCAATCAAACCGCAATAAGGACCCGGTACACCAGGTGTGAGAACTGGTCGGGTGTCTGCTCTCCTGGCTGTCTACAGCTCAGAGCCAGTGAGGGAAGACACAGCTCCCCCGCCTCCACCTCCCCCCGAACAGCACACAGAGCTGGAGCTGATCACAGCTCGTAGGCTGTGTGCTGCGAGGGGAGAAGCCAGCTGCATAACTTCTGACTGATTTACGGTCATGTCGGATATTACTGTTTTCTAGCAGGATTGATTGGTCCCGCTCGAAAACAGGGATGGCCACATTAGATATGGGCAAGATAGATGGCGATGAGCATGCGCGGCGCTCGAAGCGGCCATCAATCTGGCCCATATCTACACTTGTGTACCCTGCTTTAGTGTAAAAACAAAACCAAAAATGTACTACTGTATATTGCAGCTTATTATTCCTTAGATGCTCGTGTCTGCAATTATTTTCTTTTTAATATTATTTTTCTGGTGATCCAGACGTAAAGCACAATCTGCATTAGGGTACACGGCTACACTATGAAGCACACATAGAACATAACTGATTTCTAGATAAAGGACTATGTAGAACCTTTTCACTGTGTCTTGTTTAAAGGAGTCATGGAGGGCAAAGTTTCATGCATACATACGTGATAGGTCTCTGGTGTCCATGGAATGGCATGTTGATGTTGGGAATGACAGAGACATCTCTGGGGTAAGAAGAGGGCAATGTCAGATGGAATGTCCCCTAGAGCTGAGGTCACTGTCTTTCCAGCTTTGTACAGGGTGCCCCCAGAGGCATCTCCTACTCTTATCTATCGCCAAAGATTAATGGCCATATCTCAGGTTTCTTCTCAGCCTGGATATGGATCCTGTCGCTATTCCAAGCTGCATATATATTTATGTAGGTGCGTACAGTGAAACACGTGCCCATGCACCACGCTCCATAAAACTCACGAGATGGCTTTGCAATGGACATCAGCAAGTTCTGAGCTGCAGAGGACTCTATAGTTTGCAGGGATTTGTAGATTCCCCATGTGCTGAAGTAGTGAACATTATTTATAGTGAAACACCATAAACTGGACATACTGGATCAATCTTATTTTTTTCCATCAATAGTCCATAGACTTCTAGTAGCGTTCAATGAGGATTCAATCTTTGGCTGCTATAAAAATTCACTTATAACCTTCAATTCGCCTTTATAAACTGTATTATTGTATGTGATGCTATCAATATAACTCACATATATCTAACAAGAAGGATATATCTTCATTATGCTTGTAAACTGTTACTTTTTGACTTTATATATACGTTGAATTCATTTTGTATTCATTTGGGTTTTTTTATTTGTCGTTGTACCCTTGCCTCTATCTCTGCATGCCAGACTGTACTTTTACCCCTTATATCTTCTGACCAAATTATCTAATAGTTCATGTTTTCCATTGGTTAAGATAATTGCTCATTCTCAGGCGATAACCTGACCATGATAAGTCAAATGTAACTTTCTGAGACCACAGTTGTACCATTATCGGCCAGATATGTTAAACCCTGATGGATTGATAGGGGTGGATTTGGACTTCCCAGTTGGTGTGAAGCTCAGGACTGTGATGGCTTGTAAAGTGAGAGCAGATCATTTAACTGTAAATATTTGAACATGGTAAAGATTCTATTGACCACTAAACCAGACTTATCATGCCACTTGTCATGGCAGTTGCAAGGAAGAAATACTAAAATGTTTTTCATAGTTATAGCTTGTATATTCATTTAGAGCCTAGGTGCCCAACTTGCGGCCCGAGGACTGCGTGCAGCCCTTTGGGCATTGTTTAGCGCCCCCCTTGGTCCTCTACATTCGGCCGCCAAAAGCTAACTGTTAATGCATAGGTCATAGCGACTCACCTGTGAAGTGGTTACACACGGACCCAGCTTTCCTAATCAACTTTGGCGGTCCTACATCAGTAAAATTGGCAATGTTGATCAGGGAACCCAGGTCAGGAGTGGGGTGGGTGCTGTCGGGTTTTGACTGCCTATCGGGATCTGGTCCACCGCCTGCTGAGAT
>CM070040.1:45679272-45692738 GCA_036250615.1 Ptychadena robeensis
AGTCCTATTTAGGAAGAACTTACAAAAAACTACCTTTATTTTAGAATCTTGTCCTTTGAGGCCCATTCTCACTGACACAAGAAATCTGCAGACCTATTCATGAATAGTGATGAGCGGCATAGGCAACATTCGTATTCACGGCATGCCGCAAATTTTATGGAAAACATTCTGAAAATATTTGCATTTGGCAATATTCAGGTTTTTTTTATTGCGAATATCTGCAGTTTTTATTGCAAATTTATTGCGCGCGCAATATACTGTATGTTTAACATGGCGCGAATTTTTAAAGTGACGATTTTCGCAATATTCGCATCACCCCAATATTCATTTAAAAACTGTTGATGGTGTTGCTAAGCTCTTGTTGCAGCCTTCCCATTCGTCCACTTGCATTGAGAGGCATTTGTAATGGATAAAAAATACCAAATATCCGGAATTGCGAATATTCGGCAATATATTCACCATCTTCGCGAATTTCCAAATTGCTGATATTCGCGATTAATATTCGGAATCCAAATATTGGCGATCATCACTATTCATGAAGAAATTGAAGTTTATTTATCTAGAAAGAGGTTGCACCCAGGAAACGGGTATTACTATCTGGTACACCGAGATGGAACTTTAATGGCAACAGTATTATCACACTTGAAAACATCATTGGTGAATAAAATGTATATACAAAAACCAAAACAAAGGGGGCAAAGACCAATAGGGCTTTTAAGGCACATAGAAATATATAAGCATATCTAATAGCTAAAAAGGTCTTTATATACAGTTTATTGCAAGGAATCATAAACAGTAATTATAAGTTATGTGCATTGAAACATGCCATATCTCAGTTCCTTAATTGTACTCGTGTCAACGATTAGTTGCTTCTTAGTAGTGATGGCCAGAACTGTTCGCCGGAGAACTATTCGCGGCGAACATCGCATGTTCGCGTCCGCCCATGTTCGCGAACATATGGTGAGTTCGGTTCTCCACCTATCTTTTAACATTGCAGAAACTTTGACCCCTGAGAGTCACAGTCAGCAGACATAATCCAGCCAATCCAAGCACCCCCCACCTCACAGACCCTCACACCCCCTATAACATATCAAGTACAGGACGCCATGTTGACACATTCTGCTGAAGAGGAGGACGCGAGTTTATGGAAAGAGAGCTGCTGCTGATGCTATAGGGAACCATTAGATAGGGAAGTGTTCCTCTGTGCAGATTACAGTCTTCCCTGGAATATCCCATCCATCAATCCATCCATGAGGGAATATCCATCTCCCCCGTGTCCTCCACACTGATTCATAACCAGCCAGGGTCCTCCACACTGATACATCTACCCAGTGTCCGCCATAATTACCATCACCACAGTGTCCTCCACAATGACCACATCACCACCAGGTCATCCACATGACCATCACCACCAGTGTCTTCCCACACTGTCCATCTCAGCACCAGTGTCCTCCACACTGACCAGCACCACCATGCCCGCCATACTGACCATCTCCCCCTCCGTGTGTCCTTGCCACACTTGTCCTCTCTCCAACAGTGTCCTCCATTACAAAATTTAAATCACCTTTTAAGATATAGCGAATGTGGAAAAGCAGATCTTCACAGGTTGTTTAGTGGAATTCACCAGGCATTTACCAAACCATGTGTTTTTTACTCCAGCTCCCCTCTTATGTTCAAATCCCAAATGACTATCATTGTAGAATTCCTTCGTGCAGATTTATTGCGTGCTTGGGAGTTTTGCCATGGATTCCCCTCTGTCATGCCATTGTCCAGGTGTTAGTCCCCTTGAAATAACTTTTCCAACACTATTGTGGCCAGAAAGGGTCCCTTTGTATTTTAATGTTCGCCTGCCCATTGAAGTCTATGGGGTTCGCCGGGTTCGCAAACTTTTGCAGAGGTTCGCGTTCGCCGTTCGCGAACATCAAATTCCGGGTTCGCGCCATCACTACTTCTTAGGGGTTTTGCAAGGTAAGTGGCTAAACATACAAAGAACAACAAATAATATATATTGTGTCGCCATGTCATTGCAACAAAATTATACAATTATTCAATACATAAAGTAAGTGATCTACAGTAACCTGCATATATTGTGATCCAATTAACAAAAATTTCAATAAAAGTTTATTTTCCCAGTGTATTTTGGCATGTGTGTGAAACTGTAAAATATTTGGAAAAAGTATAGAGGAAGGTAAAGAAAGAAAATTTTCGAAAAAGTTCCATATTTTCACCATTTATATTATTTTCCTTATGTAAGTGTAAGTATAAAAAGTATACATATTTTAAATAATATTTAAACCTCTTGAAAGAGAACACCTTGAAGTATAAATGTCCGAATTGGCCTTTTCCTCCATCTTGGCATCCAGTGCAGTTGTGTTCACCTCAACACTAAAAGTACAAAATGCATGGTAGATTGTGGTATAAGGCTAATTTGCAAGCTACAAGGGAGTCCTCAGAAATCAGCGGGAACACACAGCTCTCCGAAAGATGGAAGGGGTCTATGCTCAAAAGATGTGCCTATGTATACAAGGCAAAGAATAACACAGTGACCCTGTGTAATCTGGGGAAGGGTGACCAGACCGCATGGTAACAGTGGCATGGTCCATGTTAAGTTCACCTCTAACCTGTCTGCCAAAGCCATCAGACAAATAATCCATGTGATGCTGTACCCCTCAAGAGTCTAAATCATTTGTAAAAAATACCTTCAAAATGTCCAAATTGTAATCAATGTGACAATATGTTGTGTGCCCACCATTACTTTCCAGCACTGCCTTAACTCTCTTGGGCATGGAGTTCACTAGAGGTTCATAGTTTCTCTTCCACTCCTCTCAGATGACATCACAGAGCTGCTGAATATTAGGGACATTTAGCTCCTCCAACTACCATTTAGGGATGCCCCACAGATGCTCAATAAGTTTTATGTCCTGAGACAAACTTGGCCAGTCTAGCACTTTAGCAAGGCAGTGGTCACCTTGGAGGTGTGTTTGGAGTCGTTATCATGTGTGAATACTACCCTGTGGTCCAGTTTCTGAAGGGTGCCGATCTTGCTCTGCTTCAGTATGACGAAGTACATGTTGGCAATTATGGTTCCCTCAATGAACTTTAGCTCCCCAGTGCTGGCAGCAGTCATGCAGCCCCAAGACATGACACTCTCATCATCATTCTTGACTGTAGGCAAGACAAACTTGTCTTTGTACTCTTGACCTGGTTCCCACCACACTTGCTTGACACTATCTGAAGCAAATATGTTTATCTTGGTAATGCATGTCCTTAGTCTGTTTGTCTTTATCAAACTGTTTCTTTAGAAGAGGCTTCCTTCTGGGTGACATGCAGACTAAATGAATACAGTGTGGGACGTATGGCCGCACTGACAGGCTCTGCAGCTCTTCAACCTTTGCAGCGATCATACGTATATTTCCAAAAGACAATGTGATATGATGCTGAGCACCTGCATTCAACCTCTTTGGTGGACCATGGAGAGTCCTGTTCTGAGTGGACCCTGTACTGTTAAATCTATGTATAGCCAACCGTGGTGCAGCTCAGTTTCACGTTATTCCTATAGCTTAGGCCATCTTTTCATGGAGCAACAATTCATTTTTTCAGTGTTTTTTACCATGAGGTGCCATGCTGAATGTCCAGTTACCAGTGTGAAAGTTATCACATGAAATTTAAAACACCTCCCAATTTGTGTTTACTTTTGTCACAAGGAGTCTATATACAAAAAAAGCAACAGACACACAGCAAACAAACATTTCTAAGAATCTAGATGTGAACATGCTGAATTGTGTACAGGAACAACACTGAGTGTAGTAAAGGATGAAGTCACTCTGTTATGGTCTGTGTGGTGTTGATGCCTAAGGGGTGACTTCTTATCGGAGAGGCAATGAGAAAGCCACAACTATTCATAGTGATCCAACTATTCTACCCACAGCCAGTGTAAAAGATAACAGAGTATGTGCTATAGGAGGATGGGGAAGGCTGCAGGCTAATTCTGTACCTGGATTCCCACAAATCCTATGAGAAAGTCTTGTGTTCACACAATCCTTTGTGTTCCAGGACTGATGTCACTTGGGGGTTCACCTTCACAATATAATATAACCCTCCTAGTGGTGGCCTGAGGTCTCCTAAACTTTTCTGAAGTTTCTGGCGTTTATATTCACACTTTCTTCGGCACCATTTGAACCCCTCTTATGTCCTGGAAGTCTCCTGTGCCCCTCCTACACAATTTTTTTAATGCATTAGCACTAATTTTTCCAATCAACTTGTACTGTAAAGGCTAACACATACCATCCGATAATGCATATGGTGTGTACAGTGTAACATATGTTGTGTACATTCACATAATTCGATTCTTCAAAAAGTTCAACCCCCTGGTCCAAATTTGCTTCTACCACAAAAATTTCTTCCACTCCAAATTACACAAATGATTACATAAAAAAAATTTAATGGATTGAGTATCCTGGACCTCTTACCCACTCCTAAAGGCTTAATTGAAAGTCCTAGAAATAAAACAAATGGACAGCTTTTAAATATTTTTATACAATTCTGACTCACCTGCACAGCTATAACCATGTCATAAATTCTTGGTAGATATCTCTTAGAATCTCTGGTGCTGATGTACTACAGGTCCCAGGCCAGGGCTGAGTGGAAGCACTTGTGTTCACCCCTGGCTAGGTACCTGCCTGTTAATATCAATATGCCCTTATGTAACCTGTTGGGCATGTATAGTACCATATTTCCAAGTGAGACCTCTATACTAATTTAATAGGGTGGGGGATTTATGTTCTTTTTATATTTAATATTTCTTTTAGTTATTAAATATAAAAATTTATATTTTAAGTTGCAATTTCACTTTAAAAAAAAATTTAACTTGTGCCAAAAAAGAAATCCTCTAGAATTTCAAAAATTAGATTTCTACATATTTCGACCATCCCTAGTGTGTATCACATAATATGTGCAAAACAAACACAAATATAAGCAAAATACAACACACAGGTGTTAATTGCCCGTTAGTGGTGTTCAGATTGGTAACTGGTACACAATTACCTATAACATCCAGATCCCTGGTTACATTTTGCAGATAAAGCCTGACTTGACCTGTAATCTTGGTAATTTCCAGCTGTGCGAGTACTTGGTCGTTTCCGTTGAGTGCATGAGCCGTCCATTGTCGGCAATGGGGCTTTGACAGGGCTGTTTTCACAGCCAGTCACAGCTGCGGATCCGCTGGTCCGAGCCTCCGTTGCCTTCAAAATGACTAAAGCTACGTTTATCAGAACGCTTCAGCACACACCAGCGGACCCCAGAGGACAGTGGAGCCTAAGTCTTACAGCTTAATGTCCACTAGGCATGAGGGCCCACTAGGCATGATCGCTGCATTATGAATATAGGATATATGCCCCCCTCCCATACCTGGAAGCAATAGGTATTTGGAGTGTCGATCTTGGAAGGAGTGACAGAGAAATGAGTAATGCTAGCCATACACATGCCGATAAGCGGTCGATTTTTAACCTGACCGACAGGCGTGCACGCTCGCGCGGTCGGTCAGGTTAAAAATCGCCCGCTTATCGGCATGTGCCCACATGGGGCGACAGATCCCTGTCGCCCCACAGCTCGGCCGGCCAGAGAACGGACATGTCCGATATTCTCTGGCCGGCGCAAGCCGATGCAAGCCGATGCCATAAGCTTCAATGAAGACGGCGTCTTCATTGAAGCTTATGGCCAGCACACAAAGGGTGCTGGCTGACTGAAGGGGCCCCATAATGCACCGGGATGCTAACGTGATGACGTCATCACGTTTGCATATCAGGACAGGTCAGCCTGCACACCATCGGGGTGTGTATGGCAGCCTTAAAGGTCCTAATAGGTTGGTCAAAGTGTTGGCCATAGTCAGTACCTGTCACTAATATCCCCATAGACTTTATATGATCAGGATGCAATAAAAACCTATAACCCAAATATATAACATATACCTAATATAGGAAGTCCCAAAGAAAACATTTTTGATTTTGGCTAAACATTAAATGGCCAGAGCTGATGATTACATATTGACCAGGACAGGAAACAGAAGTATCTCCAGCATGGATACTGCATGAGTATGCATAAAATATCCAGAATGCAGAGCCCAAATGGTGACATCAAGATATGGAGCTCTCTTATCCACTTCACTGTTTGTTTCTTCTGCAACCCTCTGTGCTCTTTCAAGATAACCAAATGATTAGTTAAATTGTCCTTTTTCAAATGTTGTTAGATGTCCATAATGTGGAAAAACACACGTAATCGGTTGTGTCCCCCAGCCAGATAGGACATGGCTGACACACGGCTCTTGTCTCTGGGATTTGGGCCGCGGCCTTAGAATGAGGGAATCCAGGTTTCCTGAGCTGCGTCCTATCAGCGCCGGGCTCCGAGCAGGCTTCCTGTCCATTCACTGGGAAGAAAGATGGGGGCTATCGTACTCTGGGCTGAGAGGCCTTCCTAACAATGACTCCATTGTAGAAAGCGCCAGCTGATAGAACGCTTCCTCCTCATCTGCGTCTGACCGGGCCGCTTATTTTTATGACATAATCCCTACAGATAGCCCCGTGTGGGTTTTAAATAGCACACTATGAGATTTGAGGTTTTACTGGTGAAGTGGCACTCCGCAATCTTCCTGGCACTACGATATCGCTGAATGGGGACAAAGTCCTGGTACGCTGTATTATTATTTCCATTTACCACTGCGCAGAATCTATACTCATATTATCCTTAGTGTTCTACATTTAAAGACAGTTTTATTTGTTTGGTGGAAGCTGGCTCGGTAAAAATAAAGCCCACCAACAGCAAATAAATGGCAAACAGCATCCAACCAACTTCCTGTGATCCCTGGCTGCCATGATCATGTGGTTTACAGTGCTCTTGGATGGAATGGCACTCACAACTAGTTGTGTCATCATGGCGCAATCCAGACAAAAAGGAATGTTCAGACCCAAAACCTTGTAAAGAGGAATAAACTGTGATGTTACTGAACTACCCTGAATGTTCCAGGGAAAAAGCTAAGTATAAACTTAAAAAGATGTGGTGGTGGGGGGGGGGGGGGGGGGGGGGGGGGGTAGAATATAGTAGAATAATAAGTGTAGTTGGACTTTAAACCACCTGACAGCATCTTATTAGGTAATGAACTGTTGCAGTCTTTGTGCTAGGTTTATCAATGAGAGGCTTCCATCATCCCTCTTAAATTTTTTCTCTGCGATATGAAATGTAAAAGGAATACACAAAAATGAGTGAGGCATGTTGAGTATTTTACCTGCATGAACCATGGTGACTTACTTCTAAAGCCTGCCAAAAAAAGGTCCAGTTTTAGGTTCAATTGAGCAGTCAAATCAATTGTTTCATTGGATCACTCCAAAACCATTTCTTTTCATCTTAAGCTAGCCATACACGTGTCGGATTCCATGGCCAATTGATCACTCACCCGATCGATTCCGGCGATTCTGCCGGGAATCGCAGGTGTGATCAATCGGCCAATTAAGAGTATCCATCGCAGCATACCACCTTGTCCAACGGATTCCGGGACGATTCCGTGTCCGATTGTCCACCTCACAAATGGCAACTCCCCCTGATCTGGGCAGAATCAATCTGATGGAACCAACATGTTGGTTCTCTGTCGGATCCGATTCTGGGCCCCTGAACGATCGGACCTGATCGATTGGACAAGGTGGGCTGCATGCGATTCCGGCACGATCGTTTCGCGTGCACGCGCCCGGAATCGATCGTGCCAGAATCCGGTGGGAATCCGACACGTGTATGGGGGCCTTTAGAGAGCATGAAATGAAAAGAGCAGTAATCAGTCAGGTTGGAGAATTTCTGAGGATTGTGCACATAGCAAAAAAAAAGGTTTTTTTTATAGAGAGAGATAGATAGATAGATAGATAGATAGATAGATAGATAGATAGATAGATAGATAGATAGATAGATAGATAGATAGATAGATAGATAGATAGATAGATAGATAGATAGATAGATTCGTATGTGATGGGATTTTGGAGCATGTGCCATACTTGTCAAGTTTTCCCTTGTTAAATAGGGGAAAAATATAGAAAATAAAGTAACAGACATCACTTGTGGTATTTGGAACGGAGTGGAGTGTCATTTCCGCGTTCCAAATTACCTCCCCTCCCTCCTATTAGCTGGTTAACTTAGAAGGAAGGGGGCATTACTCTGACTTCTAACTTCCCATGCCACACATATTCTGCACAAGTGCAATGGAAACTTAGGAGGGAGAGTAATCCCCCCCCCTCCCCAAGTTTCCCTGATTTCAAAATCCCAGGAAATATTAAAATCTCTATTTGACAAGGAAAGTCACATAAAAACGAGTGGCTTGATAGGCATGATGTGCTCATCCTTTTATCAAATTTAAGGAATCGGTTTTGCACAGTGTGGTAGTATGCATAGTAAGAACATATTGGACTGACAGTCAATATTAAAATAACACAAGGCAATCAAATCTAAAATTAATTTAACAAAAGTTGATTCGTATATGGCTAACCATAGACTGCATCGATTTATACCGTCATCCATTTATTGGTCAGCCTATGCCTGAGTCGCTTGATAGAACAAACAACTCAGAGAAGTCACGAGCCATCAGCAGACATCAAGAATAGACTGGACAAGGTGCTGTTAGCTGGGAAAACACTTCTATGTGTCCTGGCATCTCCATGTTTGACATAGAAACAACAGCGATATGATTTAATCGCAGAGCGTCTTGTACAATGTTGACAGAAGGTAATAGTCTGGCATTGAGCACAAGACTGCCAGGTTCTAATAGTGTAAATAAGTAGTGATGGCCGAACATCGGCCTGGACTGTCCGCGAACGGGCGGGTCGGACTTTTAAAGAAGTCCGCCGTCCGCCTGTTCGCAGACACATTCAAATTCCCTGCCTCTAGGCGGGGAATTTGAATCGGAAAAAACGGTCCCTAGAACGCATCCTGGAACGCATAGTTCCTGGTTACGGGAGCCGGATGTGACGTCACTGACGTCACTTCCTGTTCCGAGCCGGTATTTTCACTACAAGACTGGCTTCATGGCCAGTCTTGTAGTGAAAAGATTCTTCCTCCGGCACGATATCGCAGGTTCTGATCCTGCTGGAGGAAGAATATAGATCTTCTTCTCGTCGGCGAACGGGGCGGGTCGAACACCCGTACTGTCCGCCGGCGAGAGGATGGGCGAACATGCAAGGCGGACAGTTCGGCCATCACTATAAATGAGAAAGTGTAGAAAAAGTCACAGGTACTCATTAAAGGAATTAATATACAGAAAATATTTAGTTAGTAAGTGTAACCCGTGGTTCTAGCGTCTATGGTATTGCTCTTTTTTCATTGTGCTGTTTACTGTGATTAGGTTCCCTGGTCCATTGGCTGAAAAACACCCCCAAAGCATTAGGTTCCCACCCCCATGTGTGACAGTGGTGTTCTTTGAGTTGAAGGCTTCTCCTTTTTTATGCTAAATAATGAAACATTATTGTAACCAAACAATTCAATTTTAGTTTCCTCTGACCATAACACAGAAGTCTTCTTTGTCCAGATGAGCTTTTGCAAAGGCCAAGCGAGCCTTATCTGGAGAAGTGGCCTCCTCCTTGGTCTGCATCTGTGGAATCCAGCAGTGTGCAGTGTCCGTTGGATTATCTGCCTTGAGACATTGCCACCAGCAGAGCCCAGACTGACCAGGATGGTCTAAGTGATGATCCTTGGATTCTTTTTCACCTCTCTCACTATCATCCTGGCCAGCACAGGTGTCACTTTTGGATTCTGACCTCGTCCTCTAAGATTTTCCACAGTGCGGAACATCATGTATTTTTTTATAACATTTTGCACTGTAGCCAATGGAACTTGAAAACCTTTAGCTATGGCCTTATAGTCCTTTCCTGACTTGTGAGCAGCCACAATGCGCAGCCGCAGGTCCTCACTGAGCTCTTTTGTCTTAGCCATGACTCCTTTGTCTTAGCCATGTTTTTCATCTGTTGAGTTGATTAGAACAGCTGTTCCCAATTAATCAGGGTAATTAGGATGCTTTAGAACAGCTTGGACTATTTGGAATGGTATAGAACTTTGGATTTGCCAGAGACTGTGACAGTTTGTGAAGGGTATGAATAATTTTGGACACTTTGGACACTTTTTGCTTAAATGTAAACAAAAGCTGCAAAATTTTTTACATTTAAATTTAAAAGTAAATTTAAGTCAAAATTTGCCAGGGGTATGAATAATTATGGGCTCGACTGTATATATATATATATCTATATATATATATATATAAATTCACCTATCCATGCCAGGAGTGTCTGGTCCCATACGAATGGGATGGTCATGTAACTGCAAAGACGGGCACCCCAATACTTTTGGTAATACTGTATATATCCATAGAATATTTTTTTGCAAATTCTAACTTGGCTTCCAACTTCTGATCTAATAAATCATGTCTAGGAATTCATTGTAACTTTAGTAATAGGACCAGGAAATGTTTTCGATGATGTCATAAACTGTAAGAGGTTTGGGTTGATGCCCACATCCTGTTACATTGTATTGCCCCAGAATGGCGTTCTATTGAGTCTCCAGGAATACATTTTCCTTCAGAATAGTTTACAGCGGTCACTGGTTAACTTGGCACTGTGGTTTATACAGTGTTGGTTCTCATATTATTCCGGCCACAAGCTGTACAATGTTTAATCCAGATAAACAGACCAGAATTTATAAGGGGTACAAATTGTTACAAACTGATAACATTTCAGAAAATAGTTTTAAAATCAAAATCTTCTACCAGTCACTTAATAATTCTAAAATAAAAATTTGTGAAATGTGATCATAGTTAATATGAATATTAGTAGCTAACCACCAGCCAACACTATCATAGACTATCCACACTCCTTTACACTACATCATTCTGAAATTCTGAATTTCATGCAAATCTTAGCTTTTTATCCCAGTTCAGATTAAGCTAATGGATCAGGGGAATCAGAGATCCAACACTCTCTGATTCTTCTAATAACTAATGATATGTTGGGAGCACTACTTAGGAGTCCAAGCAGCTGTGATTCATTTATTCTATAATCATAAGGCTAAGGGAAGGGGGTCATCAGTTCTCCCTAATGCTTTATTTGAAATTGAAAATGGTGTACAGGAAGTGCTGTGAATGTAATGTAAAGAGGGGATCAAGATTAAAAGTGACTGGTCAGAAAGGTCAGAAACACAGTGGTTTGTAACAAAAAAATACTTTTTTTTCCAAACTGGAGTTCAATCTAAAGGTAGCCACACATGGTTCAATTTAGCATTCAATCGAGGTTCGATTAGATTTTGTAGTTCCATAAAAAAAAAATCAAAAATCTATTTTAATTTCAATCGTAAGTTAAAGGGAAGTAGCCAAAAAAATCGAGCCAAAAAATCGTGCCCAAAAAATCAAACAATCAAGCAAAATTTTCCAACCTGTCCGATCACTTTTCAATCGACGATTTGACAAAAATCGATCAATCATCGTCGATTGTACTATGTGGGCAGATTTTTTTTACAATCGATAATTTTTCTGATAGAAAAACGTCGACTGAATGCTAAAATCGAACCATGTGTGGCTAGCTTTCCTCTGCCCAAAAAGGCCATATGAATACTGGAATTTTTTTTGTCTAAAGAAGTTTCAAAGAACTTATAAGTGCTGTAGAGTTGACCAGGGTTGACCTGATAATTTTTGATAGTAGCACCTGATGGGCGCCTACCGGTTCAATCAAATCCTTCAAGGAGTATGAGCCTTGCTTAATACTGTACCGGTGTCACACAGCTGGATTGAGAAATGGAATGTTCACTCAGGCTGGTTTGGGGGGATAACTTTTGCTAAAATAATATGTAGACTTTTCAGAATTACCATCATGTCAGGGTTGGGGTATAAAGCATAGAGTGCTACTTGCAAACAGTCCAAACAAAACAGCATCTGGAAGGCTGAGGGATAACACTCACATGGCAACTGCTTGATACTGTGGTCCACAGACCAGTAGAATGGGCCTGCTCCCATGGGGATGCCTTGAAGTGAGGACTCTCGATGTCTGGAGCACTATTCAAGCAGACTGAAATTCTAGCTAGGACAGTTGCCCCTACTATGAATCATATTTATACTGTCAAGACTGTCCTGCACCTGCTCTTTACACCACACCTCTCCTGCACATTCTACACACAATATTTAAAGAAATGTATTCATAGAAATGTATACAGTGCTAATATATACAGTATACTCCCTTTTTAATTTGGTATATAATAGTTCAGCACCCCTGAGTATTAGAAGCATGTGAAACTCCAATTGATAGAGTGTTGGCCATGATGTCTAGTTGGTAGCCCTTACCATTTTCCACAATGAAGGAGCTGACATCATCTTTAGTAGTATGCTGTGACATTGTCCCATTTCCGATGTTTTGAAGTACTTTGAGAAGAAATGTATGGAAAACTTCAAATAAAATTGAGTTTGTAGGGGTTAGGGATAACATGGGGGGTTGTTAGTTATTGACAACCTTCAACCAACTGCCTTCAAAATTCCTGCACACAGCAGTGCTTTTTGACTTCAGAGTAAAACCCACTGAAAAAAATGTGACCGTACCCTTATAATGTGAAATGTCATTACCAAGAGGTACCATAGCCACCAGCCATATTCTGGTAATATGTCCCATGTTCCACAGCAGGAAATAACATAGAAGATGACCAGATTTTGTAGCATGGACAGCTGCAGTGTCTTCTGGGTGGCATGAACATTTCTTTGACTGGTCATATCAGTTCTGAATTTTGTTATGCAGCGTTTGTAGAATACATTAAAAACATGCAAAAACAACATGATATAAAAGCCATTATTAGGGGGTCATCGTGTAGTCGTCTTCCAGATGTTTTGTCTTTGATGTCTGGAACCTTTGAAGACATGTGGATTCTGAAGTCATTGCGCCTCAGCTGTCAGTTTGCAGCTGGGATGTCAGAGCTGTCAAACTTTTTTCTCCTTTGGATTTGTCATAACCCTGCTTTCAGTTTCATCCCAGTAGAAGGACCCAGATGTGCAGAACCACTTTATTCTAGGGAAAGCTCTAATGTTTCATACTAAAAGCTGAACGTAGCCATTTATCTGAATCTGAGAATTGCAATGAGGTATTCACACAACCATTGAGGACTTAATAGATAACTTTAAGTAGTTGTCCCAAAAAAGGGCTGTCCAAATCCAGTCCTCAAGGGCCACACATGCCAAATTTGTTAGAAAAATGAAGTGTGCTTGGATCTCAATCTCTAGAAATGGAGTAGGGCAGCTTTATTAACTACCCCATCCACAGCACTTCCACTGCCTTCTACCTTCTTGTCAATGACGCCTAGAGGTCGTTGCTATGGAGTTTACATCCTCCTTTTAGAAAGTATAATGCTCTACTGTGCCATCATAGCCTTGCCAGGGAGCTTTTACCAGAGAAAATAATATTTTAGAAATATATGTC
>CM070040.1:45692838-45704499 GCA_036250615.1 Ptychadena robeensis
CATCATAGCCTTGCCAGGGAGCTTTTACCAGAGAAAATAATATTTTAGAAATATATGTCATGTGACAGGAGTGTGGACAAGGTAGTTATAGGATATATTGGTGCTGAAGCCTCAGACAGGAGTAAGTAAGCAGGAAACAATGATGTATTTAATTTTTGGGGCTCAATGACAACATCAAAGTGTTTCTTCATATATGAACACATGCAGTCTGGAGATTTGTTTGAGTACCAAAGACGAGATTCCTTCCCACTCCCTGTTCTGAAGACTCAAGGGAAAGTAGAGAAAATATTTGCTATATTGTCCAGAAATCTTCCTTTAGACAGTTGTCACTGTAATGGCTGTTACGATTGGAAAATGCTCTTATTCCGGGGACAGCTCTAAAACTTTTCCTTTATATTCACTTTTGCTCTGATCATTTTATTGGGAAATAAAATGTGAAAGTGTACCCAGCATTAGGTACTAGCCTATCATGGCTGCCACCTTTCATCTCACTTCTCTTTTAGATGGGCAATGGTGCATGATGGGACTTGCTCCTCAGGAGCAGCTGGAAGGGCCTTAGGTCACTCATGGAACAGTATATAGAACTCTAGTGATTAAACAATAAAGAGGCAGCCATCCCAGGCACCCCCGGGGTCAGCTCTCCATTCTCTTGTACTGATTATAGAGTTCAGTTTAATGGTGTGCACCAGCCAGGAAGCACTAAGGCTGAGCGCTTGGCAGGGTGAGCAACTGAATGTGAAATGATGGTAGACAATGGTGCCGTTGTCCTTCCAGCCCAGATGAATACAGCTTACATGAACTTCGCTCAGAATACCAAAGACTTTCCCTTCTCTCTCTTTTTGGAAAGGGGGTTAGAGAAGGCTGGCAAAGGCACAATGGCATCAATTAGCATATGCCAGCGTGCATGCAAGCCTGTTAGACGTGTGATTTAGACAGGAGGGGGTTGTAGAGAACAGACCCCTGGCTGATCTCCCATGCGACCCCTTTTATTGGCTTTATGGGGTATTCCAATTTATTTGTAAATGTATACATTCTTCTCTTGATAAAGTTGCCATGTATATTCCAGACCTATCTATCACTACAGCTTTAAGTTTTAATTGCATGTTAGTGAGTAAGCAGCATACTCAAAGCAGGTTGATCACTTTTGTCCAAGCCCTAAATTTTTTCAGCAGAGCCACCCCACATCATTGAAACATTTCTTGAATTTTCCTTTTTATGGTTCAAGGATTTGTTGCTGCTCACAACCATGCCTGCACATCTTGGGGTGTCCCCAAATATATAATAATATATAAAATAACTAGCCTGTTTGGTGGAAGGCCAAAATAATAGCCACCGTAGTGTGCAGAAATGAGGCCTCAAGACCAAGAGTTTGATCAAGAGATCAAACCAACAAGGCATCCGGAATACAGAAGCTGCCCTGGTCTTAGCATTGAGATAGCGTATTTCTTCCTCCTAACCCAAGCCCTTATACCAAGCACTACTTAATATACTTCTCCATCCCAGCTCATCCCCAATGTTTAAAAAGCTTATGTGACAAATAGTAACTCCTCCTAAGACAAACACAAGGAGAATATGCTCAATCCTTGCCCAGGCCAGTTCCATGTGAGCCTTGACATTCTGCAAATTCCTGCAACAACACAATATATGCTTATTTCTGTTGTACATGTGACCTTTCATCATGTGAACCTGAATGTGAGCAAAGCCTTTGGACTGTGGAAGATGGTCTATACACTTTGTGCTGCCATGAGTGACAGATAGGCAACATATTGTGTAGAGGGTACCCATTCACAACTTGATATTTGAGATGAGATTATACATTAGATTTGATAAAATCATGGAAAGGGGCTTTAGGGTAGCCATACATGCCTGATTTTTCGGCTGATGCACGTTCCCGAAAATCGTCCACCGAAAATTGGGTATGCCCACATGGCAGGATTGACCAGGAATCTCCTGCATGCATGCAACATGTTGGTAAATTCCGGCACACAAAGGGTCGGGGACGGCTGCAGCATGATCCTCATCTATCAAGGTACAATCTCAATGTGTATGCCTACCTTTAGTGATCAATATTTGATTGCCAAACAGATCAGCAATGCCCATTTCTTAGAGAACCAATATTTAGCTGATTGCTCATTCTAGCAGCCAGTAAAAGCACTCCCCACTGGTTTTGTATATATATATAAAATGTAAAACCAGCATAGCGATTGGCTTGTGGTGGCTACGGAGCGCTTCTAGGTGAATTTTATTTGCGCTAGTCAAAGGGTGCATGATGATGATTCAAGTTGAAAACTAATATCAAGTAGATTACAATTAGCTTTATCTGTTCATGGGTCCATTGGCCAATGTATTGTCCCTTTTGGATGTATAGTTTTGGGCTTGGTTTACATGTTGTTGTGTTCACCGTTGTACAAGATAGATGTATAATAAATCCATATAGCAAGAATAGCTAAGCATAAGTTTAAAAAATGTTCAATAGACAGACCAGCCAAGGATACTCTGATGGCAGTACAATGGCACCCATTGTCAGAAGGAATCAGAACCTGTCTTCAGCCTGACAAAACGTCTTTAAGTTTTGACAGTTATTGGAAGTAATTGGTGATTGCTTCTTGTGTTTTCTGGATTTTCCCATGGAAAGTTATGGACACATTCCAGAGATTTATCCTATAATCCAAGGAAGGTTGTCTACCCCAAGGAAATACACTTTTGAGGAGGAAACAAACCAAGAGGTGGCCTGGAATACAATATCTTGGTTTACAAGTAATGTCCAAGTATACTATTTACATATATTTGTATATACGTATCAGCTTTCCTATCAGTATAAGTGGTTTATTATGTATTTTATCCCCTAGCATGGCTTCTTAGTATATTATATCAATCTCCTCTTCTCAGAGTGCCTAATTACTCTTGGTGCTGACTCAGCTCCACCACCCCTCCATACAAAAATGTATGTAGTGATCAAGAATAGAGACAGTCTAAGGGTGCTTATACACGTGTCAATTCCCGCTCAATCAATGAATGCTTAAGTGCAGCGTAATGACATCACAACACTGCGCGCAAGCTTTCATCAATTGAACAGCAAATTGATGCAATGGAGATGTCCTCTGTCCAGTCACCAAACACGGCTCACACTCCACACAAATCCAAGTCCAGGCAGCTGGTAGGGGCTATGTGCAGTATATTAGGAGTATAGGGCAGAAATGGGGTTCAGACTTGGGAATAAACTTTGCCAAGGTGTTGCTACCAGCTGCTAGAATCTGTGGACAGGGTTGTTGTAGGCTGTGTGTGAATGAAGAACAATAGGCTATACAGTCAGGGTGTCACACTCTAGGTCAGTGGAGATCACCTCACCCAGGGATTTTTGTCTGGGGACACCACTGAGGGAAGCTGTAGTCATTAGAGAAGCCCAGAACGTTCTGAGGAACAATATTTATAAGCTCAGACAGGGGCTGGCTTTAGGCCTGTGACTGAGCAGAACAGAATAGTTACATTTGGAACAGCCAAAACAGCAGGAAAAGCTATTAACCCTGTCCTTGCAAAAAGGACAAACAAGTGATACTTCAAACAAGTGTAGCCCTTAAAGCCCAGGTGCCCAACCTGCGGCTAGCGTTCTTTGGTGGCCCCCCTCAGTCCTCTATCTGCAGCCCCCAAGACCTAGCTGTCAATACATAGGGAATAGGAACTCACCTGTCTGCCGATCCCCCACTGACAGATCCATATCCGGGAAGAGGAGGAGAGGCAATAAACTTAGATGGTGACTCAGATGGCACCTGGTGTTGGCAGGGGATCAGCAGACAGGTAAGTGTCTATGCTCCCACTATTCCATCAATGAACGGGGGTGATTTTATAGTATGAATAAACTTTGATGTACATGACACAAAATGTGTATTACCACACTATAATGTTCCCTCATGTTTGAAGTATCATTTAAATCAAGTTTTGTTATTTAAAAATTATAAATAATGTCTTCTAGCTATGCCTGCTGTAATTTCTTCATTATAAAATGCCTCTACAAGTCAGTTTAGATTGAAAATGTTATGTGCGGCCCTTTAGTGATGCTTAGGGCCACATTGGCCACTACTACCTTAAAGGGACATACACCAACTATAATAGAGCACTATACAGCAGTATATACACAGTGCAATATATACCGTTTTGTGGCCCTTTCCCAGGTCACAACAGTATCACCAGAGGGTTATTTATGAGTCTGTGCACCTGGACCCAGGGCAGAGAAAGCTTACAAATTTGTATTCTGAAAGGATATAAAATATGTTTCAACATTTAAAAAACCTGCAATAGCACTACTCAAATAACAATTCTGTGTGGGTGGTCAGCTGTCAATCACTCAATGGCAATGCTGCTGTTCAAGGGATACTACATTTTTCCTCTATAGATACAGTGAAGTGAGAGTACCAGCAAGGGTCCCCTTACATGTAACGAGCCACTGTCGATTTTTCCGCCGACTCGTAACGTGTATGGGGTAAAATCGTTACGTGTAAAATCGGCTGCAGATCGCAGGTGCCCACATGGGGCGACAGTTGGCCAGAGACTTAAAGCTCGGGCGGCCAGATGCCATTAGTTTGATGCTGTGAATGATGGAGAGCAGTGTAATGACGTCATCACGTTGCTCTCCACAGCATCTGTCGATCCCCACTCGGTGCGTGTGTGAGGACCTTTAGACTACATAAAAATGTTTGAACAGATTTCACTTCAAATGTTGTGCATTTACCAGACTCAAGCAATGAAAATAAGACAAAATCACATTTAAGTATCATTCTCTTTGTAAAAAATTTTTTTACAGCAGTTGATTATGAGTTCAATAACAGTCCCACTTTTCTATATGAATCGTTGTATTTTATAAATTCTTTACTTAATTGTAAGTTTGGAAAAAAAAATTTGCCCATTTAGTTTACCTCAAATAGAATTCTGTGCCTTGTCACGTAAAGCCCCCCATAGACGGGCAGACTCCTCCATACAACTTTCATGAGACCAACAACTATGTAGTATAGTGACCTCCCTGATAGAATACATAGTGATTGGAAGGTGTAGAAAGGTCCTCATATTACATGGTTTTGGTAGAAGAAAAGTTGTTTGTACAGAAGTTGCATGTTAATTGTATGTGGTGTATGGGGGGCTTAACAGCGACAATTTGGTCTTGCCATGAGTGCAGCTCATATCCTGATACTCCAAACTCTGCACTAAATGTGTGTCTATGGAAGCAATGATTGTATGCTCCAATTGTTCACTAATGAATGACAGAATTTCCTTGGGAATGGCTGACTTAACACTTTTTGGCCTTGTATGTCATTTGTGAGTGTATTTCTCATAAAGCAACAGTAAATAAAATAGGGCGTTTTTCCCATGCCGGCAAAGTCTCTGCAGGGACAAGTTACCAAATTACAGCGCAGATTTCCTCCAATGGAGGACATATGGGATTGGTTCTTGTTGTACACTGCGGTCTCATGACCTCGGCTGGTTGGAGGTGTTGGAGTGTGTCGAGGGATCGAAGGAGGGGTCTTCAGTGGTGGGAATACATCTGGAGTTTTGGAGTATAGCAGTTAAAAACTTACTAGTATCCTGGGGGAGAGCCAGGAATGCAAATTGATCATAATGGAAGAGTGGAGGGCTCTGGGCTTTATCCGGCGTCTGCTGAACAAGAAAACCTCCTGACCTCATCTTATTAGTGCTTCTCAATTTATTCCAGACCTCCACAAGAGCTCACTTACATATTCCTCCACCCCATCCACACACACTTCCAATTAACAAGAAAGTGAACTTTTATATTAGCAATTAATTCTTTTGCTACTATTAGCTGAGCAATTCCCAGCAGCTTTTAGACCGAAACCTATCATTGTATTAGTCCAAAAAGTCCATAAAAACAATATTTGTAGCCAAATAAAAAAATGTAAGGGTAAGAATGCCGAATTGCTACCTTTGGTTCTATGTCTAAATTATGACCACCCTCCAACAGAGACATTATGCAGGAATACAGCCACTTCATTTAATTCTTTGAATATGTATAACTGTGGGTCCATCGGAAGTAATCAGTACTTTCCCCATACAAGACTAATCAACAGGTAAATTGTTTTAAGAATTCCATACATGCATACATTGCAATTAATCAGGTCTCTCTGGCTCTTTTCAGCTAGAAAAGGGAAGACATATGTATAAAACACAAGGTCCCAGAGTGAGAGAGATGCTTGACTGTTTATGCTTGTCTGTGGTTGTGTCATTAGGTTCTTCAGTTGCTATCTGTTGGGTACAGTTAAATTAAAAGTAGAGTTATAATTTAAAGAGTAGGGGTCTCGAGAACACAGCCACAACATACAGATTGTGTGACTTCCTAAACATCCTGATCCATTTGATGGATGTAGCTTGTAGTTCAACATTCTTCTGTTGGGCTATAGAGCCCATTGACACAGGCCCTTGCAATATGCATAGGCTTTATTCCCAATGTATCCATTTAAAATTCAATCCAACTGTTATGATTTTAATCATGGATTGGATGTTTAATTTCAGTACAGTTCCAGCAAAACAGAATACAGAGGACATTGTAATACACTGCCTGGCCAAAAAAAGTCATCACCTGGATTTAACTAAGCAAATAGGTATGATTGGATAAATCCGGGGTTGCTGCAGTTGGTCAGGTCTAGGTACAGCAACAGTATGCTCAAAGAATCAGCACCCCCAGCCAGGGTACCTCGGTGCAAGAGTTCCTGACTGGGGCGGGACTGCAGGAGGAGTGGTTCCCAACTTCAGCGTCAGTGGCGGAAGTGACGTCAAAGGAGGCGTGGCCGCACAGGGTAAAACCCGGCGGCGGAAATGACGTCAGCCTCTTCGCCTGGAGAATCAACCCCTCCCTCTTTTGCTCTACGGGTTCTGGTGGTTTTCTGTCTTTGTCACAGCAGCAGGTCCAGGACGGTGTCCATGAGGAGATCATTGGGTAACCTTATGGGGTGACCTGCTGATGGTTTGCACCAACTACTTAATACATTGGGCTCTTGCCGGGTCAATGACCCTCATTGTTTTAGCGGTTGGTTATGGGTAAAAGTTCAAGGGTTACAGATGGAGCCAATGCAATGGTAGTACCCACTGAGCCGGTAGTTTGGAGGGCTAGTGGCCGTTACTGCGGTAGTCGAGTTTTGAAGTGGGGACACCATCCTGGGACCTTTTTTGTGATTAGGTTTATACAAATATGTTTTGGTTGTATTTTTGTATTCATAAAGCTGTGGCCAAAAAGTATTTTGTATCCACTTTAAATATTCAATTGGCGTTATGTGTATTTATTTGTATTGAATTGTGGGGTTTTGTGGGGGTAAAGTATGGGGTCAGGTTATTTTAGTTGGGGGGTGGCGGTAAATTGGTAGGTAGGGTGTTTTTTTCCCCTCTTTTTCTCCTCAGGTCAACCCTGCCCAAGTCATGAGGTCAGTTGACTTCCTGAATATACTGAATGACCAGGTTATGCCATCAATGGATTTTTTCTTCCCTGATGGCACGGGCATATTCCAAGATGACAATGCCAGGATTCATTGGGCTCGAATTGTGAAAGGGTGGTCCAGGTAGCATGAGACATCATTGTCGCACATGGATTGGCCACCACAGACCTTAACCCCATTGAGAATCTGTGGGATGTGCTGGAGAAGGCTTTGTGCAGCAGTCAGACTCTACCATCATCAATGCAAGATCCTGGTGCAACACTGGATGGAAATAAAACTTGTGACATTGCAGAAGCTTATCAAAACAATGCCACAGCAAATGCATGCCGTCACAGCTAATGTTTTTTGGAGCCAACTTTTTTATTTGGACAGGGAGCGTATAAGAAGACCCCCAATAAAGGTCCTGAAAACAAATATCTTAAAAACATAATGTAGCTAATAAAGCATATTAAACCTAATTCCCTTATACATTGAGATTAAATTAGTTAACACCTATTGACTTTAATTAACACTGGCCTATGCACAATGAGGCATTTCCTGTTTGTGTAGATGATATTCAAAAATTTTTGGGCTGAAATATTTTTAGATGGTTCTCATATGCCTTATCACACATAAAGTATCATTGCTTTGGGCTGTCTCTGCAGATATTCATCTGAAGCCATTTTTGAAAAACGAATCTTACATAACTGTCACTTGTGCTCAGGTTATGGGAATCTGCCACAAGAGAAACATTGGGGCTGACATTACTTTCTGAAATGCTCCCATTTAACCTTTATTCTTTACTGTCACATACACTGTAGAAATCTACTGACTGGAAGATCTGACTTCATTTGCAGTAAAAAAAAATTACAGGTCAGTGATTGGCAAAGTGCTGAGGTCAGAGACATGTACACTATTTTTTAAGAAACAAGCCACAGGTATGGAACACAGGAAATAATCGGTATAAAAGCTGGACAAAAGCTGGAGAAATGAGGTCTTAAACTGGGCATACACGTCACGATTTTTAGTTCAATTTTAGTCCGATCGTTTATCAAAATCGATCGTGCGATCGGATTAAATAAAAATTGAAGCATGCCAAAAGTGTCTGAGCGATCAATTTTGTCCAAAATCTGACAGAAAAATGATTGTTCACGGATCCGTTCTGATGGATAATTTTAATAAAAAGCAAAGGAATCGAGTGCTGTTAGTTGTCTCATGCGATCTTTTTAAGCAATCAATCTATGATTCTTGTGGAAACTACCTTTGTTTGTGTGCTGTCGGTCACTGGCCAGTTCTTCAGCTAACACCACTTGAAATTGAATGCATGGTATGTTGCAGTTTGCGATGGTTTTCGCTAATTTAAATCGATTCCGGAATCGGACTGGCAATCGGATTAAAAAAGGATCGCAGGAAAATTGTGACGTGTATGCCCAGCTTAAAACTTAGAAAAATTTACAAAAAAAGCTTACATGGTTACTTAGTTGAGCTGTTGTATATATTGAGGTGGAATAACCTCCAATACTGCTTAGTTAATCTGCCCTGGGTCAGGTCCAGGAGAGGCGGCGACTGAACGCAATAGCGCGGCCCAGGCTGGGAAGGGATGGAGTGGCAGCGTGATCCTCACTAATCCCATCTCTATTCATCCTGAGCAGATTTTAAGTGCATAATGACAAAGCCATAGCCAGGACCATGAAATTGATCAATTTCTACAAATCTTCTCTTAACTGGCTGTTTAAATAAAGCAGGAGGGAAAAAAATGTTCACAGATAGGCCAATGTTCATGTAAAAGGAGAAATGATAGAAACCAATTCCCATATATATAAATCTGAGGCTGCAGACACAGCCCATTGGCTACAACTACCCACCGGCGAGCTGGACCCACCCTGTATGGCGTTAATATCAATGGGGAGCCCTGTATTGCGCCCATTGAATTACATTGGACATGTTTTATCATCCATAACACGGCGTAAAAAGAACGTGCTTCAGCATGGACATACACACCCTTAACACGTCATGTTATGACCCGCATGTCACATCAGGCGCATTGGCACAAGCAAGTCTGATGGAGACATGATTGGATCATGGAGATAGGCCTAAGACAAGTGATATGTGAGCATGCTTGGCTGAATATGTGTTCGGCTCAAACATTGCTATGCTTGGCGCTCGGCACTACTCGGACGAGCACCTCTTCCACTCGTGTCTATGCTCAGGTCTGTGCCCCGCACGTTTCGCAGGTTGTAGACAGGCAATCAAGTGTCAGGTAAGTACTGCCCTTACTGTGATGCCAGTAGCCATGTCAGGTGCTGACATTACAGTGATTGGCTGGCCGGAACAGGTCATCGGACTCAGACAGAGTCAGGGAGAGGCAAGAACATATTTATTTTGCAATGTAATCATTCCAAAATAATAATTACATGTCAAAATAAATATACATTCACACCCGTAGTCTACCCTATGTACAAACATGTCCCTGCACACATATATTAAATGAATACATGTAAACCCCCCCCCCCACATCTGTAATCATGAAATACATGATAACAGATATTAGCTTGGAACGACTATTGGGTTTAATTAACTTTGAGAGCTTTTCCAATGGAGCAGGGGGTGCCTGGTTGTCTCCCATTGACATCCATTAGGCTCAGGTGCTTAGTAGAACACATGAATATCGCAATGTCTTCAGACCAAGCTCCCAAACCTAAACATCTAAACACTATATGGTGCTCGCTCATTACTACGTAAGAGTGCTAAAGTGAAAAGCTGCTAAGATTGCTAAATGCACCAACTATAATTTGCCATTGAAAAGCAGGTGTAAAGCTAGCCACACACGGGTAGATTTCTGTGCAATCGACCCCCGATCAATCACAGCTTGGTGACGCTACCACGCTGTGATTGAGTGGGGATAAATTGAACGGAAATCAATGTGCACTACATGGGCACACCGATTCCTGTTTAATAGGGACCCGTTCTTCCCAGCTCGCAGCACGTGTGAATCACAACACGAGCTGCCAGCTAGAGAGAAATGCAGCTTGCCTCTAACAGCTTCAGAGAGAGACCTGTTCTGGCTCTGCCTCCTTCACACTGACAGCGGGTCCAGGCTGCAGCAGCTGCTCCAATACCTTGCATGAAGACTCATGTCTCCATGCAAAGTAATGGAGATTGAACAGGGGTTTCCAACAGGCTCTATTGATTAGAGTACTATCAAGCACCGTGACCGCCAACGATGATTGATTGTACTTGAATCTTTTTACAGATCTACAGATGTGTGCCTAGCTTTCGACATTCTCCTAAGATTTATATTTCAATTCTCCCAGTCACTACATCTTCAGCGGTGGTGCCATCTAAAGCCCCCCATACACGTCTGGATTTTCTGTTAAATCAACTTAAAAAGATAAATTTTTTTGGTGTCAGGGAAAGTGGTGATTGATTGTATGTTTGCCAACTGTAGTAACAAATATTTGATCAACTTTTTGGGGATCGACTGAAAGTGTAATCAATTTCAATACAACCAATAAAATTTACCAGCATGTCCAATCCTTTTTCAATACATTTTTTCCCAATTTTAATTGTTTAAGGTTGATCTAACCATGTGGGCTGCCATAGATTTTCAAACAATCATTTTTGTTAGTTTAATAATAATTTTATAAATTTTCACACATTTAACACATTAGGACATAACCACTTACAGAGACATTACATTACATATACCAGACAGTCTAGCATAAAATACCTTCAAAACCTAACCCTAGCATACCTAATCGACTGGCTTTGTATAAAAAACATAACATACCTTAAGGAAACACAATCGCGGGAGAAAAATAAATAAATAAATAAATAAATAAAAGAAATAAAAGAAAAGAAATACATAGAAAGAAAAAAAGAGAGAGAAGAAAAAAGAAAAAGTATACACACCCATCCCCCCTCATGCTGACTGACACAAGGTCTGAGACAACAGTGAGGTGCGGAAGTGCTGCCAGGGTCTCCACGTTCTCCTATATGACTCCAATCGGCCACTGTCCTCTGCCACTAAGCGCTCCAGACGGTCCAGCTCATTTAGCTCCGCTAACCATTCAAAAACCATAGGCGGATCAGTAGACAACCAGTGCCTCGGCACCACAGCACGTGCTGCGATCAAAAAAAATCGTAAAGTGTCCTTCTTAATTGTTTCGGGTAACATGGAAAGCAGAGCTCTCAGGAGAGTTAATCAATGATGTAGAGTGCATGGTGTTATAAATACAAAAGATCCTAT
>CM070040.1:45707617-45735347 GCA_036250615.1 Ptychadena robeensis
CAATCGACTAAAAAAATTGATCGAATTACATTGATTGTACAGTCAATTAAACCATGTGTGCCTAGCTTTAGGGGTCTATATACCCTGTATATTATTTTATTAGGGATCTGTGTGATTAGTATAATATGCTCACTCTGTATAAACACTGTAAATAACAACCTTTAGAAAATGAACACTGGATGTCATCAGACTTATCACACTAGATACTGCCATAAAATGAGGCATTGTATGGATTCCATACAGCTCTGATAGCCAATGAAAGGACTGAATGTACATCTGTATTGAAAGGGGGGTGTGGGAATGCACAACAGGCAGTCTGGGAAAGTCATCCTTTTGTGTGCACAAAAACCAAACACAAACTTTTGTTCCTTCCAAGTAAATATCCCACCAGGTCTAAAGTTTGCTTTTCCCGCTTGCTGCTCTGTCTGGAAGTCTGCTGAGAGGACACAGAAGATGTCACAGCCCCTTTCATTGACCTAACAACCATATGTCTCATACATGGTGGATAGTAAGATATCTGCTCACCCCCAAACCCTTTATGATTATCTGGACATCTTGGCTGATTTGGAGTTGCAGTAAGTTTACCAAAAACCTAAACACCAGAGCTAACAGGAAGACATTGCAGAAACACATTCTTGATAATTGTGTTGGGTCAAGGGCAATGTAAAGTGGGCCAAAGACATCATTCATCATCATTTTTAATTTTACTTTCTATTTTTTTATCTGTAGTGTTTAAATTAAAATTGACTGGACTTGCTGTGTTTTGTTTCTTAAAGACGAAACAAAACACAGCAAGTCCAGTTGATTTGAATTAAACACTACAGATGTACAATGGCCTGGATGAATGAGAACCTTCACAGATTTTTCTCTCTTTATTGCTAGGGGAGTGCCATGGTTCCCACTAATCAGTATGAGATACCACGCTTCTCCGATTCAAACCAAACACACTTTTCAAAAAGGCCTCTTAGTGGCCATTCGATGGTCACATGACCTCCCCGTGACATCTGTCCCTTTATATCATGACAGAAGACAATGGCACCCCATGCCAGCTGTTATACTCATTCGCAGCTTTGGCTTTAACTTATAGGCGCTAGTGGCTGCTGGAGGACAATGAATTGTAACATTTATTGATGGTTGATTAGCATAGACATTTAATGGAAGACTTAAAGAAGTTATCACTTCTCCTGACAAGTGGAATGTCCTCAGCTGATGGCGAGCTATAGCAGTGTGATTGTCATGCTGGTTACATGAACATTGTATGTTCAAGTAAAAAAAACTATTAGTTGAGGATGACTTTTTGGAATGCCGGTACAGAACCTGCAATAACATTTCCTAATATACTTACATGGCTTATGGTTGACCAGAGAGTTTTATATAGTCTATCCACAATAGGTTTTGTAAGAAACATTAGAAGGTGTTCTGGGGGGACCCGGAGGCAAAGGCAGGGAAAGTAAAATTTACTATAAGAATGTTTTCACTTTTTCTCACTAGCTGTCAGTGTCATTAGTTGTCAGTTTGATTGGCACTTGTGTCCCAGGGCTATTTTGTCCTCTAGGAGAATGCTGTCAGTCGGACAACACACATTTTGATGTGTTTCACATACCTGAGGGATTTGAAGACTTTTCATCAGCACAGATAGTGAACTGTCACCTGGTTACCAGTCATTCTATTCTCAATACATGATGACTAGAAAAGTTACAAAGAGTCATAAAAGTAAAGTATAAATCTAATACTAATATTATTATATTAGCCTTGTGATATACAGAAGCATGTATAACTAAGAGGGTGGATGTTTTATTCACTATATATGATAATAGTCAAAAGTCTAGGAATGGATGTCAAAGGTCCATGAGTTCTCCTGCAATGAAACTCATGGACAAACACATCCTTAGTTTATTCAGCTAATTTATTTATTTATTCATTTAAGTTTACCTCTAATTGGCTGGACGAAATTAAAATATAGGTCATCCCCTTCTCCAGAGTTGATTTGAAGAACTTTTTTCAGAAGAATTTACATTTCTTCTGAAGACCTCCCTTTTAAGACCCCTGAAGCTTTAAACAAGCTACACGTCTAGCAACATGAAATACATAAAAATTTGATTGGTAAAATGTACAGTTTCCTCAGATTTGCATTTAATATAATCACGTGATCATTGACTTGGACAATCCAATTTGCACATTCAATAGCTTCTGAATAGCTGGGAACCTCGACGGACAGTCAACAGACCCCGCCATTATTGCATACCAATAGGATATCCTTTTATTTTTCACGTATGTACTGAAACAAACACATTTCTTGTTTATTTCCGGCCCCATTGTGGCTGCAGACACGAGAGGGGGAGGCTGCGCCATCTTTGAAGATTAACCCCCTCCTTCGCCACTTAATTGTTGCTTTTTCCTGTTTAAATGAGCAAAAAAAAAAATCTATTTATCTTTCAGTCTGGGATTCCACTTGTAGAGTCAGCTTCCTCCTGTTCAGTTTATAGCAGATTGTACAGTGCAATCATAAATATTGTCCAGTGTCATGAATAGACAGTGGCCTGCCGGCCTGGGAACCAGGAAGAGTCCCTCCCGAAATCCCAGCAATGCGCCAGAGAGGTAAAAGCATGACCCCGAAAGGGTCAACGTGATCATACTTCTGCAATGTATTACATATTGGTTCAATCCTGGACTAAAAATTCTGATTAATAATTAAATATTACATAACATACAGATCATTCTACATTTTACTTGTGTTTTATGTATTAGGAAACACCATTCATATATAGTTCTTTATTGAACCTCATTTGGAGGGACTGTCCATATTTTCAAATGAGATCCCTCTGTCCTTCTTCCCTCCTTAGTTAACCCTCTTTTGGTCAGACATACAGATCAAACATTTTGTCAAATTTATCATATATATATAGGTTATGTTTGATTTTTAATACCATTAAAAATTACTGGTGGAAAAAAACTCCTTTAAACCTGCCTTGTTTTATATATTATGTCTTGATGGCTCATAATTGGGGGTTTGGTTTTATGTCCATTGCCTAAATACTGCATGTTGCACATGATAAGATGCCATAAGATGCACCATGGCTTTTCCGGAGGGAAATTAAAAAGAAAAAAATGACTTGCAGAAAGACTTATTCCGGGTTCTTAGCAGTGCCTTTCCTATGTTAAGAGCCTGGAATGGGTATTTCTTTATGTGATTTTTTTGTCTCTTGATTTCTCACCCAAAAGCCTCCCTCTCCTGAGTGAATATCAGTATATTGATGGGCACAAAGAGAGTTTTTTTCTGGCTGGCACTAAGTTCTTGGCTTTTAGTTTTTACTTCTGAATATTATCCAACAGGTTCAAGGAGCAGCACAACCACAAAGACTGAGCCACATGTGCTACTGTTGGTTTTGATGAATACCAAGATTGTTTAATTGATCTAAATACTACTGTTGATCATCAAGTAGGTGTCCCTGTCCCCAGCTATGTTCTCCATGTTCATGAATACTTGAAGTGCCTTCACCTTCAAATTACATGCAGTATAACAAACATAAGCACAAACAGGGCAGAGCTGTAGGGGCAGTGAAGCGCTATCAGATAGAGTTAGCTGTCAGATATGTTCCTCCTTCGAGCACTGGGTGGTGGTGGGGCATTGTCCAGTTTACTGTAAATAGAGCCATTACTCTGAGTGTCAGTTCTTGTTCCTTTCCCTTCATATAGAACTTCCTGCGACCTCTGGATCCAGGCTGTGACCTCTGCTCCTGACGTGACTCTGTCTCAGGAGGACACATTTCCCCCCAGGCAAGATCGTGAGAAAGTAGCAGAGTCACTTTTCCGCCCATCGCCCAATACCATTCAATGAAAGCCGAGCGATACAAGAGATTGCACAGTTATCTACAAGTGCATAGGATCTGAACTGCTATATATAAAATTTTTGGTTTGGAGTAAAAATTCTGTTGAGGGGTTAAAGGTACCCGTACAAGGGTTGATACCAGTGCGTTGACTGACGCACGATCGGTTGTGGAATGGTGGCGCAATCGTGAAGTAGTCGTTTGTTAATTGTTAATTGGCTAGATGCGCACCATTGATTACTGTGTAATAATTTGGATGTGGACCCACAGTGGTCTGCCTTCAATACTCCTTCCATTTCTGAATCGCTTGAACAGTGCTCCGTGGGATGTTCCATGCTTTGGAAATCTTTTTGTAGCCTAAGCCTGCTTTACATTTCCCAATAACTTTATCCCTGACCTGTCTGGTGTGTTCTTTGGACTTCATGGTGTTGTTGCTCCCAATATTCTCTTAGACAACCTCTGAGGCCATCACAGAGCAGCTGTATTTGTACTGACATTAGATTACACATAGGTGCACTCTATTTAGTCATTAGCACTCATCAGGCAATGTCTATGGGCAACTGACTGCACTCAGACCAAAGGGAGCTGAATAATTACGCACACCCCACTTTTCAGTTATTTATTTGTAAAAAATTTTGGAATCATCATTTTTGTTCCGCTTCTTATGTGTGCACCACTTTGTATTGGTCTTTCACGCGAAATTCCAATAAAATTGATTCATGTTTGTGGCTGTTATGTGACAAAATGTGGAAAAGTTCAAGGGGGCCGAATACCTTTGCAAGCCACTGTAAATCACAAGGGGAAGTCAGAATGGATCTGAAGCAGAAAATGGAGTCATGGTAATTTCTGTCATTTGGGGGGCTCTATGCAAAAGTGTTGTTGGTGGGTGCTAGCACAAAAGTTGCTGAGCGGGAGACTGGGGGGGGGGTGCTTTGGTTGGGCGTGTGTTAGTGGAAAGCAGAAAAGTTGTTGAGCGGGGAAGTGCTAGCAGAAAAGTACAGAAATCTGTACTCAAAGTACAACCACATGCCAGCTGATAGCGGAAATCAGATTTGCGATGGTTGCTGGGTGAGGCTGACGCAGGCTGGTGATGAGGAGATTGATGTGTTTCAGGAAAACAAACTGTGGGTATCGCTATTCTGTTTAGTTCATTAACAATCTATAGAATTGCAGAGGATAGAGCATGGGGTAGAGGCTGCACTGGGTTCCTTATTCTATGCGGCTACGTATCATAGCCGTGGTGGTGGGGTGAAGGTTATGAGAGAATGTACTTTACTTAACAGGTCTTTTAACAGTTCTTGTATAACTAACTTTTTATTTAGCTGGATTGTCTGGTAAGTGCAGCTCAATGGCCTCACACAACCTTCAAGTCAGATGGAATCTGTCTCAGGCTTGCTGTATTCCGGCATGGAAGCGCCAGTTGGTGCAGAATTCCCCCGAGAGCGGGAGCAGCGTGACTAATGTGATTAATGCTCGCCATTCCATCTGACGACTCCTGGGAAATGTGTGCCAGGCTCACGCCATTAAAGTGGTAAGTTTAGACGCCTAAACACTCACTTTGCGGTCGCTCAGTCCCGTGACCTGCTAATCAGGCATGTGCGCCTGCTGGCCATTGGGCTGACAGTGATGCCACATTGTGGAGGCTACTGATGGGAGTACTGGAGCAGGAGCATATTTGTAACTAGTGATGGCGCGAACCCGGAATTGCGCGTTCGCGAACGGTGAACGCGAACTAGTGCAAAAGTTTGCGAACCCGGCGAACCCGCCATTGAGGGATGGCGAAATTTAAAAAAAAGGGACCCCTTTCTGGCCACAATAATGTTGGGAAAGTTGGTTTCAAGGGGTCTACCACCTGGGCAATGACATACAGAGGGGAATCCATGGCAAAACCAAGAAATTTTTTTCACGCAATAAATACGCACCAAGGAATTCTACAATGAGAGTCAATGGGATTTGAGCTGGAGAGCACTAACAACTGTTGGGACACTGGGGGAGATGTCATTTTGGAGACACTGGTCCGTGATGGTCAGTTTGGAGGACACTGGTGGTGATGGTCAGTGTGGAGGACACTGGTGGGATGGTCAGTAATGGAGGACACTGGTGGGAGATGGACAGTGTGGCAGACACTGGGGAGATGTGTCAGGTGTGGAGGACCTGGTGGTGATGTGGTCAGTATGGAGGACACTGGTGGTGATAGAGTCTTTCAGTGAGGCACACTGGGGGGGTGATGTACTTTTGAGAGACACTGGTTGATGGTCGATAGGAGGAATGGTGTGATGGTCAGTTTTGGAGACATGTGGTGATGGTCGTATGGAGGAAAACTGGTGGTGAGGGTCCCGTGATGGGAGGACACTGGTGGTGATGGTCGGTGTGGAGAACCTGGTGGGATGGTCCAGTATGGAGGACCTGTGGAGATGGACAGTGTGGCAGACACTGCGGGATGGTCCGTGGGAGGACACTGGTGGTGATGTCTCGTATGGAGGACACTGGTGGTGTATGGTCAGTTTTTGGAGGACACTGGTGGTGATGACAGTTTGGAGGACACTGGTGGTGATGGTCAAGTTTGGAGACACTGGTGGTAATGGTCCATATGGAGGACACTGGTGGAGATGGACAGTGTGGGCACGACCTTGCGGGGAGATGGTCAGTGTTGGCAGACACTGGGGGAGATGGTCAGTGTGGAGACACTGGGAGATGGCAGTGGGATGGAGGACAGTATCATGACATGGTGGAGATGGACAGTGTGGAGGACACTGGGGATATTGTCAGTATGGAGGACTGTAGATGGACTGTGTGCCCTGGGGGGATGGTCAGTGTGGGCAGACCTGGGGGAGATGTTCAGTGTGGAGGACACTGGTGGAGATGGCAGTGTGGCAGACACTGGGAGATGGCAGGTGGGCAGACACTGGGGAGATGGGTCCCGTGGTGGAGACACTGGTGCAGATGGACAGTGGGCAGACACTGGTGGAGATGGACAGTGTGGAGGACACTGGGAGATTGTCAGTATGGAGGACCACTGGTGGATATGGACAGTGTGGAGGACACTGGGGGAGATTGTCAGTATGGAAGGACACTGGTGAGATGGACGGTGTGGCCACTGGGGGAGATGGTCGGTGTGAGGACACTGGGGGAGTGTCAGTGTGGCGACACTGGGGGAGATGGTCATGTGGAGGACACTGGTGCAGATGGACAGTATGGAGACACGGTGGAGATGGACAGTGTGGGGGACACTGGTGGAGATGGACAGTGTGGAGGACACTGGGGGAGATTGTCAGTATGGAGGACAACTGTGTGAGATGGACAGTGTGGAGACACCGGTTGCAGATGGCAGTGTGGAGAACACTGGTGGTGATGGTCAGTATGGAGGACACTGGTGGATGAGTCCTGGTCCAGTATGGAGTGACCTGGTGGTGATGGTCGTTGTGGAGGACCAACTGGTGGTGATGGTCAGTATGGAGGACACTGTGGTGTGACAGTGTGGCAGACACTGGGGTAGATGGTCAGTGTGGCAGCACTGGGGCAGATGGTCAGTGTGGCAGACACTGGGGAGATGGTTCAGTGTGGCGACACTGGGGGTATGGTCAGTGTGGAGGACACTGGTGCAAACTGGACAGTATGGCAGAACACTGGTGGAGATAGACATGTGGTGGAGCCACTTGGGGAGATTGTCAGTATGGAGGACACTGGTGGAGATGGACAGTGGTGGCAGGACACTGGGGGATGATGGTCCAGTTGTGGATGACACTGGTGCAGATGGACAGTATGGCAGACCAACACTGGGTGGAGATGGACAGTGTGGAGGACACTGTGGGAGATTTGTCAGTATGGAGGACACTGGTGGAGATGGACAGGTGTGCAGACCCTGGGGGAGATGGTCGTGTGGCGACACTGGGGGAGAGTGGTCGTGTGGAGGACACTGGTGGAGATGGACAGTGTGGCAGACACTGGGGGAGATGGTCAGTTGTGGCAGACAACTGGGGGAGATGGTCAGTGTGGGAGGACACTGGTGCAGATGGACAGTTGTGGCAGACACTGGTGGAGATGGACAGTGTGGAGGACACTGGGGGAGATTGTCAGTATGGAGGACACTGGTGGATAGTGGAAGTGTGGAGGACACTGGGGGAGATGGTCAGTTATGGAGGACCTGGTGGATGATGTACAGTGTGTGCGACACTGGGGGAGATGGTCAGTGTGGAGGACACTGGGGGAGATGGTCAGTTGTGGCAGACCTGGGGGAGATGGTCAGTGTGGAGGACCCTGGTGCAGATGGACAGTATGGCAGACACTGGTGAGATGGACGTGTGGAGGACCTGGTGGAGATGGACAGTGTGGAGGACACTGGGGGAGATTGTCAGTATGGAGGACACTGGTGGAGATGGACAGTGTGGAGGACACTGGTGCGATGGACCGTGGGGAGGACATGTGGTGAGTCAGTATGGAGGACACTGGTGGTGATGGTCGAGTATGAGGACACTGGTGGTGATGGTCAGTGTGGAGGGACACTGGTGGTGATGGTCAGTATGGAGGACACTGGTGGTGATGGAAACAGTGTGGCGACACACTGGGGGAGATGGTCAGTGTGGCAGCCTGGGGGAGTCCTCGGCAGCCTGGGGGAGATGGTCAGTGTGGCAGACACATGAGGGAGAATGGTCAGTGTGGTTGCAGACACTGGGTGGAGATGGTTCAGTGGTGCGAGGACACTGGTTGCCAAATGGGTACAGTAATGAGGCTAGACAACTTGGTGGTAGATGAGACAGTGTGGAGTGACCTGGTGCAGATGGACCAGTTGTGCGGTGAGTACCTCGGGGAGATTTGTCAAGTATGGAGTGACACTGGTGGAGATGACGACTTGTGGAGGACACTGTTTGCAGATGGGCGTGTGGAGTGACACTTGGATGGTGATGGTCCAGTAGTGGAGGCACTGGTGGTGTGGTCAGTATGGAGGACACTGGTGGCTAATGGTCAGTGTGGCGGACACTGGTGGGTTGATGGTCAGTAGGAGGACACGTGGTGGGTGATGTGTCTGTGTGGAGGACACTGGTGGTGATGGTCACAGTATGTGAGGACACTGGTGGAGATGGACATGTGGCAGACCCTGGGTGGCAGATGGTCATGTGGCAGACACTGGGGGAGATGGGTCAGTGTGGCAGAACAACTGCGTGGCGGATGGATCAGTGTGGCGACCTGGGGGAGATGGTCAGTGTGGCGACTGGGGGAGGTGGTCAGCTTGGTGGCAGCCTGGCTCCGCCGTGGATCCCAGTGGCAGACAGACCTGGTGGAGGTGGACAGTGTGTGAGGGGACACTGTGGGGAGATGTGTCAGTTATGGAGGACGGCCTGGTGGGATGGGACCGAATGTGGTCAGACCCTGGGGGACGATGGTCAGTGTGGCAGCAGCCTCTGGGGGAGTACGGGTTTCAGTGTGGAGGACACTGGGTTGCAGATGGACGGTCTATAGGCAGACACTGGTTGGAGATGGTCCAGTGTGGAGTGACCACTGTGGTGCAGATGGGGACAGTGGTGGGTTGACGTGGGGGGGAGATTGTCCACGTATGGAGGACCTGGGTGGAGATGGAACAGTTGTGGAGGACACTCGGTGGCAGATGGTGACAAGTGTGGAGGCACCGCTGGGGGAGATTGTCAGTATGGATGGAGTCCACTGGTGGAGATGGACCCCAGTTTTGGCAGTACACTGGTGGAGATGGTCAGTGTTGGTCAGGACACTGGGGGAGAGTTGTCCGTGTGTGCAGGACACTGGGGGGGATGGTCCAGTGGTGGAGGACACTGGTTTTGCTCAGAGTGGACCAGTATGGCAGTACACTGGTGGGGGGAGAGGGACAGTTGGCACAAGGCGTTGTACATGGATGGAATGGCCGATGCTCCTATGTAGTACTACCCTTTATTAATAGGGTTGGAAAAAAATTGCTGGGTTATACCCTGCCACCAGATGGCTGAACTGGTGGCTGTGGCACTGGGCACACCCACAGATTGGCACGAGGGCTGTACGAGGGCGGAAGCCCGTGCAATGCATTTAGCACCTGATTACATACCCTACAATAGGGTTGAAAAAATTCCCCTGGGGTAACACACATGTGCCACCAGATAACTATGGCGTGGGGCACGGTGGTCAGTGTGGGCGCCACACGTCTTGGCACCAGGCTTTAATGCGCAGGTAAAGCCTGCATATGTCTTATTAATACCCTACAATATCGGGGTGAACAAAATCCCCTTGGGGTAACACAGTGTCCACCAGATAAGTTGGGTGGGCAACTGGGCAGTGTGGGGTGCACACCAGTTGGCACACAGGCTGTAAGGTAGCGGAAAGCCGTGCAATATATTGTTGTACCCTAAATAGGGTTGAAAAATCCCCTGGGCTAGTCAACAAAGTGCCACCCAAGCATTATGAGTCACTGGCAGTAAGCACTGTGCAATAATGTGGCTGTCAGAGATCACTGATTTCAGGACTCTGTCCTGACGCCGCAGAGTAAGAGCTGAGGATGCAGTACACTGTAGAACATACTACTGCCTAGCGTAATAGTTCCTATGCAGTGGCATGCAAGCTCTCTGCTCTGACTGATCACCTTCTCCAGCACCATGTGAATGGCGGTTTCCTCTACTTGGCTATGAGCTATAGGCGGTGGGATGGTCCGTGAGGGTGGGGAGGGTGGCTGATTGGCTGGATTATGTCTGCTGACTGTGACTCCCAGGGTTAAAGTTTAACTAATGTAAAAAGATAGGGTGTCGAACTCGCAATATGTTCGCGAAAATGCGCGAACGCGAACATGCGATGTTCGCCGCGGATAGTTTGCCGGCGAACAGTTCGGGCCATCACTATTTGTAACAGGTCAGACAAAGCCCAATAAAACTAATTTATATATTGTACATATTATATGTCTGCATTAAAGAAACATTTACATGGGCACTTTCCGGGCGGAAAGCGACCTGCGCCAGTCTGTAAGCACCTGCACACTTGTGTAGGTGCTCGGGGTACATGAGAAACCCAGAAACTGCCTCATGTTGCGTTCAACGGGCGTTTACGGAGCAGCTAGAAAATTTTTAATAAAAAGTTTATTTGCTCACCTTGTGCTTGTGTTGGCTTTCTCCAAGTTTTACTTCAGAAGGTTATTGAAAAGAAGAAGGGAATGAAGAAAGTAGGATGGGAATGAACGGAATGAAGGAAGGAAGGGAAGGGAAGGGAAGGGAAGGGAAGGGAAGGGAAGGAAGGAAGGAAGGAAGGAAGGAAGGAAGGAAGGAAATTGAGGAAGAAGGATGGGAATAAGTAAAGGAATTATAACTAACAGGTGTAAGAATAGGAAGGAAGAGGCATGAGTAGTAGGAAAGAAGGATGGATATAAGGAAAGGAAGGAGGGACCATGGGAATAAGGAAAGAATGGATGAATGATGGGTGTAAGGAGAGGAAGAAAGAAGAATTGGTACAAAGAAAGAAGGATGGGAATAAGGAAAGGAAGCATAATTAATAGGTGTAAAGGTAGCCATATACGGGCCGATTCCCGGCAATCGTGGAATCTGCAATTGATCGTTTTGGAATCGATGCAACACCACCTTGGGAATCCGATTTTGTGGTCAATTTAGAGCTGATCTTCAAAATGGCTGATTTCACAAAATCCATCGATCGGAAAGGCTGCTGCATATGGACCCACCAACATTCTTCGATTGCCAAACGATCAACAACAAAAAAACAACAACATGTTCAGAGTGGGCAGAACACGACTGATCGCCGATCGATTGGTCCAAAATGTTATGAAAAATCTACCCGTGTATGGGAGCCTTAAGAATATGAAGGAAGAAGGATGGGTACAAAGTAGGAAGGGAAAAAGGAAAGGAAGGATGAATGATGGTGAAAAGAAAGAAAGGATGAATGACGGGTGTAAGGATAGGAAGGAAGGATGATGAATGATGGGTACATGGAAAGGCGTGAGAGGCAGATGATAAGGAAGGAAAACTAAAAAGAAAGGACAGACGTCTGGGCAATTGGAAGGGAAAATTCATAGAAAACATTAAAATGAGGAATGAAAGAAAAGCAGGAAAAAAAGAGGAAGCAAAGAAGAAAAAGCAGGAAAAAAAGAGGAAGCAAAGAAGAGGGAAGCTATGTGCAATTTAGCAGTGTTTGCAGTGGTGGGCAACTGAGTTGATATGGAGAGCCACAAGTGCGGCCCTCGGCATGACTAAAGGGCCGCACATAACATTTTCAATCTATACTAACTTGTATAGGCATTTTATAATGCTTTATTTTTCATTTTTAAATAACAAAACTTTAATTATAAAGCATTAGGGAACACTGTAGTATATAATGCACATTTTATGTCATATACATCGTCAAACGTTATGTGCTTCATAGATATAATGAAAGCCTTTGATGAGATCTATAGGGCACATAGCCTTTGATTAAAAAGTTGGGCACCTGGGGCATAGACAGCCGGGCCGCAGGTTAGGCATCAAATTCATAGGAGCCTGTACAGGAATGTAAATATCAACTAGCCACACATAAGTGACTTCTGGTAAGTTGGCCATCTCTGCAGCACCAATATAACTCGCATTTCTGCTGTGTATCATGGGGAAAAACTTTCTTTACTCTTTATTTCTGGCAGAATTGCTCTTGGGTGCTGTTACTTTTTTCCCAATGGACGGTGAAGATGCGAGTGCATGTATGGACAAGAATCCAGCAGGGAATTCAAATGTAAATTCCATGTGTCGCCTGCCTATTGTGTTGATTGCATTCTCCCTGTGCGACCGACTGTGACAGACTACAAAGATTATGACTATAGTATACCGCTGCCTGCGCTATTTACATGTAAAGATGGTGAGAAAGCAGATCCATTCTTTACTTTTGCACATCCTCCAGCTGCTGCAGATCAGCAGTTACACCTCCCAGCAGATGTAAGAGGAGTAAAGTGTACAACATGAGTAGTATGATGCGCTGCTCCAAACATATCCCAAAACTAACTTAATTTAATTGTGGAGAAGGTTATTTTGATGAATGACCCAATATCCATATGAATGCCTTCTCATTCACTGCTGCTGAAATCACTGAAGCATAAAACACCTCGTGCCTCATGGCGGGAAATCTCAATGCAACTCTCTATTCACAATCTAGCAATGGAGATATTAAAGGGGGATGTCCCTTACTTTGAGGAAAATTCCCCTAGTTTTATACAGGAGTTCTAAACATTCCTTACTTTATTAAGTAGCATCAGGAAGAGGGGAGTGGGATGCATCAGGTGGCACAATTTCATAGAGTAGGGGTGACACTAAAGCACAAAAACTTTTTTGTTCATCTTTTTGTAGTTGCAAGGGTTAAAAAACCTACAGCAACAACCACAGCTGTCCCAGTGTGACAGCTGCAGCACAGTCTTTGACCTGCCCCCACCCTGGCCCTGGTATAGTCCCAAGCTTCTGCTAGTTCCTGCAGCATGTCATATCTGTGCATCCCTAGCAACCCTCTAGTCCTGGGGAGAGACTCATGCATGCAGTGTGGCAGGGGCTTAGCAAAGGTAATTTAAACATTTGAGCCTCATAGTATGTGACTGCCCTTGATGTGTGTGTGTTTGTGTGCATATATGTTTTATACATCTATATGGGGTGACACCATTGGTTTCTGGTGACACTAAACCCAGTCATGGCACTGCATTATGATTACTTATTACACCAAAATTCATTGTTAATTAAGTTTCAGGTTTTCCCCAGTATTCTTGCTTGCATTGTTGTGATGGAAAGATCAGTGAATCCTGGCGATATGGGGGGACATTCACTCAATGCTGTAAATAGACTACATTTGCAAAGCAGATTTATAAAGCTAGCCATACACATAACGATTCTGCGATTCCTGAATGATCGATTGAAGTGAAAAGCAATCATTCCTAAAACTTAAAACTAAAACATATAGCTGTGATATGTCCATGTTTGATAGGAGTACTTTCAGAACACCCACCCAACTTAATTACAATTAATGTGTCCCGTGTCCCTGCAAAAGAGATCTCGTATACCTCTGAACCAAATGCTATGGTCCCATCTCCTGCCTCCTACATCACTGATCTGTCATTTAATACTACATATTAAGCCGCCATAGACGTTTAGTTTTTCCCTCGATATGCCGGCAGATCGACTGTGAATGATGATGTCCGTAAATTCTTAGATCGATTTACGGTCGATTTATGGGTGAATTTAGCTTTAAAGCATTAGATTTGCTGCCAATTTTGCCGCAAAATTTGCCATAAATCGAATGCTTTAAAGCTAAATTTGCTAATCTAACTGTCTAGGCCAGCTTAATTATTGGAAGAAGAATGGTAAGGAAAAGCAGGATATATGGCAGCCCAAGAGAGATACATATGGATGCAGCACCGTTAAATGGTGATTTCTGTTGTAGATCTATAGGGTCTCTTCAAGATCTCTCCATTAGACCAATTTTAAAGTAAAATATTTAATTCACTTTCTGTCTTGTACAGAAATCTCTGTAGTGAACTCCCAGCGCCCAGGGCTTTGGGCTGTTTGTATGTTCAGTTGGTAGCTGCTTTGGTGGATTGATCTGTAAAATAACATAACTCGGGATTATAAAGACGTGGCCATTGTTCCCTATCAAGCCACTTTCAGAGCGGCAGCCAAGCAGAAGTGGTGCTTGGGGCGTCCAGTGACAACAAGCAGCTTTGTTCACATGTGACCAGAGAGGCCTGTCCGTCTTCCCACACTTCCACCAGTCTCCTGTCATCCAGACGTTGGTATATCAATGGGAATGACCGCAGAAGTTCTGGGAACTCGTGGCGGGCTGGGGAAGACTTCAAGAACCTTGAGAGTCAACTTGATTAAAAAAAGAGGGATGCCATTTTCTTTGTGTGTCTTTCTTTATATAGAGTGGTACTTCATGTTCATCTTCATACAGCCATACCACACTGCACAGGCTTATCCAGCAAGGCAGATCTTTGTGTTACTACCTTCCCATGGAGCAGTGAAAAAAAGGCTGGCCATACATGGTTCGATATTTCCGTTCGATCGACTTTTAGTCGATTACATTGGAATTGATTCCTGGTACGATCGACCAAAGGTGATTAATATCAAAAAAATCGATCTAAAGTGATCAGACATTTTAGTAAATTTCATGGGAATCGATCAATTTTAATTTGATTTTAATTAGAATCGACAATCGAATCGCAAAATAATTAACCCATGTATGGCTAGCTTAAGTTAACCAAGAAGCTAATCTTTTTATAACTCTAATCCTATCAGCAATTTTCTTGCAAAGAAGCACATTTTTTATTTGATTAACTTATAAGACGATCAAATTAAAGTTGTTACATTTGGATTACCACCACATAGTGTGATCCATTTGGAACCAATCGATTCCTTTACTTAGTTCTGTGCACATGCTCCATAGTACCATTGGATAAAAATCTAATAATAAGTCAAATACTTGTACAATCAACATTTTTGATTGACTGTATGTTGGATTTCAATCCAAATATTTGATCCAGTTTGATTTCGATCCCCCCAAAAAATAGATTTTCAAATGATAAATTTAATACGATTATTTTTAAGTCAATCGAATGGAAAAATTGAAGCATGTATGGCCACCTTAAATGGGGCATACACGGTTTGAGTTTTCTGTTCGATTATCTTGACCAAGAGTGATCAAAATCGAACAGACATGTTGGTTAATTTATCTGATGGGTTTCTTGGTATTTGGATGGATATGTATCCGATGGAACTATGAAGCACGTGCACAGAAAAGGAATCGATCAGTTGTCGATCAATCAAATTATGTTTTCCAAAATGATTGTTTTAAAATTATGGTTTTTAAATGATCAAGTCTACTGAGTGGAAAATTGAGCTGTGTATGTCTATCTTAACACAAAGACCCTGCACTCACATTAACATAATCATTAAGTTTGATGCTTTTTTGTGACCCGCATTCAGGTGCAACCCAAATATTTCACCAAATCAAAGGGTTAACATGCCTGTACTCACGTTGCATCGTGTCTCTGAAAGTACAGTAAGCTGTGTATTAAAAAACACAGTGTGGCACACAGCATGGCACACAGCGCATTCAATCATCATTGACTATTCGACACGTTTTGAGCACATCCAAAAGGCCTGATACCAATTTATATTGTGCTTACACTATTAACATAAAAAAACATGGTTTATATGCGCTGAGATGTGCTGAGATTTATTAATTTAACTGAATTTTGTGTATTTTTTTATATACAGTAGCATTTAGCCTTTGTAACTGCAGACATGGTGGACAAATGAATTCTGTGACTTACCACCCTTCTAATCTGTAATGTGAGTAGAAGGGACTATGAATGAAATTGGTGCTGAACCCTGGCTTGAGTAATTCCAGGGTTTATTATGTAAAGAACATATTTATCCATAGCGCCTGCAGCTACAATGGTCAGTATCTCCCGGCTTTATTTTTTGTGTTTATATAAGTAAATGTGCATAGCCTGGGTGCTGGACCTTGACCCAAAAAGTGAAGGTTTGGCAGTTGGTGAGCTTTCAGATGGGCATACACATGAAACTATAATCATTGTAGAATAAACTAAGAAAGATAAGAAAATAAAACAAAATAACAGACAAGATCACATTAAAGGAGGTTTACAAGGATTGATCTCTCAGGGCCATGTTAAAAAAGAACATCTGCTCGAAACGCGTCACATTATTCCTGTTGAGCCTCCAGCATCTGTAAGCAGGAAGTCATTTCATCCCTAACCAGGAAGTGAGGTCATCCTGGAAAACACATGGCCCTGAGAGATCAATCCTTTAATGTGAATATCTTGTCTTTTGTTTAATTTTATTCCATATTATTTAAACATTTACTGTACCTTACTTTGTTGTACTAGGTTGTGCACCTCGTGTGCTTGTTCCTATAATCATTGTAGAACTGTCAACAACTATTTATGCACAGAACTGCATTGTTGGTTGTATAATGTAATTGCCATATTAAAATTCCTTCTTTGTATACCTCCAGCATATCACACAGTGCTTTACAGAATACACATCACTAAGGGCTTGTCCCCACAGTTGAATTTGGCCCCGCATTGGCCCGGTACTGAGACGGCCGCTTCCATTATTTTGGGGGGCTATCTCCACTTGCACGGGCCTAGGCCAGTCGCTAGCGGCTGCATTGACATGTAGTTAGCCACTACCGGCAGCCATGACCACTCTTGATCTTTGTCAGCCACGAGCCATATCCACGAGCCATATCCTAAGGACATTTTTGGGGAAGCCAAATAACCTACTAATATGTCTTAGGAGCGTGGGAGGAAACACACCCAGAGATGGAGAGAATACACAAACTCATAGCAGATATTGGCTCATTATATTGATTTTTCCCCATGAGTTCTGAATTTGGGGTTTTATTTGGCAACATCCCACAACAGTTAAAGGTCTATAAATGGTGATTTTTTTACACACACATATTTTCCATTCATTTCACGATTGATCAACCACAACGATCGATCATTGCGGTCGATCATTTGGGAATAGATTCCTTCCCACCTTGAGCAATGAACCAAAAAAAACAAAAAAAAAAACAATTGGAAGAAGAAATCGAAAGGCGATGTTTTTCTTTGGTTGATCGCTTTTACTTTGGATGGGAACCCTTGATCGGTTAGGGGAATTGTCGATTTTGCACAAGGATCACAGTGGAATTGTAACGTATATGCTAGCTTTAGGTACCATCACTAAGTTAGGATAGAGCTTCCCTGCACAGCACAATTTAAGGTCATACATGGATGCTTTTTGTGGGTAAAAAATGGCAGCCCCAACTTTAAGTAGATATACCTCTGTTATTTGTGATGGTACCTAAGTCACCATTTACATCCCTTTCAAGTTCTTAAAGGTTAATAGGACCTATTTTATCCCCAGACACGCTTATACTTACCTGGAACACCAAGATCTGCCGGTGTTGGCCAAAGATCCACCTGATTAGTCTGGACGTTCTTCAGGTTTACTGTTTTCATTTTTTTTAAATAGTGGTACAGGTAGTTACAACAGATTATTTCCCCCTACCCCCAAAGCACCTATGTCTACAGGTCAATGTTGCTGACCCCCACCTCCTCGGCTTTATCGATAATGCAGAGAAGATGGAACCCAGAAGGCTGGGCGAAATCACCAACACAGAGGGATGGCGTTAGCTGCTGGACTTTCGCCTAGAGGCCTGGCATCAGAATAAGATTTTTTTTCCAGAAGTCCTTGATAATGAGAAGTTCAGAATTGGAGCGTGAACCAGGGAACACACTATGTTCTTAATTATGTCTACAGTTTATGGCCCTTGCTATGAAGATGATGCTGGTGACCAAGAGGAAAATACAGTTTTGGGATGAAGTGTGGAAAAATCTGGTTTTTATTCCATCCGAGCCTCTCTTAGAGAGGTTTATTTTTAACTCCTGTACTGCTGACTTTAAACAGGAAGTGACAGAAAATCTCTATCCTCAATGCAAGCAGAAATAAATGGTTACATCATTATTATTTTTTCTGTGTTCCTATTCTTTAATGTTCTCTAAAATGAAGCATGTAAGACAGAGAGTAGGGGAAGACCCTTAAATGAGGAGCTCCAACCCTTCTCTTTTTTATACAAGACTAGAATTAGCTTGGCATGCCATTTTAACATGAAGGTCTGTAGGGCAGTCATTATTTCCCTTGGTACACTCCAGCATAGAATGGGTTAAAAAGTCAGGTATTTACCAAACTCTTGGACTTTTTGACATCCTTTGGCACTCCGTTAATATCTGTGTCACTAATCCTCCCTGCACTACAGAGGGGGCATTGTCTGGATTTGGTGGAGCTGACTGATTGCAGAACGCAGATGACATGACCCAAGGCTTTTCCCACAATCCTGTTCTCTGCGTCAGGCTCCGGCCTTCTTCCTGTGCGGCTTTGAAGATAGCGACAGTGGTGACAGTGTGAAGAGCTGGGTACTCCACCCTAAATCTGATGAGCTGGGTGCTCAGCTCTGATAAGATGGCATCCGTGTCTGGCTTAGCCTGGCACCTTAAGTGGACAAGAAAATTCACAGCTCCCCTTGGAATCTAAATTTCTTATCCGTCCCTTTGCCACTGCCCCTCTTTTAGGTCTGCTGTGGAGATCTGTAGAAATAAATGTCCTTATATTGACCACGACCAGCACTTTTTTCTTGCCTTTGTGTGTATGTAGGGTCAGCACCGCCCCCTCCCTCTGTGTCACAGGTGCACACATAGCGGGGTGAATACAGGGTCACTTGTCACTTGCACACGTCCCAATAAAGTCTTTGCACTCACTGCCAGATGGTGTAAAGAACTGCTACTTTATTGATGTCATCAGGTAGACCATGCAGTTCTGTGCCAGCCATGTGGAAAAAGCCATTGCCATCTTGCCTTTGGCCCAGCCCCGACCTGCACCCGGTGTAATCTCCTCGCATGGCTAGAGAAAAAACACTGCCTTATACAGGGCCAGGGGGAGATGTCTGTGGAGGGCATTTCTCTTCCTCTAACGACCAGATTCTTTGAATGTTCCAACACACTGTCAGAGGCTCACACACACCAATAAAAGGAGTCACAGGCAAGCTGGTAGGGGGATATTTACAGCTTTACTAATAGGGATATTTACAATCAAAACACCAAGCCTGGGAATGGCACACACTTAGGATCTATAGTTTAAAAAGTAAAGGTGCTACCAGCTGCAGAGTGAATAATGGCTTCACGCCCCAGTGAGAGGGGGTCAGGTACAGTCCCAGTGGTCAGGGCAATAGGGAATAGCGGGCAGGTGAGGTGGAGTAGGGAGGAATCCTGCATCTCCCTAACTCAGCACGGGCACGCTTGAGGGAAGGCGGTCCTGGTCCAGGGGACGACCCTTTCAGTCACCACAGATGGAGGTCCTTGGTCCCGGGCACTGCTATGGGACGGCCGGCGGGAGAACCTAGTAAAAGGTAGGAGATCTGCTCCAATTCAGCTTGGAGGAGGGCTGTAGCTGTCTCCAGGCAGATAGCAAAAGCTACATTGTAGGTCCAGCAAAAAGAGCGGGAAACTAGAAGCCATTAGTCATCCCTGCACCTGCTATAGAGGAATGCAAGTAAGATTTAAAGATATATACACAAATTTACACAGAGTATGGTGACACAGGGCAGTATATACAATTCACAAATATATACACAAATGTGGTGCAACCCTGGTCACTACATGTCTTTAGCTACACCTCGGCTGTATCTAGGTCTCCAGCCCCACGGACCAGTGGTGTCTGTTACCCACGGGGGCTTGTGTCCAGAACAGAACTACAGACCACAATCATTCCCTTCAGGAACACCCTTAGGCTATGTTTCCAAATCCGTCGGGACCCCCTTCGCTTAGCGCATTGCTTGGCGGGTATTCCGACAGAACACACAGACTTTACCTGCTGGGCGGATGCTGTGTTTAGACATCCTTTGATGCAGAGGCTCAATGTACTCCACTACGTTAAGCCTTGCATCAGCAAAACGGCTCAGCGCTGTCAAGACACAGTATCTGCCGAGTAGCTAAGTGAATGTGCTTCGTCGGGAGCTTCCGCCAAGCAATACGCTTAGCGGAGGGGGTTCTGACGCATGTGGAAACCCCCCTAAGGAAGACCCCTCCCACTTTAATACAGGGCCTTATAAAACCTATTCCCAGGCTTGGCACTCCCACATGGCTTGGTCACAGTCACATCATCACTTTATTAAAGGCATATACTGTACATCAATATCCATACATCATGACACATACAGTACATGACATAGGCCACCATCCTACAAGTACACTGATCATACCACTCACACTCAAAAACAGCTACAATACTTCTTTTTAAGTGTCCTCAGAAACTAAACATTTTTGCTGCAATGACCTCCTTATGGTTTAGATGTTCTGTCAGCAGTGGGTATCTTGCCTGGCACCATAAATATTGGATCCTCACCAGATCCAACAGACAGGCTCCAGTAATTGCAGTTGCATACCTCCCCTCTTATCCATCCCTTTATAGTATGGCAATACTAAACAGCAACTATGTTGGTTAAAAAAATGGCTTATTAATACATATTTAAGTGAAGCAAATGTTTTTTTTAGACAATTCTCCACACTTATCTTTTGGTGAACTGGTATGTTCCCCTGGCGCCCTCTCCTAGTTGCAATTGGCAGACAGAGAACAGAGCGAGGATGGACTGGCACGCTGGCCAGTACAAATCATTCAGAGAGCCGCCAAGGTGCTCCTCTTCTCAGGTATAATTCTCTCGATGGGCCATTGTCTGCTCTTCAATGCCCCACTGTGCTCTTATGGCAGCATGCCACCAGGCCCTCGCAGCCGGTCCGGGCACCTACTCACTTATGGTATCATATTCCAGTGCTGAAAGATCAAAGGCTGTAGATGCCAGAGACTGCACCGCCTGTGCCGACACCGGCCTTTCATCGTCTGGCTGGGGTTTCATATCCCTCATCCTAAAATGCAGAGTTTTATTGTATCCAATCTCAATGTAATGTAGGACCTAAAAGATTATCAGCATTGTCCATTTCACTTTTTTACCTCAGTGCCATGCTGTGATACCACAGAGCTTAACCAGTTCTTGGCATGCATAAGTGGTATAATTATTATTTTATTAGAATTAGTATCTTTTATTTTTTAATGCAGATATATTTCCAACACTATATATTTGAAAAGGGCAGCAGATGACGAAGTACAACCTATGAAAGAGGAGGAGATGAGGACCCTGCCCAGTCCAACAGGTAAGGGCTAAGTTTTTGTGCCCTAATAATATTAATGGGCAAAACGCACTTTTGCCCATTAATATTACTAGGGCACATTAATGCAGATGTGTTTATGATACCCACAAAAACAATAAAAAATTTGAGCCATCTATCCTTCCTTAGAGCGGGATCAATCTTTCCCGCTCGGTTGAACAGAGTTCTAACATGCATAGCTGTCAACTTTGAAAAAAACAAAAAACAGGAGACATACAGGCAGTGACGTCAATTCCGGTATGCTGATTTTGGTTCGTCCGCGTTTCACGTTCCGGAAGTGACGTCACTGATGGCACTTCTGGTACCTGGCTTACTTCTCAGTTGATCTAGCAGGGAGAGGGCGTTACTCTACCTGCTAATGTCCCACCCTACTTGTGCTGATAATGTGCGGGGTGGGACATTAGCAGGGAGAATAACGTCCCCTCCCTGATAGATCAGTGCGATTTCAAGAATCCGGGAAAAATCTGGGATTTCTTTAAATCAGGATTTGGCTGGGAAAGCCAGATAAAAAACTTGACTTTCTTGGCCAAATAAATGTTTGATCAATGGGACCAATCCCCCACACCACTGCCTCCACAGGACCACTCACAGTTTGGCTTCACAACACGACTTGGAGCTGCTGGAAACTGTTGCCTCTGCTACAGATGGTAGCAGTACCCATCTAACTTTAATTCTATGAGTTCAGCGTGGATGGGAAGAGGAGGAGATGACGTGTCAGCCAGATGTCGACTTCGACATCTTGCCTGTTGGTACTCTGCCGCACATGGCTGAGTTAATGTTAGGCTGCCTTTCCCGTGACCCTCGCGTTGTACGAATTTTACATAATACTGGGTGTTACCCTGTACCCTGCTCGACCCCCGCTACAAAAACTTCTTATCTGTCATTCCTGTGGTGGACAGGACGAGTAGAAGGTACTTTTCCATCTTTTCCATCAATCCATTTTTTCCATCTGACAACATGGCCAGCAGAGTGTGTACTTCCTTAGGCTACCTAGAAAGGGAGACAAGGGGAACACATTGCAGTTCTAACAAGGCAGGGCAACATTATCCAAGGCATAGAACAGTTTCATGATACCCTGCCAGCAACCTCACCCAGAAGCGCAGACCAGTGGTACAAGGAGGGAAACATCTTGGAAGATGGTGAAGGAATACATGGCAGACCGTGTCACCTCAGTGCCGTACAACTACTAGGTGTCCAAGCTGTACACGTGGCATGAACTTGAGCTCTATGCCTTGGAGGTGCTGGCCTGCCCTGCCGCAAGCGTTTTATCTGAGTGTGTATTGAGTGCTGCTGGTGGCATTATAACAGATAAGCATATCCGCTTGTCCACTGGCAATGCTGACAGGTTGACTCAGATCAAAATGAACAAGGCCTGGATTGCTCCTGATTTCTTCACTCCACCAGAGGAGAGCTGAGCTAATCAAGGCAATTTTAACATATCTCTTATTTTCCTAAATAAAGAGACAAAATGCTAAAAAGACTAAATCGGAAATACACTAAAATACATTACATTCATTATCATGGGTTACCTTTTGGTCTACAAACTACATCAAACCAAACAAAAAATTAGAGTTTTTGGCGATTGCACATGCTTATGGCATGGATGGAGTTATCCAGAAACACAAGAGTTAAGCCTCCGGTAGTTCCAGCATTTATATTTTCACCTCAAAGAAAAAAAATTTAATCTGCATCTCGTGACCAGGAACTGACTACAACAAGTGTGATTTATGCTGAATCAACAATGAAGGATAACAGGATAATGATTCCGGCAAACATTAGTGATCGTCCCCTCGCTGCCTCCACTGATTAATCTGAATCACACGTATTCTAGTCTGCTGAGCAGAGAACACGCAGGAATGTGCCATAGACAGGCATTGGAGGTCCCTCAGTGCAAACATTCCTGGGTCTGCAGGCTTCCCCACTATAATCACCTTACTTATGAGGATCAGAATTCATATCCAAAGCTGACCACACACATCACAACTGGAATACACAGTACAAGATTTTTTTGCATTATGCTTCGCTGGTTCCAGATTCAACATTTAAGCATACCATTACTCAAGTATGTTCCCATATAACCAGGGACAACATTCTATTGAGAAAGAAAAACTTTTCAATTGCAGACATATGTTTTAAAAAATATCAAAGTTGGCATAAGTTTTTTTCAATCTTGCCTCTCTCTGTGTTTTTGACACCATGTTGGAGTGCAAATGGCAAATTGAAAAAATATGGGAAATTAAAGTTTTCTGATTCGGTTGATCCTAGTATTTGCATGTCTAGAGGGACGAACTAATATAGGCTAATAGTTACCCAAATTCATGGACTTAGGTGCCCCCCCCCCCCCCCCCCCCCCCCCCAACAGCCCCCTACTACCCTGAAGGATCTCTACTCATCAGTTACTGACTGGCCACACTACTATTCCCCTTGCCCTATAATTCAGAACTGGCAAACAGCTGGTACTGAGCTATATATTACATCATAGAGTGCCCACATACATTCTGGTGCTGGAAGAGTGGAAGAGCAGAATGACAGAATGACAAGGCCATGGGTTTTTTAAGGAAGTTCAGATTTAAATCTTTTTTTAGCATTAAAAATGGTCTTAATCTTCAGCTTTAAATCTGATTTGTATACATATATGTACAATCAATCGACCTGCCATGGTAGTATGACCATGCTACATACAAAACCCATGACTTCTACTTGAAGACACACACTGGGACTTTCTGTGGATGATATTAATGCCTTGTGATTGCATTTGCATTGTATTACAATTGTTATTGCCATTTTATCTAATTTAATGATAAAAACTGCCTAAAAACTGACTGGAACAATGATTTGACCCAATCAATGTTTTTGTCTAATTGACAATCTAAAGTATCTAAGGCAGTAGTGGCCAACTGAGTTGACATGGTGGGCCACAAGTGCGGCCCTCAGCATCACTAAAGGGCCGCACATGACATTTTCAATCTATACTGACTTGTATTAGTCATTATGTAATAAAAAAATTACAGCAGGCATAGGTAGAAGACATTGTTTTAAATTTTAAAATAACAAAAATAACAAAACGTTTTAACTTAAATGATATGTCTAGCATTAGGGAACACTTTAGTATGGTAATGCACATGTTGTGTCATATACACTGTCAAAGGTTATGTGCCTAATAGATATCATTAACCTCCTGAGTGCACCGCCCATATCACGCCGTTTACAACGGCGCGATACGGGCGATCGAGGCAGTGTACAGAGTACACTGCCTGTCGTTTCTGGCATCTCGCCGGAGCTCTACACGCAGCTGTTGTCATTACTGACAACAGCTGCGTGTGAGAGAAAGCCGGCGCTCCTCCATTAACATGGAGGTCTATGGCGCCGCCCCTTCCGCGTCACCGTGACGCGATCGGGGCGGTGCCGCCAACCCGGAAATGCTGCAGCGATGTAGACAATCGCTGCAGCTTTCCGGGGAGGCATAGGGTCTCCCTGCTGCCGGCTTCCCGTGCGGTTGAGAGGACCCTGTTCACCGAACGAACAGGGTTCGTCTCAACCACTAGGGAGGTTAAAGCCTTTGATTATATCTATGGGGCACATAACCTTTGATTCAAAGGTTATGTGCCCCTATTCTCAGGTTATGTTCTGCACTATATATTACACAATCACGCCCTGTTCATTGATAAAATAGTGGGAGCATAGGCACTCACATGTCTGCTGATCCCCCGACAACAACTATAACTGAATTAACAGTTAGGTTTTGGGGGCTGCAAGTGGAGGACTGAGGGGGGCCGGCGAAGAACGCCCAAAGGGCCACATGCGGCCCCCAGGCCGCAGGTTGGGCACCTGGGATCTAAAGTATTGTATGGCTAGCTTGCAGTTACACAAAGATCTAGTGATTAGGAAAAGTCAATCAATACAGATTCCTATAGAAATGGTAACCTCTTCTAAAAAATCAATCACACATATTGGGAGATGGTAGAATCATACAACCTACTGTATGTACTGTTGTAGCTTCCACTAAAGCAGTGGTTCCCAAACTGGGAGACTAGAGAGATACAAGAGATGCAATTTAACCATAATCATCTAATAAGGGACAAGGTAGGAAAGGACAAGCAGGGAGCCAATCATGGAGGAACTAGCTGCAGACCATAAGTAGAATTCATGTAATGTGTGTGTCTCTGCATGTGCGTGCGTGTCTGTGTGTTTGTCTCTATGTGAATGATGCATGTCTCTGCATGAGTGTAGTGTGAGTTTCTCTATGTGCATGAGGAATGATTTCTGAATGATTGGTGTAAAAATTAAATAAACTTGAATGAGCTGTGATTTAAATAAAGTGTGATGTCCATAGCACTCTAGTACTAGTACAAGGTTCTGCATTGCAAACACGGCTAGTGTGAAATGGCCCCCAATCTGAAACGGTGTCGTTTTAATGGGGGGGGGGGGGCTTCATTATAATCCTATCTAGCAAAGGGGGGCTTTGCAGGGAAAGTTTGGGGACCACTGCAGCTGTGTGTACTGTGTCTAGTGATCAGTTGTGATTGATACCCTATGTTCCTAACAGCAGGACTCATCCACTAAAACCTTCCCATTTAGACCTATCTGAGCTGTGTTATATGATGTGACAACATAGTGATCACAGGGTGGATAACAAATGTCAATGTCAAAGGTTTATAAATGTGTGAATCCTAAAATCAGTGCGATGGTGGAGCAGAGAATGGTCAGCTGGGTGTCCACGATCTCCCATCCTATAAATACCGTCATTGTTGGGGAAGTTATTTTTCCCTCTCTGCTTCCTAGGGAGCTATTTATATAACAGGATATGTATCATAAAACTATCGTTTGCCTTCCCATCTCTTTCCACACAGAGCCTTTCCTATTTTTTCACATTAAATATGCCTTCACAGGAATGGACACTTACTGGCAACAGTAGATTGCTTTGTGTGGAGTGTCTGGGTCATTAAACCATATGTAAGATCACAAAACTAAATTTACACAGTGATAATGATACACAGTGGTATGTACCCAAAAGATGATTCATCATTTGGACATAGAAAAAGACAAGTTGGTGAACCACACCAACAAAGTGAGGTGGCTAGCCTCTTGGGACTTTAACGGCAATAAGCTCAAGATTGAAGTGTAAAGGTCCCTACGATAAAAATAGGAAATTGGTTATTCATTCTAAAACCAATGGGTACATAGTCAATCAGTATCCTGAACCAAGATTATAATTATGTATTTCCAACATATAGTATACATACATCATTTGGACATGTTCATATTCAGGGAGTCCCACAAACTGGAAGTCACTGAAATGTACCCGCTTAGACAGCAGTTGATGTAGCATGTGTCCCCACAGGAAGTTCTACCCCTCATTTTATTCCTGTGACAAATGTGACATTTTGGATTTGTCATCACATCCTGTACCAGTAATTCTAGTCACCAAGAGACAGATATGAATTTAACCAGTGAGGACACAAGAGATGCAATTTAACCTTAATCATCTAATAAGTTGTATTTTTTTTTTAAACTTTGTCAGGATTTGTTGACGGGGGGCGGGGGGGGGGGGGGTTGCTAGCAGAAATATCACAACTCCAAATCCTCATGGGCTTGGCACCGATCAAACAACAGTTCCTTCCTTTAGAAACACTTAATGTCCTGCCTCCTAGCAGCCATCAGCATGGGGCCACACACTCAGGAGCCCCTGACTGAGTGACTTCAGTCTCTTTTGTGGAAACACATTTGGCTCCACTCACCTGCAAACAGGTGTTAACCATTTGGTGGACCCTGGGGGAATAGGGAGGACCACCCAATCCCATCCTCCCTATCCCAGAGTCTGGGAGCCCTTTAAGAAAACACAAAACAAAACACTCAGCACACTATAGTTGCTGGGCAATAATATCTCGGACTCCTTCCAGGACACCACCAAATGGTCCATTCACACAGTGACAGATGACCAGTCTGTCACAATTAGAGATGGTCGAAATGAATAAAATTCGATTCTACTTAAATTTCGAGTTTCCCAATCGAATTTCGATTCGACTGCGAAATTTCGACTTTTTTCTAGCCGAAGTCGAAAATTCGCATAACGCCTAAAATTCGCATAAAACACTCAAAAATTCCCATAAAGCCTAAAATTTGCATAACGCCAAAAATTTGCATAAAACACTCAAAAATTCGCATAAAGCCTAAA
>CM070040.1:45735447-45745491 GCA_036250615.1 Ptychadena robeensis
CCCCTACCAGCTGCCTGTGACTCCATTTATTGATTGTGTGTGAGCGAATACAGTGTGCTTCAACATCCCAAAGAACCTGGTCGTTCGGAGCAAGCAATATGCCCTCCACGACACTACAGAGGTACCTTGACTGAAAAACGCAGTGGAAACATAGCCATAGTCATGAAACATGTCAAGATTACAAGTACAGCACTTGATTTTAAACGTTGTCAATAAATTAGACAAAATATTGATTCATATGAACTTATCCCGTGTTATGATTTAATTTATTTTCACACTACTACCGCTTAAAGTCCCCTTTGTGTACCGGAAAGGTAAAGTTCTGGTTATCGGTTGCCATAGTCCCACTGCTTTTATATATATATATAGTACACATCCACAGGCTTGCCAGTTTTATTCACACATATGAGGCAAGGAACTGTACAATATCCTAATGGTTCACAAGTACCATGAAAATGGTATGATATCTTCTAGGTAAACTTTGTATTGGAAATTCGTCCCCCAGCACCCTCTGGAGAGGCGAGTCTGTTCATAATTAAAGTCACATGTCCAGAGTGGTATTATAACTTTTCTCAAGACCTGAGACTGACCTGATTAAAGCATTCTGGAATGAAGTAAATTCCTCAGATCAGTGACTACATAGAGCAAGTCACAACTAAAGTATACCTGTCATTCTGCTGCAGTTCAGCTGGACAACTAAACCCACCCTCGGAATATCAATTCACAATCAAAATTATTACAGATGAAAATCAAAGACTTAATTAATTTATAACTACCTTCAGGGTTTAGAAAGAGAAAAGAGCTTAATGTTAAAGAAGAATTCAGAATGGCCTAAAACTTTTGTCACGTTTTTTTACAGGATTGCTGCTGAGATTGAAACAATCTCACCCCGGATTCATTTATTGTCTGCGTTCAGTCTAGTCCAGATATTTGGCGGACTGAAAAAGGCCTGTGCATTGTACCCCCACCCCCCTCCATTAAAGTGTATGTAATTTATTTATTTTTATGCGATGGGCTTAGCCAGTAATACCATCATGTGGAGTCCTGTTTTTAATACATCCAACACTATAGCCACGGGTGCACATAACTTTATTAGTGAACTACTTGGATGAGGAGCCGAAGACGGTGTGTGGTACTCATCCCATATATATCGTGTTTGTAGCGTAGCGCAGCTTTGGGTCAAATGTAAAGCAAGGAGCAATGACGTTAGAGGTTCCCTGCAGCAGATATATGACGTCGTCGTGCTGCTGCAGGATAACGAAGGATGTTTTGCATGGAGACCCGCAGTCCCAATGCAAAGCAATGGACATCGACCTTGGTTTACGGTCATGTCCAATATCCCTGTTTTCGAGCGGGTCCCACTCGAAAACAGGAATGGCCGCATTAGATATGGGCCAGATAGATGTCAATGAGCACGCACGCCGCCATGGATCTGACCCATATCTATACGTGTGTTCCCGTTTGAGCCCCTAGATCTCATACCTCAGTAGTGCAACTTTTCTTAGATTTAACCCTTACATGTGTCTGCTCTGTCTGTCAACCCCCAGATCTCCAACAACCTTAGTCCAATCTTTTTTGGGGGGATTAGTAATTTACATTCCCAATTTGACACCCCTAACAGTAGCCTTTTTTAGTTATTAATGTTTCCCTGCAGTTATCCAAGATACATAGATTGTATGCATTTAACAATAAAAACAGAAAGAATTTTGGCTAAAACATTTTACTTTTACAGTAGTGTATACATGATAAATTGGAGTTGTATGTGCAGCTATTTAATGTGTTTGAGCTTTATCAATCTGCAATATCAGCTTCAGCCACCAGATGTCACTAGTGAGCACTTTCCGTCAAGACACGCATGGCTTCCTTCTCACATGTTGGGGAAGAGGGGGAAAGCTGCATGCATGTCTCCCATCTCTGTGTAGTACTCTTAGTAAGGATAATAAAGGTACGCATGGCTCGTTTTCAGTCGATTTGGTCTACTAGCGTACCACTTATGTGCAGCCCTGACTATAGTTAGATATTTTTGGTGACCATGGTCACTAGCAAATCCCAAATGGTATGGTTGCCATTGATATAGGAATAGAATCTCCAGAGGCTACTTTCAGAACAGTTGAGATTTCTTCTTACTTCTTCTCACTCAAGGTCTAGATGAGTGGATATCAGTCAGGAGAAGGACATGTTCCTGAGCAGGTTGTGTCTGCATACAATCCACCCGCATACAGGAGATGCTGATGCTTGATGATTGTACTGCACACTCTGAGGCTCTCCCAGTGTGGTACATAAGAGGAACCTGAATAACTGATGAAAGACTGGTGGTACAGCCGGAGTTCAGCTTTAATCTCAGACGAATATATAAATAAATGAGTGGAAGTCATAACAGCATGACTCAGTATTAGAATACAAACACCTGTGGTCCAATTTATAGGTCCACACCTTGGTTGTGACGCACAGGTGGCACTCCGACCCCATGCTGGAAAGCCCCAGGCTGACCTCTGCCCAACCATCTGACAACCAGCAGAAAGAAAGGAATTTTCAGTGGTGTTTTTGTATCCTGTGCTGATGAGACTGGACACTACGGTGTGAAAGGTCTGACAACACAATTCCTGTGTAAGGAATTCTGGGAAATCCTGTTTTCTACATTTTCATACCAGGACCATTGGAAGTAGGTCTGCAATCTCTAGAGAATGGCGGCACGTGCTGTCTGCATAACTGCCAGTTCCATGTGTGTGAATGTACATGTTATTCCTGTGCTAAAGCAGCCACCAACCAGTGGTGTTCAGTGTGTCATTTGATTGGATGATATTGAGTGATCAAAATTTACATATTTCGGATAGGTGATACCCTGTTTCCCTGATGATAAGGCACTGTCTTATATTTTTTGAAACGCCAAAATATGGCCTAGGTCTTATTTTCAGGAGGATGTCTTAATCTGATCACTCTGTGCCAATCATTTCCCCTTCTGATTACTCTGTGCCAAACATTGTCCCCTTTGATCACTCTGTGCCAAACATTGTCCCCTTTGATAACTCTGTGCCATTCACTGTCCCCTTCTGGTCACTCTGTGCCAAACATTGTCCCCTTTGATAACTCTGTGCCAAACATTGTCCCCTTTGATCACTCTGTGCCAAACATTGTCCCCTTTGATCACTCTGTGCCAATCATTGTCCCCTTCTGATCACTCTGTGCCAAATATTGTCCCCTTTGATCACTCTGTGCCAAACATTGTCCCCTTTGATCACTCTGTGCCATTCATTGTGCCCCGACTCACTTTTTTTTGGGTTCTACCAGTACGGCCGGGTAACAGACTCCATTACGGCAGAGATCAGCAGCTTGCTTGTCCTTGACGGACACGGAGTCACACGGAGGCACACAGTTACCCATTGTACCACCCCAATGGGAGATTCGGGCAGGGGCAGGTATCGGTGGGTGTCTTATTTGTGGGGGGTGGCCTTTTTTAATGTTTTGGGCAAAAATCGGGGGATGGGGGAAACAGGATATTAGTTGTCCTAACTTTGTCACATAGCCAAAATGAAGATGACAGAAGGAAGGTAAGGACATGTAAAAATCACAATCAGCAATGGCGGCTTCCCTATTTCTACACTGACAGGTCCCCTTTAAGGCTCTCTAACTGTTCAGCAAGGTGGATGGCTTTATTATTTTCTCACAAGCGTCCGCGTTCTGTGGCGGAAACGCACACTGCTTGTGCAAGATATGTGTGTGTACATAAGAAAAAATCCCCATCATGACCCCTTCCTCCAAGAAGAAGTTCCTGACCTTCACTGCGAAAGGTCAGCCTGGGAGAGGAAGTGTCACAGCTGCCAGTCAATGGACAGCCAGCACAGGCCCTATGATCTGTCAGCTGCAGGGGACGATGCAAAGTGTTATCAAAAGACAGATTATCACGTGTGTATGGCAATGTGCAATCAGAATGTTTTCTTTGATGGTGGTGAACAGTTCCTTTTTAAATTGAGAACAGATCAAAATTTTCCTACCTGACAGATCATGATTGATTCAGTACAAAAAATATGTCCTATCAATAGACTTTAACTATTATTTTTATTTTTATTTTTTTTATTGTTCAATAGTTGTTGAAATCTCCTGTAATGATTGATTAATGATTGATTCGTGAATAGCGATTGCTGTATGGCTCTGATCCCCCCAGACACATGACCCCCTTCATGGCGTCTCTGTAAGACCCTCCATTCTGTATCCCCCCATCGCCCAGTAGCTGTCAGGCAGTCTAGACAATGTCCATACCTCTCCCAGCAAACATTTTTATTGGACGGTTGCACTCTTTCTGTCACTCTGTGTTGTCATAAGTCAGGCCTCTTCATGTCCAACAATAATGTTTATATAACTGAAATCCAATGTTTGCCTGGAGGGCAGCCGTCACGGACTGCAGGAACACATTAACTTTAAATGTTATAGTTAAGAATAACTTTTCAAAATCATTACAGTTTGTGTTCCCATTGGTTAACCAGATCCGATTTAGAGCAGGCCACAGAAAGGAAGACAGAGGACTGCTGGTTTAGGGCTCCACTACCACTGTTTACTAGAGATGGTCGAATTTTTTGACTGGCTGACTTTGTGAGCTGATTGCAAAGCCACTGAACATGATATCATCACCAAAATTGCTGGAGGTGTAGAGAAGGGTTGTGGGAACATTTGAAAAGAAAAAGTTTTGCTCTAGCATATGTATTAAGTTCAAAATCAAAGTTGAAATTCCAATTTTTGAAATTTTGACTTGACTTTGAACTTAATTTGAGCAACAACATAACATGAAAACATTCACAGTGCAGGGTGGAAAAAGTATGTGAACCTTTGGACTTATTAACTGGTTGACCCGCCTTTGACAGCAATAACCTCAATCAAACATTTCATGTAGTTGCAGATCAGACCTGCACAACAATCTGGAGTAATTTTGGACCACTCCTCTTCACAAAACTGTTTCAGTGTAGCAAAATTCTTGGCATGTCTGGTGTGAATCGCTCTCTTAAGGTCATGCCACAGCATTTCAATCGGGTTGAGGTCAGGTCTCTGACTGGGCTACTCCAGAAGATGTATTTTGTTCTGTTGAAGCCATTCTTTTGTTGAATGTCTTGTATGCTTTGGGTCATTGTCCTGTTGCATCACATATCCTTTGTGGAGCTTCAGTAGGCGGACAGATTGTCTTATGTTTTCCTGCAAAATGTCTTGATAAACTCTGGAATTCATTTTTCCATCAATGACAACAATCCATCCAGGCCCTGAGGCAGCAAAGCAGCCCTGAACCATGATGCTCCCTCCGCCATGTTTTACAGTGGGGATGAGGTTCTCTCTCAGGTGCTCTTTTGCAAACTTCAAATGTGCTGCAATTTTGGACAGCAATGGCTTCCTCCGTGGTGTCCTCCCATGTACTCTATTCTTGTTTAATGTTATTCTTTTTATTGATGTGTCAACAAAAATGTTAGCATGTGCCAGAGATTTCTGTAAGTCTTTAGCTGACACTCTAAGATTCTTCTTTACCTCATTAAGCATTCTGTGCTGTGCTCTTGCAGTCATCTTTACAGGACGACCACAGAGTAGCAACAGTGCTAAACTTTCTCCATTTGTAGACAGTCTGTCTTACCGTGGACTCCATGTAATCCCAAAGGGTTCACATACTTTTTCTTGCAATTGTATACGGATAAAATTGTTTAACATGTACAGCTTTAAGGCACCCCCAAGTTTTATTTAAAGGATTTGTGTTCCTTCGGTGTTTAACTTAAACCTGCATGAAAAGACCCTCTCCTCCCTCTATGATTGTTTATTTATTATAATGGTAAATATCTCCATTGTCTATTTGCCTATGCACCTTCAATTTAAAATTAGATTCACTGAGGGTTTTCATCCCATAGACGTTAATGGGTTTTAACTGTGCAAATATGACTTTTCCTGGGTACAACAAGTCACGGTAAGCAGATTGCACTGTGTATTTCGTAACCTCTGTTCCATTCTTTATGCAATTTTTGATATGTCAACAAATAAATTATCCTTATTGTTAATTAGACTGGTGCTCTTCATGCATAGTGTCAGTAAGTGGGGAAGGAAGGGAGTTTATTAAAATGGCTGTTGCAATTGGCGGGAGGCCAGGCTGTGGACGAATGTTTGAACTTAACGATGCGGAGGTCGCTGTAGAGCAGAGATATTTCCGAGGATTTTGCAGCAGCTTTCCAATGGTGAAGCCTGTTGGGTAATATTTACCATACAGCAGCCACATCACCCGCAGTGCCGTCAGTGCTGCCTTCTGTAAGGCTGGCACTAATGAAGTGTGGGCATTCTTTCTAGAGTCAGACATGGCAAGGGTGGCTGCAATATCCAATATTTTAAGGTGAAGTGCAGAAAGGAAATGTTGTTGCACATTTCGGGGTGACAGCCACTCTTGTGAAGGCTATTGGGGACTCAAACTGGTGACATAATCTGAGGAGAGGCAGAATTCCAGAAATTTCCAGGAAAGCAGAAGCTTGTATGTGTTGGGCTTCCCGAAAGACTTATTTTCCTGCCAGTTATATATTACATACAATAAAAGAGTGACTATATCATATCTAGCCGAGATTTATTTGGAAGGCAGATATGTGCACACTTAGCACTTTTAGCAATGATTAAGCAAAACTGAAAAAACCATGAAGTTACCCCAAAAAAGGGCCACAAAACGGTACATATTGCGCTGGGCTGCACCTGTTGTTTGTGAGTTGCTGGAACCTTTTTGGGTATTACAGGGTTAATAGCTCTTTCCCTCCAAAATATAACTATTCTGTTCTGCCCAGTTACATGCCTTAAGCCAGTCCCTGCCTGAGGTAATAAATAGTAGTTTCTTAGAGTGTTCTGGGCTTTTCTGTTGAAGCTCCCCTGAAGACCTGCAGCTCCCTCAGTTGTGTCCCCAACCAAGTATCCCTGGGTGAGGTGATCCACTACTCCACAGTGTGACACCCTGACTGGACTGCTATTGTGCTTCACTTCCAGAGAGAGCCTACAGCACCCCTGTCTGCGTTCCAGCAGTTCAGTAGCAACACTACCAATGTTTATTCCCAAGACTGAACCCATTCTCTGCCCTTGGTAGTCGGAGCTTGCATGTATATATCCCTCAAATAAACTGTAAATAGCCCCCCTACCAGCCTGCGTGGACCTTCGCTTATTGGGGTGTGAGTGGTGTTTGGTGGCCGGACAGAGGACATCCATCCCAAAGAACCTAGTCGTGTAGAGCAGGGTAAAGACGGCTCGATATGGCTCAATTGGTCCCGCTCGAAAACAACGATGTCCGCATATCATATGGGCCAGATAGATGGCCATGAGCGTGCACGTTGCTCGATCTGGCCCATATCTGTATGTCTGTACCCTGCTTAAGTGCACACTATACCTGGCACCCCACGACACTACAAACACATATTCTGAATTAGTGACTAGCTTGTGACCAACATCTGCCACCCAGTGAATATTGGCATGGATGGCGCAGCCTCCTGACTCCTCCAGACCTTGCTCATTGTATGGTCATGGCTGAAAAATACAGTTTAATCAAAACAGCAGGTGTGGGGTGTAAATGGAGAGAGGGACGTCATCCACAAATTTAACTTCAGGGAGGATCCACCGCTGCGTGCGGGGTTGTATGAACTGAGAAAAGAGAAACAAAACCTGCATAATAATAATGAAGTCCAACACGAAGAAGAAATACACCTGGCATAGTACCAGGGAACACTGGGCCATACCTGTCATCACACACAAGCGCCAGGCATCTAGCAATCAGCTTTTTATGGGAGAGCCAGGTCTCCAGAGAGGAGTCAATTAGTGACTGAGCCTTGGAACAATTAACATTTTAAAGTGATTGATGCCAGTAAATGCACTGCCAGGTTATAATAATTTTTTTAATAATGATATAGGTAACTACATTGCCATATAATTAACATTAAAAAAATCTGTCCAGGCAGTATCTGATTGTATGTTCTGTAAATGCAACACACAAATTCTGCCAATTGTACATATGTTAGTGTATGTATATGCAGTGCCATGATTTTAGGTTAGTGGACCCGTGTCTTTTCATTCACCCTGTAACTATATATACAACAAATGCTAGTTATTGCATTGCAATTGCAGATCAGGGGGGCAGCAGAAAATTTTTTATATATGATATAATTGAGCCCCCCCTCCCCATTTTTTTATAGGTAACAGACTATGTAGCATTACCGCTGGAACATCCGTTACGGTAAAAAAAAAAACCACCATAGCTGCAGCATGGCTAGTTTTAAAATGGCCCTCAAACTTAATTTGTAATACTACTCCCTTTTTTCAAACACACCAATCATGCAAAGACATGCATTATATAAACACACACCAATTATACAGAAACATTTATCATTCACATAGAGACAAACACACACAGAGACACACATTAAACGCACTCTACCTACTGTCTGCAGCTAGCTCCCCCATGGTTGTCTTCCTGCTTGTCCATCTCTCAGGCTTGTCTGAATGGCTGGCAGTGGTAGAGGAGGGTGGGTGGACTGTGTGCAATCCCTAGATGAGGAAGAGAACTGACAGTGTGGAGAGCCAATAGGCAGCTGATTTTAGCAGATCTCTCTCTCCCCTCTCTCTGGCTGACAGCGTGATTCTGACATAGAGGGCTCCAAGTACCATCTTGACTGCCCCCCTAGCTTCGCCCTCCACTGGTTACATCCGCACTCCTCAGTTTGGGAACCACTGGAGTAGAGAGTTAGTTAACAGTTTTCACTGAACACTATTGGAGAGATGTCTCCTATTATTATTAATAACTTTTATTTATATAGCGCCAACATCTTATGCAGTGCTGTACATTGAATAAGAGTTGAGATGCAACACAAGCTAACATCACAGGTACAGACTATGACATAGAAGGAGGTGAGGACCCTGCACAATCAGGCTAACAATCAAGTATTAAAGGTAGAAGCAAGTTAATTAGGACAAGGGAGAGAGTTCCATAGAGTAGGCGCGGCCCTAGAGAAGTCCCACTTGTGATGATGTAATGAGTCGAGATGTATTAAGTAGGTCAGATGAGGAGCGGAGGGGCGGGTAATGGGTATATTCATCTACAAGGTTGTAGATGTAAGTGGGAAGGGGGGTTTGGAGTAGTGGTGATCGCAAATATTCTAATGGCAAATTTTTATTGCAACTGTTGGCACTTTGAAAATTTGTAAAGATCTTGAATATAGTGCTTTATCTTCTAAATCGTGAATATTGAGTACCTGGAAGTACCGTGCATTGCATTCGTAAAATGCATTGATAATGGACTGAAAAGGTGAGAGTCTAGTTAGTGGAAGAACAGATTAAGCTGGGCATAGATGTTTAGATTTGCAGGGGACCAGCGTCCTAATCCAAAGTAAGTGTCAGCACACAATGGCCGATCGACCGCAAAATCAGCCGCAAATCTAATGCCAAAAAGCTAAATTCGCCCAAGAATTGGACGGAAAATCGATCTAAGAATTTACAGACATGTCTGTAAATTTTAGACTGATCCCATTACTTTGAATGGGGACCAGTGTCCTCATTCCAAATAGGTGAGGTGAAATAGTGTCTAGTTAGTGGAAGAACAGATTAAGCTGGGCATAGACCTTTAGATTTGCAGCCGATTTTGTCACTGATCGGCCGCAAAATCGGCCGCAAATCTAATGCTACATTCGTCCAAGAATCGGACAGAAAATAGATTTTAGATTTAGGGACATGTCCGTGTATGTGTATGTGAAGTATGTGAGGTGAGATGGTGAGAGTCTAGTTGGTGAGAGTCTAGTTAGTGGAAGAACAGATTAAGCTGGGCATAGACGTTTAGATTTGCAGGGGACCAGCGTCCTAATCCAAAGTAAGTGAAAGCACACAATGGGTGCCCGGCCGACTCTCTGGACGACCAGTCGTGCAATCAATCAATTTTTTTAGTCGATTGATTGAAAATTGAAGCATGTCCACATGGTACAATTGTTGAAATTAGATTTTAATTGTCATTTCTCTCGATCTAAATTTGATCGGACCAGTTGGAAAATTTTGATTGATTGTCCCCACATTGTG
>CM070040.1:45747642-45762102 GCA_036250615.1 Ptychadena robeensis
TTCAATGGTCGAATACTTTGATCGAATTGATGATTGATTTGTTGCAAATTGAACCATGTATGGCTATCTTAACAATCTTACCATTCAATGTCTGTACAATCAACTTTTCTTCTGCCAACACCATGTAATATGAGGACCTTTCTAAATCTTCCACTTGTATTCTATCAGGGAGGACCCGGCACTACATACCGTAGTTGTTGGCAGATTTAAAGACAATTGTATGGAGTGATCTAAAGGTATATGGGGAGCTTTAATCTTTCCATAAATTTACCAACTTTAGTTTGATTAACTCAAATTCTATTTTTAACTAGTTTCCTTTTATTTAGAATCCAATCCCTAATCTGGTGTGATGTCTAGCTTGGAAATGTCATTAATGATCAGACCATGTATGGTGGGTGTCAGGCAAACTGGTTGCAGAACTCTGATTGTGTCCTGGCAGCTAGCGTGAAAAGGATGTTTTCTATGGAAAAGTAAGGCAGTTATTTGTCAGGTAGAATATTTATTCATTCTTGTTTTCCTCAAATCTTGTTTTTTAACCTTAAATCAGATCCACACCCACTTCCTCTTCCAGCCTCCACTTGCAGTTTCCTGAGCCGTGAAGGGCAGGAAATGGCTCTATCAAAGTTTCCATATTCTACTCGCGGAGGCTCTTCTGCTGGGAACGTTGCCACCGACGAAGCTTCATGCAGATGCAGTCAGCAGCGGTGAGGCGGCTGCTTTAGGATGGTCAGAGGTGAACTACTTGATGTTGTAGAATACAGACTCTAAACCTGCAGGAACAAAGGATTCTGGGGAAGAAGACAAGCAGTCATAGTGGCTTAGCAGCTTTATTCCTTTTAGTCAGCATTTAGAGTTCAGGCATAAGTCAGAAAGCAATAACATAATGTTCAAGGTCAACCGTTTCCTCAAACTTAAGTTGTAGCCAAACTGGGTCACATAGTAGCTTTTCTAAATTCTTTTCTCTGGCAATTGCAGCACATCTCACACATTATTTTCAGCAACCCAAAAGGGGAGAGACAGTTAAAACTTCCAACCACAAACAGTTGAAATATTCAACAATAATGGGTGACCCCCAATAGTACCAAGGTAAACCCCACAACCCCAATAGTACCAGGGTAAACAGTTTAGTCTACTGCACCCACGTTGGGCCTTGGGAAGTATGGCCAATACTGCCTGGTACTTGCGCGTCCACAGGGAGGCGGCTTCAGGTTGGCAAGCATCCAATGCCTCTGGACTCTCCAGCAGCCATCGTCTGTACCCTACGTCGCAGGGACCACATGGAACCTCAATGGAACCTTGGCAAGCGTAGAGACTGGACACAGTATGGAAAACAGGTAACTGGAGCTTAGATGAAGAGTAAATGCTATTCCGCTCCGCGGCTGCCCATACACAGGACCAGACTGTGGTAGTTTTGGTGTGGATCGAATGCCCAGTTACTTCCACTCCATCAGACTCCCCTTAAGTACCCAGAGGACCCTGGAGAATCATGGTCCGGATCCTTAAAGGTGACACTACCCCACATTGTCAGTGGTCACTATAGTAAAATTGTCTGGAACCACAAAATGTGACACATTTACATGTGCAGAGTGTCCACTAACGTGTGCAGTGTGCACTGAGCAACACATGCGTAAGCACTAATGTGCGCATTGCCACAAGGCATAAGGCACCACATATAGTGTGAAAAAGCTCAAAGACTGGATTTAAAAATGTGACCCTTTTTGTGTGTTTCCTGCAGCTGCTTTTGCCGCCAATGGAGCTACAACAAGGAGTCTTATGCGGCTCCGAAGCCACGTTTGGCGACTGCTGTACTTTAAGAACATCTCATCATTGTAGGAGGACCAGAGACACAAATAACCGAGGGGACATCTTACTATTGGTGAAGAGAAAAACTACTAAAGTGACATTTCACCATTGTGGGGGGACAAAGACACAAACTATTAAAGAGACATCTTATCATTGTAGATGGGGTAGAGGCACAAGGAGATATCTTACCCCTGTGGGGGTACACAGATAGTAACCACTGAGGGGACATCTCACCATTGTGTGGGTACAAAGATAGAAATCACTGATGGGACATATGGGATACAGAGAAATACAAACTACTACAAGGAATCCTCTGCTTATACTAAAAAGCAAGTTTTGCCAGTAGATTTACTTTATTGTCCTCTCATTTCCAAACCCCTAAGGCTATGTTACAACATAGGCGATGAATCGCCTCGCACTTGCGATTTTAATTGCATGTGGAAATTGGCGTTAATCGTGTCCATTCAGTTGAATAGGCTTGTCCCCCCTCAACTGATGGCCATGATCACGCCCATAGACATGGATAGACGTGATCGAAAAATGCAGTTTTTAACACCTTAATGTACAAAATGCATGCACAGGATCCTACTGCTCTACTGCTGTTTACTGCTGTCCATCCAAAACTGAAATCCACATACTTTGTCATATCAGTACAGCTGACTGAACAATTCTAACTGATTTCCTCTGTATTTCCTTTTGTTTGTTATAAAAAAGAATTTAATATAAAGTTTGATAAAAAAAAAACTTGAAATCCACATCTTGACCCTTATGTTCACATTTCACTATTTCCAAGTCTATTGAGTTACTGTAATACCCAGAGGATTTCATGAAATGAGATATAATACAGATTATTGTAACTTCCTCATGTGTGGCAGAGATCCGGCCAGTGGCCTCAGTCCATCCTTCCAACAAAAGTGATGATAACCAGAGATAGGATTTCTCATGGGAATTTCAGGTCCATCCTGACCACTGTGGGTAGGCTTCTCCCAAAAATAGAATTTACTGCTCAGCATCTTCACATAATTGGTTTCCTGCTTCATATTCATCAGACATCAGGTCCATCGGATGAACCTTCTTGCCTTCTCAACCATAACCTGCAAGCATTGTGATGGTTTTGTGTAATTGAAGACTGCAAACCCAAAGTTTTCACATTTGTTAGTGTGTCAATAAAACGACAAAATAATGTGGGTATTGGTCAGGGGCAATTTCATTCTTCTTGTCTTTAGCTCCCACTTTGTATACATTATAAATGATAGTCTCAGTTTAAGAAAGTTTTCCTGAATAAGTGAGGCAATGTACAGAGAAACAAATGTTTTTATTGGTAAGAAATACAGCTTCCACAATGAGGAGATCCCAAGGTTCAGGAAAGCCAACTGCACAACATCTGCTTTCCCCTATATGAAGGAAGGAAATACACAATATTTTTATTGGTTCCTTATTTCAAGAAAAACATTGCCAGATGAGAAAAGGACTGCAAGATCTGCATCAGATCTGCCTGGGGTTCTATCCAGGTAATAGAAAACAGATCAGATGGGAAAGGAGTTCAGATGGAGTCATATAGTAAACCAGGGATGGCCATAAATTTTGGATGGATCCCCACCATTTATCCTACAAGCAATTGGATGCTGAGACCAGTTAGGGCTATACTGGGGCAATAGCGTATGCTTCTGTTGGTTGCTTGAATGAAATAAAGCTTGGCCATTACCTGTTACACTGCGCTTGAGAGTTCACTTTTTCCGTTCAATCGACTTAAGGCCCCCACACACGTACCGATTGGGGGCCGACAGATCAGCGATGGAGTGCTGCACGCTGCACTCGGTCACTAACAACATCAGCAGGCACCCTTTGTGTGCCGGCTGTTAGTTTCAATGGGGACGCTGGTCTCCATTGAAACTAACGGCATCGGCCAGAGATTATCGGACATGTCCGTTCTCTGGCCGACCGAGCTTTGTGGGCATCCCCGATCGTCCATGAGCATTCACGCACATGGGTCAATGGCAAAATCTGCCGCCGCTCTGTGCATATGAGGCGGCCTTTAAAAAGATAAATTTTTGGGGGTCGGGGAAACGGGGAATTGATTATAATCTATGCCAACTGTAGTAACAGATATTTGATCACATTTTTTTGGATCGACTGAAAGCGAAATTGAATAAAGGTTACAACTGATTAAAATTTTGCAGCATGCCCGATCATTTTTCGATTGAAAATTTTCCCAATTTTAATCGTTTTAAGTCGATCTATCCATGTGGGCTGCCATAGATTTTCAATCAATCAACAACAAAACAAAATGTCGATTGAATGAAAAATCTAGACGTGTATGGGGGCCTTTACTTTGGAATTTTTTTTTATTTACTGTATGTTTACAAAAGAGGTAGCAAAAGGAAATATCCCTCAGAGGGACACAGAGGAGATAAACAACTGACATGTGTTTGACCTTGCAAAAAACAAAGTTTGGTACACATTAGGGTTAATTGGTTGAAGCATTTACAGGGCGTGCTATGTATAGGTGTAATAAGTGTACATAATTGTTTCATATTCCTATACTTGTTAAAGTTTAATTACTCAATAACATACCGTACATTTAAAATGAATCATCATATGGTATATATATATACATACAATATATATAGTTATATATATACCCATCTGGATAAAGAGATGGGTTATTATGTCTGTAAGATGTTTTTTTTTGGGGGGGGGGCTTCCCTCATTACTTCCTGTATATTTCTTGTTTTCTATGTTTATATATTAAGGTGTCACTGGGACAGGAAGGCATAGACACTGTCATAAATGTAGACCCTTTCCATTTCTAGTACAATCTCAGAAATAAAAGTTTAGGTGTTTGCACTATGAAGTCAATAATGAAGTATCTTCTTCTCTCTTCTGTGTAAGAAATGTGTGTGCTTTATCTTGAACATGCATGGTTCAGGATTGGGATTCCTTACAGGCAAGATCCGATATTGAGGCACCGATGGACCGATGAGAATCCATGACAAAGCACCCGATCCATTGTTTCCAGTTAATAGCAGTTGCAGTTTATCACCTTGTCAGTTGACGTTTGAGGCAAACCAGCTTCCACTTTGCTCTGGCCATACATTATTTGAATGACATAGAGACCCAAATAAAATGATGTGATTCATAGTATCGCCTCTAAACTGGAACAATTTGAACTACTGCATTACGACTGACTTTGTTATATTACCAAATGTGCCTTTTTTTTTGTTTTGTAATGTATATTCTATTTGTACTGAAATTTTTTTTAAAAATTAAATAAACAGCAGTATATAAATAAATCTGATTAATTTTATCATTTTATTTCTGAATGTACATATAAGAGATATGAAGATGCAAAATTAGCAAGCACTTAACAAAATTATAGTTTCTTCTAGAAAATATTGACACAATTTGTTTAATCACAAAAAAATGGTATTCACTGAGCTGTGATTAACGATAATATTAGTAACAGCAGGAGTTCAAATCTGAGCACACTCTGAGGAAATCCACTAATGGGCGATAATTATAGTATGTGAAAAGGCGCTGACCAGAAGCCTCACTGACATTAAAATAAACTCTTCATGGTGCCTGTTTCTCTTTACAGAGTTGAATGGTTTATTTCAAGGCCAGAGCCATATTCTGCCCTAACACAAGCTTCATCTCCAGCCCTGCCCAAGGCAACCGTGCGGCTAAGTCAACATTCCCACGCTGACACTACACACAGGGCCCGTGCTGCGCCAAAACTGTGGTGGTGATAATTCTGCGCAGCCTGATCCCCCTCCTCCTCACTTTCTCTGATCTCCAGAGACGCTACAACAACACTTGGCAGATGTGAAGAGTCTGTGCATATTTGTGCCGTGTTTACACAACTTTACAAAACCTTCTCGTCTGCCTTGGCGGAAACAATGCCCGGCTTAACTTTTATATTTTTGTTTTTGCTAGAACAAAAATATGTAGCAGAAAATGTATAGGGAGAACGGTTTTCTCACAGGCGCATTGGATGAACTCCTGCCAGGCAGCTGGTGCAAAACTATTAAATGCCAACCTTGCCAGGCCTGAGAGACCACCGGCCACCCAGGCTGCTGCACACCTCTATACATCACTGCACCTCGTCTCTGCCATAGTGTGAGTTTCTTATTCTTCTAGCAACTTGGGAGAAGAAATTCATGTTCGCAGACATTTGTTTTGTTGTAGTGTGGACAAGCAAAGGAGAGCCATCGCCAAAAGTCTTGGTATTTCATTCAAGTCAGGCAATGGGCTGCCATGCTTTTTGGGTTTTCCCCAACTATACATTTCTGTACATGAATGGGTTGGCTTAAAAAAACTGGCTTGGGTGTTTTTAAGACCCATTCTTTAGTGCATTGTATTACAAATACAAATATTGCAAATATATATAATAAACATATTTAACACATGATTGAGTACTACATATTTATTTTCAAATTCAATTCTATATTTTACAAAATTTCTTTTTACTAGTGATGGACGAATATCGGCCTAGGCCATTCATAAACCGGCAGACCAAAGTTCCGCAAATACCCCCACCCCCACAATTAACATTTTTTTTTTTTTTTAGCAATGAAAGGATTAAAAAAAGAAAAGCATGGGGTCCCCCCAGAGCATGCCAAGCCCCTGTTGACATAGGGTCTGGTATGCTCTAGAAAAGGTGGTAGAAGGTTCTAGTAATGTGTCCTGCATTCCAGGCTTGCAAAGAGGGGTATGGATTGCTGATTGGGGTCCCCCCCCCTTTTGGCAAGCCTTGGAAGGACAGGACACATTACTAGAACACTCTACCACATTACTATGCTTCAACATATGACTAATGAGCTACCTTGCTTTGCCAAAAATATACATTTCCCTTTTATGTGCCAACTTAACAACTTCTTTACTCCTACACTCAGCCTACTTACTAGCCAAAAATATTACCTAACTTGGCACCACAATTTAAACTCTAACTATCCAGGTAAACAGTTAACCACAGCCTATAATTGTTAGGGTAGATTTATTGTAGTTGATACAGACAGAATAACAACAAAAAGCCCCCACAAACCCAGTGCACTAAAGTAAAGTTCCTCACAACTTTAGGTGCCCGATTCCCGGTCAATCCTTTGACTTTCGAGCAGGATATATGGACTTGTCCATTACAGACCTGTCTTTGAGCGGGAAAGGTTGCACATTGATAGCTGCAAGGGACTTTTTCGGGTCTTTGGAACTTGGTATCGATTAACAAAGTGGACATCTGTGTGGCTTGCAGTTCCCACACATTACTGTGATTTAGGGGGATTAATATGTGACCTCCTGTAAGTGGTAGGTCACACCATGTCCTGGCTGGGCTCCATCTCTGGCTTCTTATCTGAAAGTGTTTTAAGTAGGTGCTGATGATGTGAGTGACCGGTGTAGATAACAGTAGCCACTACATCCATATCAGAGATTGGAAACAGAAGGGGAACAGTGTATAATGGCGATGTTTGGATCTATGCTCCAGATGAAACAACATAATATTCTGTCTGGGGGTAACTGGTGGGTGTTTATCCTTTCAGGTGTTGCCTTGTTTGAAGATAAGGGAACCTCTAGCACTAATGCTAGGCATACACATGCCGATAAGCGGCAGATTTTTAATTTGACCGACGGGCGTGCGCGCTCGCGCCGTCGGTCAGGTTAAAAATTGGCCGCTAATCGGCATGTGCCCACATGGGGCGACAGATCCCTGTCGCCCCACTGCTCGGCCGTCCAGAGAACGGACATGTCCGATCTTCTCTGGCCGATGCAAGCCGAGGCAAGCCGATGCCATAAGCTGCAATGTAGAAGATATCGGGACTAGTCTGCCTACACACATCGGCGTGTGTGTGGCAGGCTTAAGATCTCCTAATTAAATGGGTCTGCCCTTGTCTGGCCTTAGGGCCACATTGAAAGGACACCATGGTGTATGTGCCATTGGGGTGCCAGATATTCAGCGTGAAATGAAGATTTACCAGAATACTGGTACCATGGTCATGGCACTAAAAGCACCGTTTTCTGAACCAGCCTCCTTGAGTTGGCCCTTTGACTTGATCTGAATAATTTTTATACTGTCCTGCCATGTGCTCGCATTTGCACTTTTTATTTTTACGTATGTCTGATCCCCACATACTTAGGTTTGTTTGTTGAGTGTGAGCATTAGCTCTTTATGACCAGCTTTGAGTCCACTTCCCTTTTTTTGCCAGTGTTATTATAGTTTCAATTAAGTGTGTGTGCTTCACACATACTATGAGCTTCAATAAAAAAAAAACACAAAAAACACTCTTGCTGTTTTTTCCCCGCTGCAGACACGTGTCACAAGATGCAGAGAGGACACTTCCCATTCAAATTAATCTGGTTAGAAGCTGTTGGCTGCCGCATCTTCACGGCAGCACCGCATGGTGCCGCTGGAGACATCTCCATTCAAGATCAATGGAGGTGTTTCCAAGACAGACCTGTCAACCTTCCAGTTTTGGCCGGGAAAGTCACTTTTTTTAAGTGGCTTTCCCGACCAAATCCTGATTTCAAGAATTCCTGGATTTTTCCCAGGTTCTTAAAATTGCACTGATCTAGCAGGGAGAGGGCATTATTCTCCCTGCTTATGTCTTACACCGCACATTATCAGAACAAGCAGGGTGGGACATTAGCAGGGAGAGTAAAGTCCTCTCCCTGCTAGATCAGCCGAGAAGTAAGCCCCGCACCACAAGTGATACCATCCGGTACATGGAACGCGGAACAACCAAGTCAGTGACGTCACTTCTTGTATGTCCCTCATGTTTCTTTTATAGAAAATTTACAGCTATGCTTCAAGATGCTGGAAAACAGCACCGATGCTGTTTGGGTGCTGTTTTCCATGTCTTTCTTCTGCTGAATCAATGCCTTCTGCTGTATTGGGAAACTGCCCACAAGCTGCAGGGAATGGGGCTTGCAAATATACCAGCATGTGTCTTGATTCCCTGTGCTGGACATATCAGGCCTGTTTTGTGGACTAACTCTGTAATATCTTTTTCTTGATTGAAGACTGCTAGAAAAGCTTGGTTTTTCCAAATGGTGGTCGTTTCATCTTAGAGCTAGCTAGGCATTGAGCGCCGTTGTGGTTTTCAGTTCCTATGCTCGTCTCAGCAGCAGACGGGCACCCAGAGTTAAGCGATACTCCTACAAAACCATAACTAGGCAAGTTCACACCCACACTGACATTTTACAGATAAAAAGAAGCCCAGAATCATATGAAATTAACTAATTCAATTATCTTTGTGCTGTTTGTGGAAATCCCCCATCCACACAACGGAAGGAACCACTCAGAGAGGCGGAAAGCAATTGAAAATTTTGGCATCAACCAAGTGATATCGCTGGAAAAAAAAAATGATTTGGCAAGTCCTCTAATCTTCAGTATACTTGAGGTGTAGACACTTTCCGTCCTCCACACAGCAATATTTTATATGCCTGGGTGGCCATAAAAGAGTTATGTCTCAACAAGACTCTTCCAAAATTCCCTGCTGCTGGTTGAATCAATTAAAAAAAGTTTTCACAAGTCCTATTATCTATTTTTGGGACAGATTATGCTTTAGGGTTCTTACATTATGTGTCGGCAACGCATACATTGTGAGCTGTGCATGGTGCACAGGTTTGCTGTAGGAAACCTGTGTTATCAAACTCTGCATTTTGCATTGCGTTATACATTACCTGGCCAAAAGTCGCTTCTAATATTTAATTGGAACGCTTTTAGCTTTGATTACAGCACGCATTCGCTGTGGCGTTGTTTCAATAAGCTTCCACAATGTCACAATATTTATTTCCATCCAGCGTTGCATTCATTTTTCACCAAGATCTTGCATGATGATGGTAGAGTCTGACAGCTGAGCAAAGCCTTCTTCAGCACATCACATCCCACAGATTTCAATGGGGTTAAGATCTGGACTCAGTGGTGGCCAAACCATGTGTGAAAATTATATCTCATGCTACCTGAACCTCCTCTTTCACAATTTGAGCCTGATGATTAATCCTGGCATTGTCATCTTGGAATATGCCTGTGCCATCAGGGAAGAGAAAGTCCATTCATGGAATAACCTGGTCATTCAGTATATTCAGCTGACCTCATTCTTGGAGCACATACTGTTGCTGAACATGCAGTCATTATCCAAAAGCTTGGTTAAATCCAGGTGGTGACTTTTTTTGGCCAGGCAGCGTACCTTTTCATAATGCACTGCTGTATACAGTTTGGTTGCAGTTCCAATTTACTTTACTTGGAAATGCATCCGCTAATGTACACAGTGATTGTATTGCACTTGCAATGCATGAGTTATGCGCTGTACAGTATGTATAATTTGAAAGAACCCTACATGTCCTATTGTTCCACTAAATAATACAGATAATAAAAAGCATTGCCTGAGAGTCTCATTTCTTTAGCTGATATGCAAAAATAATGAAAAGACGACTAATGATAGGTAGGTGCACCCTGGGATACATCTAACATTAAGATTTTTAATGGGAATCATGTATTAGCCTGAATTGTTCCTAGATTTATACTTGACTGAGGAGAGGAAGTTAGCCATTTATTACCTTTCTGCTTGAGCAAATGAAACATCGACTGTCAGTAAAAAAAGTAGCCATATACAGGCCAATTCTCACCTGATTTCTCGGCCATTCGACAGCCATGCACGTTCCTGACAGAAATGGGGTGCGCCTATCTGGACAGATCGACCAGGAATCTCCCACATGTCGGATCGCACAGTGGTCCAACATGTCAGTAATGGCCGGCACACAAAGGTTGGCAGCCGATCAGCTGAGGAGTCGGCTGCGGCAGGATGACGTCATCACGCTGCAGTCGATCCCTCATCTATCGAGGGAGAAATGCCTTGTCTATGGCTACCTTACTATCGATTAGTTGTACTTAAACGATCAACTGAAATTTGGCATCATGTCCAATCCCTGCTAAATAAATTTTATGTGGGATTTGATCGCTTTTGTCTTTGATTTTTTTGAAGTTGATCCAATGTAAAAATTTACCTTGTATGGGACCCTTTAGGGGCCCCAAGATCACCAAGTGCACATAAAAAAAAACATTATCATATACATTACCAATAATAAAGCCCTCATATTGCTCTGTGCTTGTGTCTCCCATACAATTGTATTGGAGAAGCTTGCACTGTGACTCTCAAAATGCGTGCTGTAGGGCTTTGTGTTGTTCGTTAACGTTAACGCAAATGCAGGGCCAGTGTATAAGTTGTCTATGGAAACTTGTCTACCTTGTGTTAATGATAGCCGTGCTCCGTTGCAGTACCGCAACACAAATGTGGCTAGTGAGAAATGGCCCTGACACATTAATGCTTAAAGATAGTTTAAGATAAAGATAGTTTAGATGGTATAAACAGTATATATAATATGTTCTCTGGCAGATTAGGAGAAACTTCAATTTAAATAGAAAAAATACTATTATTTTTTAGGTTTCAGCACTCTAACATGTTCCTGGCACCAGGAGCTGGAGTCCATATAGCGAGGACCTCAGCGTGGGATTATAGATCTTCGTTATCTAATGAGCTGGAGACATCTGGAGCTATATTAGTGAATAGATGTGTCACCATGATGCAATTTATAGAGATATAACTTTGCAAATCACAAGAGTGGCTGAAATTACATATTTTGGCAGAGGAATTTGTTTATCTGTATTTCTACTGTGTCAGTTGTTTGGCAAACATAGTACTTCCTTAAAGGTAGTTTTTCCAAAGTATCTGGAAGATGCCACTTTCAAACAGTGACATTGAGCATACAAACTCTACTTCATAATAACTTTAAACCAAGGGCTTCCAATCAGTGAGTAGGTAGTTTGTTTGTTTATTGATAAGCCAATGAGGCAAGCCCCTGAATCTAGCAGGTATGTCAGCCCTGCAGAAGGTGTTTTGTCATTGGCTGGGAATCTGGAATGAACTGCACTGCAGTACCTGCATTTTTTAAAAAGAAAACATCTCGTCCAATTCATAAGTATTACTACAAAACTATCCCAGCTCCACGTGTTTCTGCGTGCTTTGCCCGGACATGTTACCTTTCCGACAAATACGGTGTTTTCTACATTAAGAACAACGCAGCTGCATCCATGCATGACAGCAGCTGTCAAAGTGTCCTAAATGACCCCAAAACTATGCAAAAAGTTCATTCATTCAAAAGAAACACATTTAAGTCATTGATGACACTGTGTGGTAATACGATCAATCAACATTATAGTGCCAATCAATATTTTAATTGCTCAAGTTGGTCTAATAGAATTTTGATTGAGCAAAAGTTGATGCTTAAGGCTATCTTTATGGAAATTTTGCCATGTCTATACATTTTCCCATAACTTTGGAATGGGATGTCCAACAAGCTTGAATTGTATATACTGTTTATGTATGTGTATATATATATACCGGTATATTGTAAAGTTTAGGGAAAAGCAAATCACCAGTGCAACCGTTTAAATAAACAAAAAGTCTGGTTCTCACCACATTAAACAAAGTAAATGTTGTGGCCAGCAAACAAATCAAACAAATGTTTAGTCCTGGAAGTCCTTATAGCTCACCAATTAGGCTTAGGCTATGTGTCCACTAGATGCACATACAGCGCAGGGAAAAAACACAAGCTGTGAGCGATTTGCAGGCAGATGTCCCGCAGCTTGCAGGCAGTGTGCCTGCAGCTTAAGGCGTGACCCCGCTGCATTGGCGGGAGCGTGCCCTATTAATCAAGCATGGACTCCTTACTTTAGATGTGACCAGTGTTCGTATCCAAAGTAAATGCCAGAACATAAATAGTGCGCGGCTAATAATTGGAACAACTGGCCATGCGTGATGGCGTTTATGGCTGGTTTTAGTTTGGCAGTATTTTCAGAAGCCCTCCTAGGCTTTCCATGTAACCATGCTTGTGACCATGGTTTAGGACCCCCATACACCATTCCTCTGTCAGATTTCTTTTAGATCTCCTTTTGTTTTACAAAAACATTGTAATATGAGGGACTTTCTAAACCATCAAGTCTACCTGTGTTCAATCACAGAGGATTGTACTACATAGTTGTTGGTAGATCTAAAGGATATCTGACAGACAGATCTAAAGGTGTATGGCCAGCTTAAGCATGTTTCTCATCCAGAGAGTTGGACACTATACAGGTTAACCACCTCACCACAGATCCTACTTTGCATACCCTCTCTGACCACTTGAGCTTTTTCAGCCAGCTTAGGGGGGGCTTCATGTCAAATTTTAGTTTTAACATGAGCACTTTAAGGGCATTTGTAGGAGAAACACTGCAAAAAAGTGTAAAAATACATAAAACTGTTTAGCATCACCAGACACCAGGTTTTTGGTCACAGAATGACCTGATAACTTAAGCTAGGCATACACTAAATTTTTTAATAGAGTGTGCACTCATGGAGCTCAATTGTGCTCAAATCTATTAAAAAATAGAGCCCTCCAGCCTTTCTTGGTCGAACAGAGAAGCAACATAAAATTGATAAACCCTGTTCAATTTCCATAACTTTGGAGGGGGGCCGAGGGTCTCCATCCAAAGTATTGGACTGGATTGCTGACGCAAGTGCTGTGGCTCGACATCAAGGAAGCTTAAGCGCAGCATGATAACGTTATCACCTGCGCTTGAAAGGCCCCTGAATTGCACGTTTATCTGCATTGCCCCTGGAAAGCAGTGTTGTGTAAGATTCCAGGACATGTCTCCCCTGGAGGACACAAAGACTTGGCCTAAAGGCACAGACAGAGGCTAGAATGGTAAAGCCTAGCTTCAGCTAAATTAACATAACTTTCACCTTGCAGTGACGCTCGTCCCAGACTACAAGGTTTGAATGCTTGTTTAACGCCTGGGGTTATATAAATAGAGTCCTTACTAAAGCCAGCCATACACAGTTCGATTTTATGTACAATAGATGTAAGATTGGATTTTGGAGTTCGATGGATTAATCGAAAATCGATCATCGTTCATTGAAGAAATCAAAAATTGTTGATTGAATTCCTCTTATGATTTTAGTTTCAATCGGAAGTGATGTGTTTAGGGAAGTAGCCACACACATCGAGTATCATTGACTCGACCAAAAAAAAGCTACATGGAATGTAGTTCGATGATTGTACAATCGACCATAATTTTCCAACCTGTCTGATCACGATTCAATCGATTGCAGATTGTACAATTCAAGGTTAAAGCAAAACTTAAAATGATTTCCATATGAGAAGGTTCATCATTGTATCTGATATAAAGGAAAAGCTTCATCACTTGTAGTTATTGTATCAAAATCCTTGAACCACAACCATGTCCCAGTTTTTCATTTTGGCTCCCTGTGTGTTTGAAACCTCTGCCCTAGACAGAAAATATGAATCAAACCAGTCTGGAGTTAGGGCGTCTATCTATGGCTCTATACAAGGCAACGTGCACGTTTACCATACTCGATTGAACGCAAAACTATAAAAAACACGAGTTGTGGATGCCTTTAAAACTAATCCTGCTCAAAGACAGATCTGTTGAGCAGGTAACAGGCATGTCTGTTAATCCTACTCGAATTACAGGGTCCCCATCCAAAGGATTGACCAGGAATTGGACACTAAAGGCCCCCATACACGGTCCGATTTTCCATCCGATCAATTAAAACAATCGATTTTTTGCATCGGTCTTCCAAAAATCGGTCAATGCCCACATGGTTC
>CM070040.1:45762202-45774944 GCA_036250615.1 Ptychadena robeensis
AACATAAAATCGCCCGATGGAAAATGTTCGATTGAAGTAGGTAAAATCGGACAATAATTGATTGCTTTATTCGGGGGTATAATGAAATACAGTCCAATCGATCAAAGATCCTTGTATCAGAAAACATCGATTGTTAATTAATCGATCGGACGGAAAATTGGGGCATGTATGGGGGCCTTTAAGGTGGTGCACCTTGATTCCTGTCCAATTGATGAGCGCCCAACATCACCATGCTGTGCTCGGGTTATCTGTTGAGCGCTGTTGGGATGTGGATGGGGACCTTAAGACTTCAGATTTTAACTTTAGCTGCCCCATAGACTTTGGGTCCCCCATACACCTTTAGATCTACCAACACCTATGTAGTGCCCTGAATAACCCTGAAAACACCAAAACTAGGGCTATATGAACATGTGCAGTTGTAAGAATAGGAAAATAGTTCAGGGTAGAAAAATATCTCAGAACACCGGGTCCTCCCTGATAGAATAGGTTTAGAAGGATCCACATATTACATGGTATTGGTAACACAAAAGTTGATTGTATGATGTACAGTATGTGGGCTTTTTACACTTAAACTCTAGCCAGGATCAGAACCTTGTGTCTTTTCTCAGCGCAATCTATATAGTGTAGAATGTTTCCCTACCGTCTGAAACTGTAAGAGCCCCACAATGACATGACAAGAAAAACTATGTTTGTTCTTCTAGGACCATGCACTATTACTCATTGAGTGATTTCCTAGTGATTCATCAGAGTGATGTTCTATCCTCCAGCCATGGGAAGACACCGGATACAACCACGGACAACATCTGTGTACTTTGCCAAAGAAATACATTGTGGCATGAGCATTTATTCATGGAGAATTGGAATCAATGTTCTGAAACATGTCTGTTTTTGTTCATTTATTTTTAGTGTAATTGTGTACTACAGTGTTAATAGTGAAGTCGGAAAAAGTGGAAAAAATGTTAACGCGGGACCTGTGCAGGTAAAGGACTGACTTTAAACTGCTAGAAGTTTTTAAATAGATTACATAAGAAATTCAATAAAAACACAACACATTGCCTTAACTCACTTTTTACAGATTTTACAGATTTCACAGATTTCCACGTTATATTATTCACAAAGCAAAAAGATTCTCTATTTTATACAACAGATCCCTACAAATAAATAGCTCAAGCCAGGCACACACGTTTGGATGTGCTGCTGATCTCCCTGCAGATGGACCGTGCCTGATGACAAGAATCACCCAGGCACCCTTTGTGTGCTGGTCATTACTTTGGATGGGGACGCTGGTCCCCATCAAAAAATATAGGGTCAAGCTAAGACATTATGGACATGTACATAATTTCTTAGATCGATTTCCCGGATGATATACGGTCAAATTTAGCTTTTAAGCCAACCATAGACACCTTGATTAATGGCCGGCTTGTCTCAGATTCCTCACAGCAGGGTGACGTCACCACACTGTGAGGAGTCGGCTACAAAATTGAAGGGAATCCTGTGTGCTCCACTAACACAGGGGATTCCCATCAGATTGTAGCCAATTAAATTAGAGGGACTCCCCATCCACAGTAACTGCCTACAACAGGATCGGCCACAAAAAGAACCAGCAGGATGGATCGCCGTGCTTTGTGGGTCGAAATCTCAAGGTGGGCTCCCCTGTGGTTGCGGGAGTGACCAACCACCATGTGTTCAGAGGGAGCGTGCATGAGAGAGTCGATCACCCGTTACTATGGCCGGGAATCGGCATGTCTATGGTCGGCTTTAAGCATTAGATTTTGTGGCAGATCAGTGGCAAAACCGCCTGCAAACATAAACGTGTATGGCCATCTTTACTGATAATGATTTCTCATAAGATCTTTGGACAACTTTACATACAGAACATAAATTGTGACTATTGCTGAGAACTAAACTGACATATTCAGGAACTAAGTATTACTGTCACATGACCAGGATATAATGAATTGTCCTTCCTTCAGACGGGCTGAGGGTCCCTTGTGTTCCTGTCCTGTCTGCGGTGTAAAAATAGTAGAATACACAAAACACCCACATAGGAAGCTGATGAGGATGGAGCAGGCCTATAAATACTGCACATTACAACTGCTAAATGTTTTTCTTTTTCTTTCATTAATTTACATAGTAACGTGTTTGGGTGGCATGTTGTACATGCTGATGTGTTTAAATATAGAATGTCCCATCCTCATCCTGCACACACCACAACATGGAATTTTAAGCTGGGCATACATAGTTAGATTTTAGACTTCGATCAACCTAAAACAATCAAAGTTTACATCGATTGGACTCGTATGCCGCACACATGGTTTGATCAGCCAAAATTGTTCAATAATGATCAAAACATCGATCGGACATGTTGAAAATTTTTCTTGAATTGTACAACAATCAAACTAAAATCGTAGCATTGTGTTTGTTGGTCGGGTCAATTGAATTCTATGAACACATTTATATTAGTGATGAGCGGCATAGGCAATATTCGAATTCGCGATATTTCGTGAATAATTCTACTAATATTCGATTCTATATTCGCGAATATTCGCAATCGCGCGCAATTGCGATTCTAGCCTCGCAATTATAATCGCCTCGTAATTACCTTTATGAATGGTCACATGTGCTATTTATTTTTGCATGCCCATAAGCATCCCATTGCGAATATCTACCGTCATATTCGCGAAATTTGCATATTCTCGAACAGCCGATATTCGCCGAATATATTCAAAATTCGAATATTCAAGCTCAACACTAATTAATATATGACTCTTTCCTGTGTTTTTTAATCAAGACTAAAATCCTCGATTCATCGGATTGCAATCAAACCTTCCCTGTAGTACTACTTTGGATTTCCTTAAGCCGGCCATAAACGTCTCGACTACAGATCTGACAGGAACCCTGTGTGCTCCACCAACACCAACGCTATTCCTGTCAGATTGTAGCCAATTAACTCGGAGGGGGAGGAGACTCCCCCTGCAGCAGAATCGGTCACAAAAAGAACCAGCAGGATGAATCCGTGTGTGATCCGACCTGCCAGCTCCTTTGGTCGGTTCCTCAAGTTGGGCATCCCTATAGTTGCGGACGACCGACCTTTATGTGTTTCGCAGGATCGAGCATGGTGGTCGGTCGCCCACAACTATGGCTGGGAATTGGCCCGTCCATGGGGGGCTTTACGATTGGTTTCTGAAAAGATTAAGATCGTAAATCGAATTGAAGATCGTAAAACGAATCGAAGATCTAAATCGAATCGAAGATCGTAAATCGAATCGAAGATCGTAAATCGAATCGAAGATCGTAAATCGAATCAAAGATCGATTGTGCTAAAATTGAACCGTATATGTCTAGCTTTAGTTTGTCAGTGGTACACTCTGCTCAATGCTTATCATAGGATAAGGCTCATAGGGAATACTGATTATTTGGGATTTCATTATATCTGGGCAATTTTTCAATTTTGAAAGATTTGATGAAAATAGGGTGGAAAGTTGGTTGTGGTGATTTTAATTGATTTCCACATCTATTTTGATCACTCAAACTGTGCAAAACTGTGTGCTGAGGTCTTTTCAGTTTCTTTTAATTTGCCACGCGTATGGCCGGCATCAGCCAGAGGCCATACCATAAGGTTAGGGGTCCTAGAGGTACATTTGGCCAGTAATGAGCCTTTCCCATTCATTTCTGATGAGGTTTCAAAGTAGTGACCTGACATAAGGCAGAGCAGGGGGATGGGATGGTGTGTATGGCCTGGCAGATGGTACACCCAGCCCTCCTATTCATAGGGTGACAGCATGGGGCTGTACGTCACTCTTCCTTCTGTATACATGTAATAGAGAAAAGTACACAGCCCCCCATATAAGGCATTTACAAGATATTCTCGTCTACTGCTGTTAAACTTCATCTACTCTAACGCACTGTCCACAACATGGAACGCCCACCCAACGCGGAAGCACTTTTGCCCTTTAATAATGTCTGCCACTGAAATTGAACTAAAGCCTGTGTGGCCAACCGTGGAAAAAGCTGTCTAATATGGCACTGAACTGAGGCTTAAGGTGCCAATACACGTGTCGTTTTTTTTAAGAGTGATTTATTTTCTGCTCGATTGGACCTTTATCGAATATTTTTAATTAGTTCGATTGAGGTAAAAGTAATCAATATCGGACTGAATCTTATTAGGAACTGTATCGTCGTGTCTGTAAATTTTAATAGATTGCACTACAGACATGAATTCTACTAACCGATCGAGGAAACATTCAAGGCATGCCGACCACTGCAGCACTTCCGCTCGAATTCGATGATTAACAGAGATCGATTGATTACTCTTCGAATTGTACATTTATTAAAAAATCAAGGTTTAAAATCGATATAAAAATCTATATAAAAATCGAACTATTCAATCTATTGATCTATTTATTCTCTGAAATCTTTAATTGTATGGCCAGCTTTAGGTTTTCTAGACATTATTTTGATAAAGGTCACCATACACCTCACAATCTGACTGTACAATTTACTTTAGGCCCTTGTATTACATAGTTGTTGATAGATCTACTAGAAAGAGAGATTGAAGCTTTGGTGGTGAACGTTATATATGAAAAGTGATCATATATAAATGTATATATACAATCAAAAGTGATTGGATGATGAGCATTCATAACAAAAAAGACATAAGTTATATTACAAGAATAAACTATGATTGAATATTTATTGATAGGAACAGAAACCTACAAGGAAAGTAAGGGTGCACTCACATGTGCGCTTAACCCTGAGTTTGGGTGCCTGAAAACAAGGTGAGTTTAAAAGCGCTCCCATATTATATATATCAGGCAGACGTCAAAAAAGCGTCAATTGAAAGCCTAATGTCGCGTCTTCCCAGCTTTATTGCTTATCGGAAATCCGGGCTCTGGAAACGTGGCGCTCCCAGTCACCAGTGTGCATGCCCCCCTTAAGATAGCCATACACACATCAACTTTTCCCCAATTGATCTTAGATTTGGTCAATTTATTTTTTATTTTAATGGAAATGCTTGCGATTGGATAAATAAATCCTTGTATATGAATAAAGCTGGCCATACACCTTAAGATCTCTCTGTCAGATATCCTTTAGATCTAACAACAACAATGTAGTGCCGGGTCCTCTGGGATTGAACACAGGTAGACTTTATGATTTAGAAAGTCCCTCATATTACATGGTTTGGTAAAACAAAAGGAGATCTAAAGGAAATCTGACAGAGAAATCTAAAAGTGTATGGGGGCCCTAATGCTAGCCATACACAGCCAGAGCCGGAGCGATATCGTCCTCCGATATCGCTCCGGGAGGCTAACGTGATGACGTCATCACGTTAGCCTCGCATTGCATTCTGGGGCCCCACAATCGGCCAGGCACCCTTTGTGTGCCGGCCATAAGCAGCGATGGAGACGCTCGTCTTCATTGCTGCTTATGGCCATCGGCTTCCATCGGCTTCGGCCTGCCAGAGATTTTCCAACATGTCGGATCTCTGGCCGGCCGAGAAGTGGGGCGACAGGGATCTGTCGCCCCATGTGGGGACATGCCGATAAACGGCCGGATTTTAACCTGACCGACGGCGAGAGCGCGCACGCCCGTCGGCCAGATTAAAATCCGGCCGTTTATCGGCATGTGTATGGCCGGCATAACACTGGATTTAGCTGTAGACAGCCGGCTGATCTTTTCCAGCCCTCCTAGGGGGTCCCTCTTGTATATATTTTACTACATAATGGTATAAGGAACGCATACTTAACACATCAGCTGACAGCCCTGCCGGGTACTTTCTTCCTCTTCGAAGTTTAGAGCTGAATATTCTCGTTTCCTTTTCTATAATCATATTTGTAGCTGATGATGAGGTGTCACATTGTTCATGCCATTGCATAACCTAGCTGTAATATGCGTGCCTCTTATATCAAAGTTTAAGAAACTAAAATAAATCTAAAAATGAGAGGTATCACTGTAGTAACATGTGCTAAAGATTGGGAAATTAATGTAAAAGTGAAAAGCTTCTTTTTAGTTTTGAAATGTAGGGGAAAATGCTGAAACCGCTGACAGATACATTTTTGTTCAACGTGTTCTGTTCCATTGGCTTCCTCCATTGATTTCTTTTAGCAGATCTTTTTCAGAAATTTTTTTTTGATCGTGTATTCAATAAAATAAATGTATGGACAGCTCAATCCAACAGGACAATGATATGTGTTGCTCAAGCTAGCCATACACGTGTCGATTCCTGAGCGATTGATCAACTCTCCGGTCGATTCCGGTGAAGTCACAGGCGTCGATCGACCATACAAGCCTGTGCCTACCACCTTAGGCCACCGATTCCTGGACGATTCTGTTACCAGTCGATCGCTTCACAAATGTCAACTCCCCTTGATGTGTGCCCAATCGATCAGAAAACACCAACAGGTTGGTTCTCTGGCTGATCCGATTTGGGGGCCATGTCGATCGGGCGGGGTCGATTAGTCAAGGTGGGCTGCACTGGTGATCGATCGACCAGGAATTGTGTGGAAAATTGACCTGTGTATGGCCACCTTTTGGGATCGTTGGAAAATCTGTTCCCTTCTTTTGAATTTTTTTGACCAAAAGTGACTGAAATTGAACATAAAATGGAAACAACTGTGAACTTGAAAAATGTCAGTGAGTTGCACATATATCAAATCCTATTTTGTAGCATGTGCACACCTTTATCTTTATAACTGGAGAGTAAAGTAAGGGAATTTAAGGAATACATTTTGCATCAATTCATCTCTCTAGTAGTATTACCGATCAATATTAGATTCATAGTTGGAACTTTAAGCGGACCTATGACTTCCCTTTCAAAATTTGGGGATTAAAAAAAAACTTTTCTGGGCTAAAGTCCTCCAAGTTTGGTGATGCTCTGCCTCTCCAGTGACGCTGCACCGTGTCGAGCTCTGGATACAAGGAGACTTGGGAGACCTGACTTGGTGAAGGACGCAGGCGCTGAATATTCCTTCACTATTTTGGACCCTGTAAAGGTAGCCATATACGAGGCGGTTCTCCCTTCGATAGCTGTGATGTCTTCACGCTGCAGCAGGCACCTCAGCTGATTGGTGGGCAACCTTTGTGTGTCGGACATTACTTTGGATGGGGACTGCCGTCTCCATCCAATGTAATGGGATTGGCCAGGAATTTACAGACATGTTGGATGTCATGCGATCCAAAATGTGGGAGATTCCTGGTCGATCTGTCCAGGTGGGAGCACCCCATTTGTGGCCGGGCGACCGGCGGGAACGCGCACAATGGTCGATCGGCCGAAAAATCGAGTGAAAATCTGCCTGTGTATGCCTACCTTAGGTGTGGCAGCGCAGGAGCGAGAGAAAGGGGAATATATCTATGTTATTTATGTTTGGAGATCCGCTTGATGAGGACTACATAAAGGTAAATATATTGTTTATGGTTTCTTTTTTGTTCTAGATTATATAACCACATTATATTCAGATCAGTGCAATACACACGAATTAGAGCAAAAATGCCTGAGGCTCTTATGGGATTGCGGAGACTAAATGCACATGACTCTAGTTTCTCACTGCAAAGATGCGAACAGCCCCATTTACAGACCTGGGATCATAAAGAAGGTCACATGTCCTCAGCCCACCCTTGTGCCCCCTGAAGCTGTGCAGCAGCCATCAGTCTTTATCCAAAGCCCCCTTCCCCCCTCTCCTACAAGACAAAAGCCACCAAGATGCCCACAAGCAGCTGCCTGGCGACTGCCCTCCACACTCCCATTCACATGCTAATGAGCAGCCCGGATCCCTCCGCCTGAACACACTGCACAAAAAGTTTTTGTGAACTTTCCAGGGAAGTAGTCCGTCCTCCCCCTGCTGGCGGAAGCAGACGGGACGCAGCACACACACAGCCTGTCCCGCACAGCTGCCTGCTTCGGCATTCTCCCGCAGAGCGCCGCCGGTGTGACGAGTGTGAGGGGCGGAGGGATCCGTGCTGGACTCTGGAGACATTGGGACAAGTGTGAGCAGTGGATGAAACGCCTGTGAGCCCGGGCTGGATTATTGGTGGATTGTGGGGGATTGGGGACCCTTCCGGACATCGTGTGGATCTATGTCACCCTAATGCAGCCAAGAGAAGGAGGAATGGGTCACCTCGCAGTATCGCTGCTGCTCCTGTCATTGACTGTTCACACACAAGGTATAGTCGCGTCTGTCTCATCCAGACCCATGTGCAGCCTGTACCAAAGAGCTTGCAATCAGATGTGTGCGATCACGGCTAGGTTATAGTGTGCTTATATCGGTGTAGTCTGAGCTGAGTTTAGGATACTGTTGTATGTTATTTGTAAACAGATTGTTATTGTTACACTTTGTAGCCGAATACGAGGGATCGCTGTGCAGTGTGGGTGATTACTGTATGGCAGACGAGTATGTGATGTGTTTAGGATCTGTATGTATATACATGATGTTTATAATGTATAGATAGTCTCTATGTCTATCTCACTACATCCACAGTAACACATCTGATCAGCGGTCCATCTAGTCTCACCCCATCCCACTGACCTCTGCCGGGATCCGTTACCAGGTATCTACCACCCCCAGCAATGCTACAGTGGTGGTCCCTGGTCTGATCTCTTTATCCCAGAACACTGTTTCTTGTGTGATTGGAGAACTTTGCAGAACTTTTCAGTTGTCGGAAGTGTGCTGGGTTTCAGGACTGTCTGGCTGAGATGGAAAGTACAGCTATGTAAGGTGACTTGTGGTTGCTCTGTGTGCTGCTTTCATCGTATTTCCCGTATCAAGCTGACAGTCTGAAACAGAGACTGGGGGTGGACGTCTGCAATCCTACCAATAGTGTTACATAGAGATATCCAGGAGCTCGCACCTCCAGTCATTGTAAAAGGATTGTTTTCTGTGAGTTGAGGAACCACAAGTCCCAGCATGCACAAGCAGCAGCTTACATGCACACTCTAGTGGTTGTACCCATGTGGTGTGTTAGTTTGGCAAATCAGCAACATTCCGTTTCTCTTGGATCCTACCTGCTGCCTCTTTATGTTGCATGGTTTGAGGAGAGTTCTCTGCACCTGACTTCCCATGCACATGACTCAGCCGCATGTAACCTTTGTTGTGAAGGAGTCATCGAAAGATGTCTAAAGCTAGCCACACACGGTTCAATTTTGGTTCAATCGATGGTCGATTAGATCGAGGAATTCAATCGTCTAATCGAAAATCGATCTTAATTGCATCAATATACACCCCACATTGAGTTTGCGATTGTGGTGAGATTTCGATTCCAAAGTATTAACTAAAATCGTCGATTTTGGTATTGAAACGTTTGAATTCCAGATTGAAGTGGTCTATGTTATGTATATCTAATCTAATCGATCCAGGAGAAACACCACAAACATCCACGATTATAAAACGATTTTGGCACAATCGACGATGATTTTTCAACATGTCCGATCAAAATTCGATTCGATTTTCTGCCTTCATCGAACAATTATCGTCGATCGTACCATGTGGGCATTCCTCGATTTTCGTTCAATCGATGAAAAAATTCATCTAATCGAGCATCGATTGAGCCAAAATCGAACCGTGTGTGGCTAGCTTAACAGCAGAGTCCCTCATACAATGCGCTCCAATTAAAGGAAACCACAGATTTAGGTGTACTGGCCCTTTAAATCAGGGGTATACTTCAAGAGCTGAACATCAGCCCAGGGGTGGCCATGTCAGGAGACAGGTGTGTGCATTGTCTATCATCTAAACACAAGTCCGATATCCATCTCCTGTCCGTGAAATGTTTAACCCTCATTTATCCTTTACAGGTTCAAAGCATTTTCTAGCTGCTGAGGAACAACAAGTCCCAGCATGGCATTACTGAGTAGCTGTTTTTACACCACCAAATTCATTTTAATTGTGATTTTATGTTCTTTATCTGTTGGAGAACTACAAGTGCATGCATGCCTGTTCATATACATGGACTTGTAGTTCTCCAGGCAGTTGTGACCCTTTTCTGTGAGCAGGTGCTAGTGTCCCTGTCTTTGTTTACTGATTTGTTGGCTTAAAACCTTAAAATATTGACCTGTTCTGCCTGTCTTTATTAGTTGTGTCAACAATAAAAGCCACTCTAGAGTCTTTGTTATTTATATCTGCCGTAGTATTAAGAGTTGGCATCATGCCAAGATCTACAACCGCTTGCCCTGCTGCACCCCCAGTCCTTTCTGGGTTAACCCTGCAGTGCTATGTTTCTGGGTTCTACACCCTTGCTTTGGGTTGATCCACATACATTCATAATCTAGAATCTACCGTAACTTGATTTGATGCCATTGGAGCAGAGGGGAGCAGTTCTGATTTGTGGAGCTCTGCATGTTGACACTGCTACTGGGTACGTTGGCGCTATTGAACACCTGTAATACTGGATTGCATGCCATTAGGTAGCTGCATTTGTTGGTCCATTAATAGGTGTTCTACAAAAGATCATTGACTAGAGTAGAAGGCTGACAGGCAGGACTAAAATGTCAGCTTTGAGAAGTTTTAAGGTACAGAGAAAGTAGTAGGCCCTCTGTGGATGTTGGTCAATAACATTACTTCGGATAGTTGGTCCTTCTTCAGTGGTTCCCAAAGCTTCCTTGCAACGACCCCTTTTTCTATTTAGGAACATTTTCGAGAACCCTATTTAAACACAGGTTAAGAATGAGGGCCAACGCCCCCCTGGTATACCTTTGTGTCCCCCAGGGGTGCCCGTCCCCGTTTGGGAACCACTGTTCTAAAGGATAGGCCATTTGCAATCCACCGCTGAGCTCTCTGAACAGACCTGATGCCAGCACTTTAGATTTCATAGTTTAAATTCCTCAAGTTTAGAAACCTTGTCTGTACAGCATTGTGGAGTATGTGAGCGCTATTTAAAGCGGAATTCTATATTACTAAATGAATGTATCCACTTCCGGGTTTAATGACTCCCAGGCATTGTACCCACTTCCTGTTATCCCTGGCTGTCAGGGACACACCCCTTGAGGGGCTTGTATAAAGCCTGGACTTGTCTGTACATTGCTTCAGTAAATAACAGCTTCATTTCAAATTTTGAGATGAAGCCAAAAGTTGACCTTGGTGATGTTGGAACAGATAATTTTTGTAAGTCACTTGGTCTTGTGGTATCATGAGAGGAGCAGTTCTTCTGTCTGCACCCCCATGAGGGTTTCCTGTAGCGTCTCTTCTGACCTACACTGAGACAAGGGGACAGCGGTACTTCTGCTTTAGTCTGGTGACAAGAAAGAGCCTGACCCCTGTGCTGACATTCTGAGGCTTTCACTTCTAGTCATGGTGACTGTAGACAAAATTGAGATTATACTCCTTACCAGCAAAGGAGCAAAAAAAGACCACGCTTTTGCTGACTCCTGAAATTCATTCTAGAAAGCAGAGGCTGATATGCTGGATCTGTTATCTGTGATTTGTAATGGAACGGCTCCCCTAGTGGTCACTCCAAGTTTTAGTAAAGCATCTTCCGAGTTTCTATAATTATCACTAAGGTAAGATAAGTAAGGTTCCAAACGTTAAGAAAGGCACTTTGTACCTTTTGCAGGCCAATTTGGTCTGGGTTTTCTTTTAAATGGACCTGACGCTGTACAGTCAGGTTGTACAACCTGCCATTGACTACATGGCCTGGTAAGATTAGCTTCTTCTATACTGGAAAGCTGTGCAGTGTTGTAGGGACTACAAGTACCCACATGGAGAAACCTGGATCTCTGTAGTGTAGCAGAACACCCAGGCCCGGACCTAGCAGATATAACTTATCTCTTTTTCCATCTAGCAAGGTCAACCGAGCAGTTATTGTAGCCGTTCAGGGAGAATTTCAGACTGGTTCTAGTAATAACATACTTGCTACAAGTCTTGTATACAGTGTAAACAGAACACAAACGACATACACAAATAAAAAAGAAATGCCAGTTATGTCCCGCTAGCCGGAAGGGTTGTTGTTATTGCAGAAGTGGTTTACGCCCTGTTTGGGGTGGAGAAGAAGGATTTTTTTAAAGAGCTGAGATGGGATTTATTGGACGTGCAGCCTCTCTGTGTTCCTGTGAAATTGTGATGGGGACAAGTTTTCTTCATCTATTTCCATGTTTGCATTGAAGCATGTTCATTTCTAAGAACAGCTGCAGATTAATGCTGTCCATACACTCAACGATCAACAAGCGATCGTTCAGCAAATCGATGCTCACCACTTTGGGTGATCGACCCCTGGGCGATACTTTGAATGGGGATTGAGGGCCCCCATGCAAAGTAATGACGGTCAAACCGTAATATAGCAACGTGTAGGATCCCTTTTCGACCGATATTTTCTTGGAGCGCGTTGAATGAAAAATCGATCCGTGTATGGCCAGATTTAGTCTTAAGTGCCCATCTACACTGGCGGTTTTCCACCGCCAGGTAAAGGACCCTTTAACGTAACCGACCGGCGGTCGCAACATTAGGCGTCCGCTGGTCGGTTTTCGGGCTCCTGCCCCGTAGGACCTCCATGGGTTCCTAATGTAGACGACCTGCAAACGCCTGCACTATTTTGCAGCCATTTGCAGGGTGTCATTTCTCCCACAGCTGCAGGAGTGCACGGTCTGTTCCCATACTGAAAGCAGCTCTAGAACCGACAGTGTAAATTTAGCCTTAAGGAAACCTGGCTGTGTGAACCTTACTGGGTCAGCGGAGGATTATACCTAGCAGTGATAGATGGAAGCTAGAGATGCTCCGATCAGCATTTTTGGGGCCGATTACCGATCACCAAGATCATGATC
>CM070040.1:45775728-45811296 GCA_036250615.1 Ptychadena robeensis
GGCTTGCTTGCTCGTGCCCTGCCCCTCCCCCACCCTCTTTTGATGGGCACTTCAGAACAGATTGGCATCTCACCCCAGAGATGGTCCTTATCTTCTAAAAGTAGCCACAGACCTTTAGACAATCTCAACTTTTCAGAATGAAAAAGCTTTGTTGCATTATCATTGATGTTTGTGAAGCCTAATTATGGATGTTGGAGGCATTGCGCACCCCCACCCAGCCTTATCTTCAGGATAAACGTGCCTGCAGATACAAGACTCTTCATATGGCCTGTAGGTAGTTCTGAATGAGCCACACACTTTCTTTTATCTGGCAACATAAATTAAAAAAATTAAGTTAGGGTGCTGCCAGATAGGATCTAATTGCAATTGGTTGTTTAGGTAGTAAATAGTTTTGATTGGATAGATTAAATAAACATACCAAATCTGACCCAGCTAATCTCCACTTCTTTTGAGAACAATATGGTCGGTCCACTTATTGGTAGTGGCGTACCTTGCTTATAGGGTGTCCATACATTGCAAAGTCCTTCTTAATGGTGTCATATTTACATCACCTGGACAACCATATGTGACTTTTAAGATGCTGGAAGAGCTCTACAGACAATGAGTAATATTATAGAGAATGGACAGCTCTTTAATGTGATCAGGCTGCTTTTAAAGTATCACCATGTGCAAGATTGGCCATCTGTTTAGGTTGTGGAGACATTGACCTACATTGCCATTGTCTAGTGCTTGTGCCAGGTTAGATGTGGTTATAATGACCCCAACAAGCCATCTTAATCAACAAACAATTTAGAAGTGTCATAGTTTTAGGGTGTTGTAGCTTATATAAGAATATTGTTATATGTGTGTATAGGCATTTTAAAATGGCAGGTCCACCACATCATAACCTTGCTTGTTGTTTTCAGACCTCCAATATACCATTATGCCATTCCTATTTAGCCCTAATTTATCTTATTATAGTGGCTTCATCTCTGATTTAGAAACCAAAAATATGTTTGGACATCTCTTCAGAGTTGTGTGTATATGGAACAAATACTAGAAGCCAGTATCATGGCTATGGCTGTGGTTAGACTGTTTCCCATGTCTCCAGACATGGGAAGGTAAAGTTCATGTTTCACAAGCTTTCACCTGGAAATGGCTTTGATGAAAAATGGTGGCAATTGACAGGAAAGGCCTAAAAAGATGGGCAAACATAAACATTTACATGGTGGCAAACCAAAACATGGCTGAATGGTATTCACTTCCTTTTTCTTTTCATCTATGTTGTGTTTTGCCATTCCAGGAAGTAACATACACTTTGCACGTTAGTGAGAAGTTTTAGGGTGATAAAAGTGTACGTTCATTAATTAGTCCATCTATACCTGAGGATTTACAATCCTGAAACTTTATGCTGATTTGGCAGAGTTGTGTTCACACCTTAGACCACTGCCTGCTACAAACCATTAGCTGTAGCTATGTTTGACTAGGGGCCCTTAAGGCCCGCATACACCTTACAATGTTACCATACAATTTCTGTACATGCAAATTTTCTTCTATCAAAACCCTGTAATATGAGGACCTATCTAAACCCTCCAATCACGATGTATTCTATCAGGGAGGACCCGGCACTACATAGTTGTTGGTAGAGCTAAAGGAGATTATATGGAGTGATCTAAAGGTGTATGAGGGGGGGGGGGGCTTTACACTGCAAATATGCTTTAAAGGAAAAACAAAAATGGGACCAATTAAGAAAAAAATCAAATTGAACATATTTGTTTTCATTTAAGGCTATCATCACGTTTTTAGACATAACAATTAAACCTGATTTTGGGCCTCCCTTCATGGTTGCGCAGTTATACAGTCTGTTGTCCTATACATAAATATGCTCACTGCCATCTTTACACAGCATGCAATACAAGCTAAAGCAAGTCAAACGGATCCTTTGTAATGTCCTGCCTGCTGGACACTAAGCCATCATCTAGGCCATTCCTCTCCATTTCCTAGCCTTTTCTTTTTTTCTTAATTATTTGTCATTCATTATCCTAATGGTATTCTCTGTGGAGCTCTGCATTCAAGTTTAGTCTGCCTAGGGATGCCTACTGTACCAGCCATTGTGGCATTCTTATATTACTATTCCTATATTTATAAAACTCCTCCTTTCTGCTCCAGGGCTAAGCAATTTTGAGAGGAGTACTGAGGCAGGGTGTTCTGTTGGTTCCTCCTACAAACCTTGATCTGCCTCCATTGCATAGAGAAAAATGGAGTTGCAGAGAGGATGCCAATGAACCCAAAATAAGCTTTGTTATGATAATGGAAAGATTTTATTGAGAAATGTACCATAATGAATATGTTAATCTAAATAAGTATAAAAAAGTTGTATAGCCGCAACTGATCAGAGAACATCCAACCATGAGCAGATAAAATGTTTACTTGTAAATCTCTGTAATTTTGGATTTTCCTCTCTTTCAGGGCTGAGGTGTACACTGCCTGGTGAGACTTGCTTGAACTACGGAAAGTGTGACTCCAGCGGGACAGAATGCAGGTCAGTTGAAAATATGCATTTGGTGTCTTTCCAGACCAACAGGCGTTATAAGCACAATCTCTGTGTGCCCATTGGGACACTTTTCTCATGTGCAATGGTAATAGTACTGGATCCAAAATCCATCCAAGATCTTCCTGTGTATGGCTAGACTTTGTAGTTTGCATATTTTGTAAGTCATCTGAGCAATACAAGAAGCTGAATATCCTAAAGGAAGGGGGGAGGTGTCTCCCTTGAAGTTTCCTGCGGGTTTTCGGCAGCTTGCCTCTCTGCCTGTCCTACCGAACAATGGTAAGTTATTCAAGGCTACTAGGAGCGAGGCATACAGAGCCCGGCACCTCTTTTGTGTGCTCTTAATGAATTCAGGCAGCTTGTTGTGTTTTTTTTTAAATAACACTCCTGCTGCAGGGACGCTGGACGCTGTAAATCTCGCCTTCTTTCATTGAATGAGCGACAGCTGGGGTTTGGTGAAAATTTAACCTCTATTGTTTGGTAAGACAGATTAACGCTATGTGACTAATCATGGGGAATATCCCAGAATGCAATGCTGCCAACATTTATCGCCAAGCCGAAAGCTTTATTTAAAATACTGACCGGCAAGCAGGGGGTTAAAAATATTTAGACAGTTACAAGAATTTCCATTTTGAAATAGTTTTCCAGATATTTTATATGGCAGAAAAGGACCACGACGTCCATAAACCATGTTTGAAACACAAGTTTCTTTTAGAAGTAAATGTAGCAGTAATTAGTTTGATCCTTCTTGCTTAATTTTGTTCAGTGGGCCCCTTTGCAGCTCTCCAAACAATAAGCCTTTGGAAATTGATTTGGGGTGAAGGTAATCCAGTACATGACATATTTTAGTAGGCAATTGACTGAAGAAAGGGGAGAATGCTCTTCTGTGTTTGTCGATTTAAGAAGGGGGTCCTCAGCCAATTAGAGCTGCTGGTTTATAAGATGGCCACTTCTATATCAGAATATATACCATTAGACTGTTAAAGTTTGGAAATAGTCATTTGTATCCTTCAGCTTTGTAGGAACCAATGCCAACATCTTCACAGACCTTTATCTCCTCTCTGGACCCAATTGGATGGGTTTAGCACTCTATGGCCAACTTAAAAAATGTCTTCTCTCTCCAAAGGGGAGTAAAGCTTACTCTAGAACTTTGGAAATTCTCTGTTGTAACAATTAGTTGGCTGATCAATACCCTGAATAAAAAGTGAAAAGAAAACGAGGTAAGACTGTAAACACACAATAAAACAGGCATCAGGAGGCTGGGACAGCTGTACCCAAATGAGCCAATTTTGCCCCTTCTTGAGGCTTTCTGCTTTTTGTGTACTTTTGACTGTAATTTGTCGCTAGGAGCCGGATCAGCCAGGCAGCCGCGGCAAGCTGCACAAAATAAAACAAGCCCGCCAAGACAAAAACGAGCATGTGCCCCTGTAATCTGCGGGCAGATGGTTCCTGGCTCCCCAGAGGCCCGTGAATGACACAACTGTTCCGATTCATGTTTTCCTAGGAGTCTTCACAAGTGTGCTGCGCTGTGTAATGCTAACTAGCTGAACTATTTTTTTCCCAGGGGGGCCACTGGGAAAAAGTAAAAAAAAAAAGTTTTACAAAATCTGTAATTATCGCCCTATGTTCCTGAATATCACCACCATTCCCCCTGGAAGCTGTCTCTTTAACAGGGGACTAGTGACATTAATTGCAGCAATTAAACAAGCGTATCATTTGTAGATGAGGATGGGGATCATGAAGAGAAGGTTCTAAGCATAGGATAAAAGAATATTTCTGGCATTGTGAGTTCTCGGGACAGAAGGTCTCCCTCCCTAATTCGTAGTTTTGGCGTCTCTGTCATCGCAGCGCCAGGCTCTGATAAGCGGCAGAGCTGATAGCGTGGCATCTGAGCTGGGCTTGATAAAGCGCACCACGCTGGCCGGTAGCCATGGCTTCGGGTCACCTGTTGCTCTCTGGTTTGGCCACAAAGGTTCCATTATTTCCACAGCAAATCCAATTAGAAAGTCAAGTGAAATACATACCAGACTTGGGAACGAAGATTCCTGCTTTACCATCATAGTTGAGGCTTTCAGACGCAATTGAAAGAGAGAACGGCCAAAGAGGGAAACAGATAGTAGGTAGATGCTAGTAGTCACTTACTAGCTCTTCCCCTCCTGAAATAATCTGTGCTGCTGGAAACATTAGCTTTTTCTGTTAAAACTCATTAGATTATGTCTGCTAATGGTAGACCTTGCACATTTCAAACTATCTTTCCTGAAATTTCTCAATTAAACTTTTTACTTTAGCATTAGCTACCTTTCTAATCATGTAAGATTTAGCAGATGTTGGAAGAAACCACCACCATTTGGTTTGACTGCTTCTTTCAACAAGAATAGCCTAATGTACTCCTGCCATATGCCTTCTCATACTGTGCTGACACTTCATCCATTTCACATTTTTGGGTGTTGATGTGTCTGTCCTATGGATTCCAGCTTTGTCCATTCCCTAAAATATACCCAAGATGCACCATAATTCCCAAGTTATGTAATTTAATACATATCATATAATAAATGCATATTCAATCCATATACAGGAAAATGGAACTGGCTGCCTGGTGATGTTAGTAACGGAAAGATGACAGGTGGGTCAGACTGAAGACAGGAGTTTTGTTGGAAAGTGTTAAGTGTGAGTAAGTCTAAAGGGACAAGAAAGCAAGTTCAAGAGAGTAGAGGCAACCCTAGAGAAGTCTTAAACTCCTCCTATATAGAAATATGTTTCACTTGAGTCAGCATTCTCATTGTCAGAATCAGTTGATGGCATATGCTGGAACTTGTAGTTTCTTTTCCAATGGTTAATAAAAGTGGTTGGTAGTGTATGGTAACAGAATGTTTATGAGGCTGAAGCTAAGCTCTAACTTGTGTCATTCCTTGCAGTCAGTGGTGTGTTACCTCACATAGTTCACCCCATCCCCCGCTAGTATTCTGAGGTCTGCAAGAGTTTACCCATCGGAAAGAAATGGGATTTTCACAGGCCATGGGACGCTAATGGTTTGTTTAGTGGCCTGAGCAAGCCAGGCACCCCCAGGGCACTGCAGGCTGTGAAGGAAGTAGCTAATGTTTCAGCGTTAGCTACTTATTAAAAGGCCTCATGCATTTAAATTAGCTCTTTGGGTGGTTAGTGGCGCACTTCATTTGCACGTTTTGTGTTCTACAGGTGTTGGGACGTGCACATTAAAAGTATGTATTCATTTTTATATGGTTCTTTGGAAGTCAGTCATGGCTAACCTCGGAGGACTCTGGAGGTTGGCAACTTTGCAGGCTTGGTCAATCATTATTCCAATACGCATTGTACATGTGTATGGTCTAGTATGGTATGATCTTCCTAGATAAAAAGTAAAGGGTTCTGATAGAATGTAATTGATCACTCTATGATAATTATTTATGTATCCAACTGGAAAACCCAACAATATAATTCTCTTCAGATTTTTAATTCAGATACAATCCTTTTATTGAGTTAGGTCCTGTTTGGGTTGAGGAACTATAATACATTTTTAACAGCATTGTGCTCCCATTTTAAGTCATTTTGTACATTTGTCTTATTAAATTTTAGATTTTTCCATTTTTGTGTGTATAGAGAAGGTAGCAACTGGTGTTGTGGAGACCTTTCTGAAAATGCTAGCTGTCAAGCTCTAAAGCTAGCCATACATGTTCCGATTCCATGGCCGATCGATCACCCATCCGATCGATTTCACGATGCCAGAGGGAATCGGATGTCCGATCGATCGCCCAATTAAGCCTGTCCCTACCACCTTGGGCCACCGATTCCTGGACGATTCTGTGCCCGATCGATCACTTCACACATGGCAACTCCCCCTGATGTGTGCTGAATCGGATCAGAAAGACCAACATGTTGGTTCTCTGGCAGATCCGATTCTGGGCCCCCGATCGATCGGATGTGATCGATAGGGCAAGGTGGGCTTCACGCGATTCCGGGACGATCAATTAGCGTGCACGCGCCCGGAATCGATCGTCTCGGAATCCCTTGGGAATCGGACCCGTGTATGGGGACCTTAATACTTTAAAGATGCTGATCCAAATTTAGTCAAGATTTCAGTTCATTATTTTTGGTCACTTACAAAGCAGGAATTGAAGCCAATCGTTCATCCAAATATCCCAGCATCTAGAATTATTTTGGGAAGAGGGTTCCAGAAATCTCCAAAGCTGAAAACTACTGACCTTAAAGAGACGGCCGGTTTGGTGACTGCCTCCATCACTTATGTTCATTCACCTTCTGCCTCAGGCTGTGATGATCTTTAAGGGTTGTCCTGAAATATAACATTATTTAGCCAGTAGACATTTATGAACAACTAATCTATTGAGCATATTTCTGATGTTTCTTTAAATTCTCTTTTGTTATGTATTATTAAAAGTCAGAGGCCCTCTGCCACAGTTTCTGTGCATGGTGTCTTAGGAGCAGGAGAAAGAATGTGATCCCATAATTTTAGTGTAATTTCCCATCTATTGTCCATGACCAACCACTCGAAACTTGTTGATGCTGACCTGACTGTGGGTCTCATGATGAATTCCAAGGTCTTCATCCATCATTCCTATCTCCACCAGGAACCACCAGGAATGTCCCTTAGGCTAAGGCCTATGTACTCCGCAAGCAAGTGCTCTATATGTGGCAGGTCTTTTCATGTTGAGCTACAGTTGTCCTGGTGGCACGTATCTGCTTCAGATTTATCTTGCTTTGGTGACCTTGGCATCAACTTCTGGCCGTGGGACATGATGAATATGTGGTGTGTCTTGACATGAAACAGGTGACCTCTGTCCCTTCTCGTAAATAGAGTTTGTGTGGGAATAGGAGCAGTTATCCTGTCTAGTTGGGGGTGTTGTACAGAATGGCTTCCCCTTTAGCTATTTACATGTGAAAATATGAGTTTAGGTTTAGCATTTTCCTCAAATTCCTCTGGGCATAAAAAAAACATGATTTTTCTTTGAATGCAAAACTGACTTTTTTTTAAAGGGTCTTTGTAGCCAATAGTTATACTTTAGCAGTCAATGGTTGAGTCACCCATGGCTAGTTATAAAGTTACCCCAAAGCTGAGATCTGCTATAAGCTACCTGCTTTCTTCCTCTTTTAATACAACACATGCAATCTCTATACACACATTTTTTTCTGATAAGTGTCCTCAACCTGTGACTTTTTAATAGTTACTTAAATATTCATCACAACTTTGATAGTCCACATGTTAAGGTTATTACCGTAGGGATAATTAAAAATGTCATAAGATTTCCCACTGACCTATTTCATCCAGCTCACCCTCTAATTAGATTTTACAAATTCTCTTGTTTCTTTATGGCCAGTATTATACACTCATAACCAGTAGTTATTAGGCATATTAGCGCTAATATTCAGTCCCTTGGGTTGCCTACTTCTCCTTTTTGAGCCTAATTAACCCTCTTATGTTACCCAACCTCCCCGCTGTGTCTGTTTGATTGCTGCCTTCCAGTTGCTGAAACAGATGTTCAGAAACCTCAAGATACTCCCCTCCAGGTGGATTTTCTGGGCGAAATGTCCTGAGACCTACTGTTCATTGGTTATATAGAAAGGGTTGATCTTATGTGGGTTAAACGGAGAGCCTGTGGTTTTATGGAAGCAGGTGTTCCTAGAAGGACCCTGCGACAACTATGCTGGATTGTGGTCACATCTGCCGAATTTTGTCCCACGTATCTTTGGCAGATGTAAGGCAGTGATAATCTGCTGATAGGGCTACAGACATGGTTGGCTCTGCTAATAATGTTGAAATAAGTTGGCCTACATCTTTTAGAATGAAAACTGCATTTTTGTTCTGCAGAAATTATTCTAGCAATCATCTTCCCGAAAAATATTTATATATATATACATTTTTCTGTAGTAGTAACTTCCTACAATGTCTAGTTTTGATGTAACTGTTTTATTAGTGAAGTCGATCTATTGTTGTGTGATGGTTTTTTTCGGACTGCAGAGACCCACTTCTTTTTATTTAAAAACTTGAGTGATATAAATTGCCATCAAAGACTCGTAGTATCGCCTGACACCTGGATGGCGAGCTCAATGAATGGGTTTCAAGGATGATATTGTTTTTTGCCGTCTTGTCTTTCTCTTTACTGTCAGTCAGCAGCACCTGGAAGCATTTACAGGGAAGACAAGCTCTTGAATACTTTACAATTAATCTCAGAGACAAAGGAGGGGAAGCTAATTAAAGCCATGACCCTCTTACTTTTTAATGCTCTTTTCCCACGGTTAATATTACTTGAAGTGTAACAAGTTAAAGGAAGCGAGACACTGTAGCACAATGATAAAATGGGCTCCTGAATAAAGTTGAGAGGGTTGCAAGATGTGGGAAGAGCTTTTTACAATGTAGATCATGGGATGTCCAGATTTTAGGTAAACTTATAAATACATCAAGAGGCTTCAACACTATCTTCCCTGTCTCAGATCTTCATTTAGGCCTTCTTTATAATCATGGGGCTTACCTGAATGCATCTGCATCAAAATCCTTTTTAATTAGTGTTTAAAATTAGTTTTTTACACCCCCACAATAGCTGCTACACAAAAAGTAACCAAAAATAATATTAGTTTAGAGACATATTGGTATACATTGGTAAATGATTGAATATTTACTTTACAGTGTTTCAAACTAATTTGTTTACATAAATGCTAAGACAATCTTCATCTGAGATCAGTGGACATACTTCATTGAGACTTCTGTAGAATTATTTTTATGCCCTTAAACTGGATCTTTGTATTGTAATGTCTTTTTAGATGTATAAAGTTTGTAATTGAGAAGTCAGGCCACTTCCAAAAGTGTTGTAATTATCCCACGCTGCCTCAAGGCCCACAACAGACCTCATCCCAATGCAAATGAGGTCCAGACTGCTTATTGTCTGTATTGATTACTATGTAGTTCTAAGGCTTATTCTGGCATTGTTGCCTTTAAGATGGCAGATGGCAGCTAAGGACAAGAGGAATTTTTTGGAGTTCACAGGTCACCAAGTAACATCTGTCACTGTGCAATTTGGTGAAGGAGGTAAATGTTTGAAGGAGCTGATCAGGCACATTAGTTGATTCTTGTGTGTGGAACATATACAATTATGCTTATTTACAAATACTGGATCTTGTCAAAAGTACCAGCTTTCTCATCTCATACTGAACATCATCTTCCTTAATACATTGCTGATGTTTTCTAGATCTTCTTAATGATGTACACTTCCATCACTACCATGAGATTACCAAGAGAATACAACATAAACATCACAAAAGTCATACGGCACCTTTTTCTGTACCATTTCTTTCAGATTTGGACAAAATAACAAGATTGCAGCTGTCTTTCAAGTATCTGAAAACATTTTTGACTGACAGATTTTAGAGAAAATCAGGAATTGGCTCCAAGCTATTGTCTTGGATCTGTCTGGTACAAGTCCAGGCTGGTTGCAATGGGTTAATTCTGAAGTATGATGGTCTTAGAAAGTTTAAAACAAAGCTAGCTGTTTGTTTTCCCAGTTGATCTGATCTTAGCCAGAGGAATCATGTAATGGGGCAAAGCATCAGACACAACAAACTTATTATTTTTTTCATCTCGCGTTCAAATTAGTCTGAAGAAAGTAATTTTTCTGCCTCGGAGAAGAATTTTGCAGAAGATGGTGATGGTATGCTTCTGTATTCACAGGCACATAGAAGTCCTCCTTTCTATGTATTTAGCATGCCTATGAAACATTAGGTATTATGTCTATACATTTCACAGCTCCCTGCGTCAAGCCAGAGCTCAGCTGATTTCTTCTCATTTTGAAAGACAGAACTATTTTTACTGGGTAACACAGTCTTGTCAGGTGATCTTTTGGGAGGGAAGGAAACCAATCCTTCTGGTTTGTGATGGTGAATCGATAACACTGTATGTTGGACAGTGGATATTTAAAATGAAGATTGATCAAGCAAAAGTTGATGCATGTATGGATAGCTTTATAGTCTCCTAAAAAAAAGTTTGGACAACTCTATACTGTATTTCTCTTTTGCAAAAAAGTTGACAATAGAGGACACTACAGCTCATTACAGAGTCAAATTGACCTTATTGCTTTTGATTCGTGTCTTGGCCTCTCTGAAATGGATTTTCTAAATTCCTGCTATGGAAGCCACACATTTTGTTACACATCAACTTTTTTTTTTTTAACATTCAATTTGTATTGGGCTCTGTGTTTTCTAAGGGTTCTTCAGCCAAGGATTCCATCTTTTAAGGGAGAGGTCATGGTTTAAATTTAGCATGTTTGTCTGTTGTTTCCTGTTTTGATTGTAATGTTTTTGAAATGACAGAAGTTTGGGCTGGTGGACAAGAATATCTTTGTCCCTTTTGGTGGTTTGGGTTTTGAAACGATTTGTTTTGCTGTTTGGTAGCATAAAAAAAAAAGTATGCTTATGCCATCCGGGGCGTCACTGAGCTGGTCTTGTGCACTCACAAGACAAGTCATGTGTCATGTTATAAATGTCTTCAGGGCATTATGTTCTATACCCATGCTGTGAAATCCACTTGGGTGGCAGCATTAAAGCCCAAAAGATATGTGGACTGTATGTAAATGACTTGCATAATCAAACACTCCTGAGCAATGGTAGGATGGGAAGTCCCAGCATAACTTTGCTACCTGTCAAAACACTACACCGTTTGATTTTGAAGTTCTTTAAATTTATAGAAATGACCGTTCAGTACTTTTCAGGACACTTGTACTCATTAAAGCATTTAAGCATAAACCAGTGCCAAGCCAAGACCCAGAAGGAACAAAGAACAGTTAAACCTTGACAGGGGAACCCTTCCCTATTATATTTTGACCAACTGGAAATATATGCTACCTGCCTTGCTGCAGATATATTGTCATTCTCATTATGAAGCCTTTGGAGGCTCTAGAATTAGTCTTTGTTGCTTCTACAAGCTGCATATGGTAGATGGAAGAATCATGAGACTCATTTCACCCACCAGTGCCCAACTGGTAAAGCCGGGCACACAAGTTTAGATGTGCTGCCGCTCTCATGGCAGATTGTATGGTCCGCCGAGAATCGTATGGGCACCCTAATTTGGATGGGGTCCCCGGTCACCGCTCCTCATCCAAAGTAATGAGATTGATCTTAGAAATTATGGGCATGTCCCTAATTTCTCAGATCGATTTCCCTGGCTGATATAAGGCTGAATTTAGTTTATTCACCAGATAAGATGTTTTGGCAAAGACATCTTATTTTGTTTATATTGTACTTGGTTTCCATAGGAGGTAAGTAGAAAGTGAAACACATGATCACTCAGATGATTCATAAATTATTTGGGACACGGTCAACATACTAAGCCATAAATTCCCCACAGGTCCTAATGGCATATTCATCATCTGTTTTTTCTGCCACAGCTTTTAAGATGACCAGAAATTTCTGTAGCTATAAGTTGACTAGGAATGTGTGCCACCTTGTTCCTCATGGCTTCTGGATGAAATACTACTATTAAACAAAATTTTGGTTTGATTTTAACATGGGTTTTTGGTATTGCTTCTCGTTTTAGCCATAGATTTTTCATTCAAGGCCTAGTCTAGTATGCTTGGCCCCATGGCCAACAGACAGCCGACAGATTATCCTAGCATTGGCAGGTAGACCTATTCCATGGGATGTCTTGGAAGTGGACGGCGTGCTGACATGGGTGAGAGAACAAGCACAGGAGGTGGCTGGCAGCATTTTGTTACTCGCACACCACTGCAAAAGTCCTGAAAGCGTGGACTTAACACATGAATGGACACTTCAGAGGCTGACATGCCATCACTGGCACTCGGGATGGAACAAAGGACTCTCTCATGAAAGCAGCAGGTCTCCACAGCCCGGCCCTGTGCATTCTCTGACTGGGAGCAGTAAAAACCAGCCACCCAGAAGCCCCCGAACCTATTCTAACCTCCTCTTCCCCTGTATGAAGACTCTGATTGGGCGCCAAGCGCAAGAGGCAGCTGCGGACCTCATTAATATGCACACCTGCTCTCTCTCTAGGCCTTTTGTGAGGAGCGGCAGATGCCCCGATTAATTCTGTGCTTTCTTTTCACTCTTTCTCTGGCCCGGATAATGCATTCTCATTAACTCAAAATGTCTCCGATACCCAACAAATTCTCTCACAATCCTTCAACAAAGCAACCCTGAGCTGATAAAATTGGAGGGAGTTTTTTTTTCTCCATACTCTTTTGCTAAGAAATAGCATTGCATCCATACTTAATTTAGTGTTGAGTGATCTTGGATATATTTTGTCATTTAATTATGCTTTTGGCAGTGGAATGAAACAGAAAATGTCCTATAACTGCATGCAATGCAATGGCAGATGTTAATTTAAAGCAAATGTAATGGCAAAACAATTTTCTTTTGGAAAGAAAGGGCCATTCTATGAAGCCTTGTTCATTCTTCTAATATTTCCTGTCAGGAGACACCATGGTATGTAAGTGGAGATGTCTCAAAAGTAGGGGAAGCCCCTCTCTCTCACCATAACACCAGTAGTATCTCCACATAATGGAGGTCATATTTTTTGTCTTGGATACAATGGTCAGCAAAATTTAGATGTTCAATCAACAAGGACACCATAAAAGACCCCCTTTTTTTTTTCTTTTTTTTTTTTCTTTTATAAATGTAAGATACCTCTATGTTTAACTGACTTTTTCTGGGCCATCACACATCAATGTCCTATAACTATATTACCAATGGCCTTGTCAGTCCATGAATGGCTTATATGGTGTGTATATTTGAATAAAAGAAACATGTTTTGGAATTACTTAATCACAACAGATGTTAAATAGATTAAAATTTAATGTGAGATTAAAATTTTGAAGTTGGCAAAATAGTTTTGCCTTTTTTTTATTTTTCACCAACATCTCACACAAAGAAACTTGCCTAATGGCGATAACAAACTTTCTGCATTTGGGTCTTTTTACATGTACAATGGCCTTCTTGCCACACAATCTTTTTTTACAGCCTTATTTTTCTCTAAATAGATGCCAACTTATAATCAAGCAAGTATTTAAAAAAACTGATTTTTTTGGTATATAACTAATGGTTGCAGGACAGATATTGTAAGCCAGATTCTTTAGTTGTTTTGATAGGACAAGAGTGGTGACAGATGGTCCCCTCTGAACTAGTTTATGAGAAACTTTACAGCTCTGTGGGGATAACTGCTTAGAGAAGGTAGCTCTTTTTCTTGTGTTTTACACGAGTCATGTGAAAAGGTGTGAGGACAAATGAGGCATGAATCCACGAAGAGTTCTTCCCTCCTTGCTATTAGTAGATCTTTGCAAGCAGATGGAACAGTTGTCACCAAGATCCACTTCATGTTCTGACAAAGACACGATTTGCCCCCAGATGTCTGCCTCCTCCTCTCTCCTTCTGTTGGTTTCCCACCTTTGTTAGTCTGGTTTTAAGAGCCCATTGACAACTCCAACAAACATTCCAAGGCCAGCTCGCTCACCCTGGTGGTTGCACACCAAATGGTTGAAACTATTGGGCTTAGGAAAGCAGATGGTCATTGTAATTCATATACCAAATTTCCTTTTTGCCTTTATTAGTGGTGTGGTTTTTCTTAAATTCAGTCTCCTGTGGCATTTCATAAGTTAAAGAAGTTGACATTTTGTTGACCAATGATGGTTTTGGTTCAATGAGTCAGTGAAATTTAGAATCTCTACCAACATATATGGACATCATACATAATTTTTTTATGGTGAACTACATAGTGGAAAAATAGTAGTAGTAGACTATCATTTTTGTACTAATGGATGTTTCTGAATTCTATCTTTGTAGACCTTGTGTTTGTGTAAAATCTGTCCATAGTTAGTTAGTTAGTTATATATATATATATATATCTCCAACAAACACCCTCTAGAATATTCGCAACCATCACATATTTGTCTGTTTACATTGTAGACCCTTCTTTTCACCCTTCGGAGGTCATACGGGCCACTTACCATTAATTGCCTGAGAGTGGGATGTCATCTGTTTGCTGTGTTTTGACTTTGTTATCTTTTAATTTTTGTGAATCTCTGCGATCAGTGATCTGGAAAAGAGTTATTTGGACTCCTCGTGGGGGCAGTACTCTGTAGGGGCAATCTCTCTTTAATGTGATAATTTATGAGGACTTGTCGTTTGGTGGGCAGTGTGCTGGAAACAGGTGGTAATATCGGGTCACGCGACTGCACCCCCTTTCACTAACTAGGCATATAGAGTTTAGAGAAGCCATTTCATGCTTTTTAGGTTAAGCTCTGACTAAACATTACAGGATTAGCAGCTGGAAGTGTTCAGCCACTAGGAGAGACACAGTCCTAAATTATACACTGAACTTTACATTGTAAAGCAAAATAATTTACAAAACATGAGTCACTGATGATTTAATGTACTGAAGATATCTGCAAATGATAATTGCTGCTTAATCACTGCTGTCTGGTATCATGTTAAAGAGGTATTCCAGTATAATCCTAGGCCTATCCTATTTCTGTCATGACAGATCTTTTGAAATGATAAAATAATTTTAATGCTAAAAGTCTTATGTTCTTCTTCAACAGATGCCCCAGTTCCTTCATCGGAGAGCGATGCCAATTCCCAAACCCATGCTCCAGTAGCCCCTGCCTGAATGGAGGGACCTGTAATGTTGAATTCCGAGGTGGAACTGTCCAATTCACCTGCACCTGTCCACTAGGATACCAAGATTCTCGCTGCCTCACTCGCAAAGATAACGCATGTCTAAGCAGCCCCTGTCGTAATGGAGGAACCTGCGAGCTGGTCATAAATGAGAAAATTTATAGGTGCAGATGCCCTCCTGGTTGGTCAGGTATGTAGAGAAGGAGAGTTTGTAAGACATAAACAACTCCAACCCTGCGTGTGCAATTAGAAAAATGACTGCACCCATATATTCTGAATTTTTGTGCTCATATTGCAGGAGACACTTGCCAGCAGGCTGACCCTTGTGCCTCCAACCCTTGTGCCAATGGTGGATCCTGTGTCCCGTTTGACTCCCAGTATGTGTGTAAATGCCCAGAAGGGTTTCACGGAGAGACCTGCAAGCAAGACATCAACGAATGCAAACAGAATCCGTGCAAAAATGGTGGAACCTGTACTAACAGCTTTGGGTCTTTCTCCTGTCAATGCAAGAGTCGTTTTACTGGCAATACCTGTGAAGTCCCATACGTTCCGTGCAACCCATCACCATGCCAAAATGGAGGCACCTGTCGGCAGACAGATGATACATCCTATGAATGCACTTGCTTGCCAGGTATGGATCTTTTACTTGACTCGCATTTTAATAGTTTGGGAATGCTGTTGTGCACTGTTTATTTGGCTGATGGCATTACAAAGAGAGAAGTAAAATGTGACATGGGCAGGATGGGCAAATCTGTCTTGTGTGTTTTTAACAGATGATCACTTCTCTATTTATTACCTCTAACCAAAAAGCAAATGTGGGACAGTAAAGGCTGGCTCGAAATTTGATGATGTCATCACACTACTGCCCGGCTTTCCCGATATCGGGAGCCAGTTGTCAGCCCGTCCTATACTTTGAATGGGGAACCGCGGGTCCCTATTCAAAGTATAGGCTATCGGACAAGGTTTACCAATATGTTGGTAACCTTTTCGCCCGAGCGAGATCTATTGATGAGTAGATTTTTTTTTTTTTCCCCCAGATTTCTGCACAGCTCAGTGTCGTGAACGGGCTCGGCTGTGCAAAAATCTGGGAAAAATCGACCCGTGTATTCCTATCTTAAGCAAGTTGTCTGGCTGATGGCCAAAAATGACCAATGAGGATGAAAATATGTTTCGGCATTTTCTGGATCTTGGACTCAGTGATGTTGTAAAGGATTTACATGGCCCAAGTTGGATTTTCTTGTACAACTGCTTCTTGTGTGTTTTGGTTAAAACTGCTAGACTCAACGACTTGTGTTTGCAACAGGAAGTGAGTTGTTTATTCAAGACAACAATTGCTCCACTACATTTCTCCACAATGGGAGGATATGACCATTAATTTTGAACTTTTGCCCTGAAGTACCAGATTGTCTGCTTATAAAATGATGAATAGTGGGAATTGTGAAATATGTGGCTTGCAGGCCTCAGTAGGGGATGGGTAGAGGCTAGGTTTTTGATAGACCTATATTTGAAGCAGCTGAATATTTTTTATTAGGAAAAACTTCTCTTGTTTTGTTATCTGCTGTAAACCTTGGTTGTTATTTATATATTTATATGTTCATTTTCAGTGTAAATAATTATCAAATAATCCCTTGCACACACTTAGCTCTGTGTACTCCCCCCCTCCCCCCATGGCAGCCATATGAGTTAAAGCATCTCACTGCAAAAAGTCAGTAGAGGCTTTACCTAGTCTAAATTGCAGTTTCATTGTCAAAACACTCCTTTCCTGTAATATGTTACTTCAGTGTTGGATATGGTGGTTTAAGCCTTAATAGTACTTGTTTCACATTCATTTCATTAGGTTTCAGGGGTAGGGTGTTGGTTGTTTAAGGTATAAGCAAGCTATGTTTTTCCTAACTTCTATAAAAAAAGTTTTCTAGACTTGTGAGACAGGCATCTCCAAAACGTCATAACTTGAGACAGATTTTGCTAAGCAAGCCTGAATTTCTGAAAATGAAAGATCATGACACTGCGAACCGTACACAAAGAAAAAAAATCTTGAACAGGAAACTTAAGCCCTGCACAAAACGGATATATTCCTTCCTCTTTAACTCACAATAAGCAGTAAAATATAAAAAAAACTTCTTTTGTCACACCATGCAGAAACGTAAAGTATCTTTTTCCGTCTACACTTTGTAAGCCTCATGTTCTTTCACAGTGTCATCAGACACTTGTATAAATGTTTTTTGCTGCGGATAAGGACAAGTCTGAACCATTTACAAAGCTGAAGCAAGACACAATTCACCTGCTGTTTTTCTGTAAAAGTCAACTTTGCAAGTAATGTTAAATGACACTGACTTTGTAAATTGGAACAATAACAATGCAAAACTTTGGGGACATATTTCTTACTGCATCATCAAAGAGCACATTGTGGGTTTATAAAGAAACTCGACTTTATTAAATATTTGAAACATCTGACAACTTGAGGTATAAGATAGGGCATCCATTCTCAAACAGGGTACTGCCAGACGTTGCTAGAGGCTGCATGAGATGTGGCTAATTGACCTCCCATCTGAAGGTCCTCTTCTAATTTGGGGTCCAATGCCATTTGATCTATTTAACTGTCTGCAATTTAGGCCATTGCCACAATTCAATACATTTTGACATTGATTCTTCGAGGCTTGGATATATTTAATGGTTGCTTTCTCATGCTATTTTCTGACAAAAGTTTTGCTTTATGGACCAGATCTAGTATGTGGGTAATATCACTATTAGAGATGGTTGCAAACTGATATGCGAATGTAAAGCCCTTGAACATTGTTTCATCACCAAAATTGTTGGATATGTTGGGAGGGTTTGTAGAAACATTAAAATATATATATATATAGGTCTGGTACAAATAGTTTTTGCAAGAATTAAGCTTAACTTGACTTTGAACTTAAGTTCTATGTACTAGAACAGTACTTTTTTATTTTGTACCCTACATTCTCCGTAATTTTGGTGATGATACCATGTTTAAAGATTTAGCAACTAACTTACAAAGTCAGTTTCTAAAATTGTTGCAACTATCTCAAATCACCACCACATCCTTCATCATGATGGTAAACCTTTAAATTCGATAGAATTAAGATCATTAAAACTATAAATGATAAAACGTATTTGTAGCAGAGATTGTTGTTCATCTGCACAAGCTGTCAGTTTCATCTCTCACAGGGCGGATTCTTGTAACTTCAGTTTATAAGCGGCTTTTCACTTCTTGGAGATTCACAACCTCTTCATAAGATGCGTTTAAATCATCAATTTCTCTTCCCTCCACTTTGGAGGCTTGCGGCCAGGCATGTTATAACTGGGCAAACATTAACTTCGATGGTACTTTGAAGCCTTTTCAAACAATAGCAGACAGAGTTTTTATGGGCTTGTCTAGCAGGTGCCTCGTATACCACAGGCAACCTGAGATGCATAATCAAAGAAAGGGGAAAAAAACACCTACGTACTCTTGAAAAGATCAAAGAGCAAATGACGCTTAATGCTTGAACTTTTTTTCTCTGCTGTGGACATTGTTGGCTTTCCAGCTGTCGTGCAACTACAAGTCACAGCAAGAGCCTGTAAATTCCCCTAGATGTGCTTTACAGGGCCACTACACTAGCTGTGGGTGGATGCTGATGGTCCAGAAAACCCAGTGGGGAGACTGATATTTCTTTGCAGTACCTGTGACATATAACAGTAGCTAGGAATTAAACTGATATAGTAGAGAAACTACCAGGTGATTCAAATCGCTAGAATCTACACAAAGATTAAAGGTCGTTTCTTCCTTAAACCTGATATTTCCTCTTTTAGAGGGATATTTTCTGAAGGGATGACCTGCATTCCAGCTTTTCATTATCTGGGACTTGCAGCATTCTATCAGAATTCTTTGTTCCAGCTACCTGGCATAAGATTAGTAAAAGCCTGTGTTTCCTTTGGCCAATGTGGATAACTAGAGTGTCCAGTCATACGGCAATGTTTCCCCAATTATAGTTTATCAATGATATCCCTCAGGGCCCTCCTAAAGCTGCCCATACACAGGTTGCTTTTTCTGTTGTCTCCTTTAGTTTGAATGGGGCGTTTGATTCCTTATTGATAGGGTTTAAGGTGTATTTTATCTTTTTTAGACAGACATTTAAATTGCTTGTGTTGATGGAATCTTTAACCAAAATTGATGCACGTATGGTTTTTGGTTGCCCTTTAAATCTAACTTTAAGGTGAATGTACATCTGTGCCAAACAGCCACTTGCGCAGGATTAGCGCCAGATTTTTTAAATTTCTATTCGTACAGTAGCAGTTTGTTTTAACTTTTGTTTAAGGGTTTTTGTAGCCATGTCTATAGATGTCGAAAGTTGGTTTTAACTAGTTTCTTTATTATGGAGATAAAGAACCCACAGTCCGAGCCAAGCGATTTAGAAACGCTCACAGAAAGACTTGTTTTCTTGTTGTTGTATAAATATGTACAGATCAGATTACACCTGCTGGTGAAACAAGGGTGCAAGGCAACCTGCTCTCCCCGCTTTCCTCCTAACCTGGCACGCAACCATTCATTTCAGGCTCAAGGAATTTGCTGGTGTGTTTACAGTAAACACAGCCGAGGTGAACCCAAAACTTTACCGCCGGCGTACGATCCCTATAGAGCACCTCCCACGCCTGCAAGGCAGGGGCTGAAACGCAAAACTGACACTCGCACCTTGTGGAAATTGACAGTTTGAGAGCTTGTTTGCTGTAACAATCCTTTATCAGATAAGAGGTAAATATGGCTGTGCCTGAATGCAGTGTTTGGAGTTATGTGATTTGTGAATAGCAGGAGTGCCCCTCCACCTTCAGGTCAGGAGAAAAATGTGTGTTCACACTATAAGGCACACTGCTGAAATATAGATAAATTGTTTTCTGTCGGACTGGGTTTGTTACTGTGTGTGAATTTTCTTGGGACAAAAAGGGAGTTTGTTTTTCACATGAGAACACCTTAATGTTTGCCGTATTGACTTCTTCAATGATGGAAAAATCCATTTTTTTTGGAATTTGCATCTATTTCTAGCTAACCTTAGGCCTATATATTTTTCATGTTCTCTAAAGTACATGAATATCCTAATCCTTTTTATTTTATTCTTTGACATTAAGCCTTGGTGGTGGTGATCACCAGGAAAAGTAGAGAGTAAATTTTTCTTTTCCACTCTTTGCAAACCTGTTTATTGTTTGTAGGCATAGCATGATGTATGGATGTATTTAATCCCAAAAGTCCAGGGTCATGAAGTTATTATGTAAAAAATGTTAGCCTTTGGGGAGCCAGGCCTTACTTTTCCATATATTCCACTCATTTCCTAAGTACTGCTGTCCTGCAGTAGTAGCTTATTTAATCAGTAACCCGCCACAAGTTGGTCTTGTGCACTAGATTGTCATAATCAGCTTGGCGGTAGTGACTGAAGGCTGCTATCACAAGTCGCTTTTATAGCCGCCGGCATTGTAGTTATATTACAGGGCCTATCCCTGCGATTGCAGGTAAATAGCCTGAAATGATTGCAAGCTCTGTGTGTACACTAGCACACTCTTCCACTTATATTGCAGATTTCAGCAGAGTACATGCGGTGTAATCACTCCGTATAAACTATTTGCCTTTTATGTTTACTGTCAACAGAAAAGAATCGGCTCCTTGTGTCATTCATACATTGTCCTGAATGCTGCATGTGGTTACAGTCTGAAAAGTAGTAACTAAATAATGTTTCTGTTAATTTAATCTTTACAGGAGCCAAAGTGGTTGGGCAATAGAGGACGTTGGTAATGCAGCTGTCCACTTTCAGCAGCAATTAACCATTGGTGTTCCTGTCCATTCCCTTATCATTTAAAGCCGTCTTCTCCAATGTTTACAGACATTGCTTCCAAATTTTCACACAACAGTACTAATATGTAAATATATAAAACTTTGCTTATATCTACCAGTGGAAACCTCCTTGTTTGGGTCTACTATCATAGAGCAGGTGATGCCAATTACAACCCATATCAAGAATAGCTACATCCCTGTCACAACAACTGGCCAATTTAACCATGTTGGAGCTATTTTTCTAATAGAATAAACTGATAATGTTATGTTTTCACAGGATTTGCAGGTCAGAACTGTGAGGAGAACATTGATGATTGTCCTGGACACAACTGCAAGAATGGAGGAACCTGTGTGGATGGGGTGAACACCTATAATTGCCAATGTCCTCCTGACTGGACTGGTAGGTTACTTTAAAGTATAATCAAAGCTGAATGACTTCTAAACCTTTAAACATGTTATTCATAACTTGGTTTGGTCATTAGGTCTTCAGTCATGCAAATCAAAAACAAGCCAGTGTAATGAGATTCCAAGTATTCATGCATAGCATTGTGCACACTTTTTTGTCTGTAGGAAGAAGTTTTATAAACTGTCTTTTTAGTATGAAATGTTTTGCACTTGTCCCGACCTGTCTGGTTTATACTCTGAAAATTGTTTTCCCACCAAAAGTATATGGATATGATTATTTGTGACTATTACTGAGACTTTGAGGAAAATGCCATCAGTTAACTGTAACACTTGTGCGCACTATGAATATATCAGGGCAGGAGATGAATTTTACCAGGTAGATAGTTTTACTAATTATTTTTCCCCTCCTTGAGACTGATAATTATAATGACAAGAAGGAGGAAATGTGATATGTCTTCTTCCCCTAGGCCATTAATCATGTAATACCCTCATAATAGGCCACTGGAACAAAAAACAATGCAATGTTCAAGGTGAAATATCTGATACTTGTGTATGTTCTCTGTATGGTAGTAAGATCCATTGTATCCTCTTTCTTTGTAGGTCAATATTGTACTGAAGATGTTGATGAATGTCAGTTGATGCCAAATGCCTGCCAGAATGGGGGTACTTGCCACAACACCCATGGTGGATATAACTGTGTCTGTGTCAATGGCTGGACAGGAGAGGATTGCAGCGAAAATATTGATGACTGTGCCAACGCTGCTTGTAACAGTGGAGCAACCTGTCATGATAGAGTTGCATCTTTTTACTGCGAATGTCCACATGGACGTACAGGTGAGAACTAGTTTAATAAATTGTCTTATTAAATGTTCAAAATAGATTAAGGGAAGCCTTTTTATCTCCCATACTTCCCTTGTTTAATCTGTGAATCATTCTAGACATCATTAATAGAATTATATAGAAGTCCTTTTAAGACAATGTCTTGCCTTAATAGAAGATAGTTGCTGCTTTTGATCAGTAAAAACAGTATTATGAGGGATGGTCTTAGTCAGTTTTAGTCCTTTAGCAAAGGGTGAGTTTCTCATAAGTTGATTTTGCAGATACTGTATATTATGTACAAATCTTTGCTTTGTGGTTGCTCGTTCTAAGAAAGTTAAATTAACAATAATAGTTGATAAGCAACTTCATAATTATTTTAGCGTTACATAGAAGCTCATTCCTACCCGTAGTAAAGGTAGGCAACTGGATGGAGATTCAGTATGTGGTACAAGTTTACAATGTGACCTATACACTGTCAAAGGGCATCAGTTAAGAATACAAACTAACCAGAATCATTTTGCAATGACAACATTATAACTGCTGGCTATATATCCCCACTGCTGCATTGTACATGTATTGGGGAGATGTTCTTACTTTTCTTGTGATCACAAAGCAAAAGACAATTAACAGGCCAATTATTTAATCTAAAAATAAATGTTGTCTCTGTTTAGGCCTTCTCTGTCACCTTGAAGATGCTTGCATCAGCAATCCATGCAATGAGGGCTCCAACTGCGATACCAACCCTGTCAATGGCAAAGCTATCTGCACTTGCCCATCTGGCTACAGTGGTCCTGCCTGCAATCATGATGTGGATGAGTGTTCGCTAGGTAAGGCAAGGGCTTTAAATTGTATCATATTTATCATAGAAATGATTATGTGATTTGATATCTATATTTAATTTTTTGTTTTTGCATGCCAAAGTAGTAATGTTTTCCCTTGACTGTAGGTGCCAATCCATGTGAACATGCAGGAAAATGCATCAACACTCAGGGTTCCTTCCAGTGCAACTGTGTTCAAGGCTATGCCGGTCCTCGTTGTGAAATTGATGTCAATGAATGCCTTTCCAACCCCTGCCAGAATGATGCTACATGCCTTGACCAGATTGGTGGATTTCAGTGTATCTGTATGCCAGGTAAGAATAAAAAAAGTTTTTTTTAACCCAGAACTATGTAACTCATCCTTTATGTTTTAGTACTAAATCTTTAATATTTTCTGATTTTCAGGGTATCAAGGCAGATACTGTGAAATCAATACAGATGAATGCTCCAGCAACCCCTGCTTACACGATGGCAAATGCATCGATAAAATCAACGAGTTTCACTGTGAATGCCCTCCAGGTGAGTAAATCGATCAATAAGGCAGCTTTGCTTTGCAAGGTTGCTGTTAATCTATAGCCTTGGGCAATTTTTATCAGATGTCAATAGGAGAATCTCACCCCTCATCTGGTTCTTATTCTCGGCCTTGCTAACACTTTGTAAGAGAGGTTTTTGTTTCTGCTACCTCATGTGGAGTTATATTGTATTAGGAATATCCTATATGCCAGTGTGAGCACCACATATGGTCTTTATTTCATGGGAAAGTGTATTCCATTTTTGAATACTATCTGTCTTCAGAGGGTTATATTATTTTTCCTCAAATCATCTGTCAGGACAAAATATGAGAGATGATGTCCTCCTCCACAGGAAGAGGAAACATATCGCCAAACTACTACTGAACTGTTCCATTATTTAGTTTCCTCTGACCAGAAAAGACATGTCACTTGCTGTTGGGTACTTAGTGCTATATCCATTGGTACCATTAGTATTTTGTTAAATAAAATAGTTTTAACACTTAAAGTTTTAGATCTTCCATTATATGTTACTCATTGTTGGTTCAAATTGGCTGCTTAAGGAAAAGCACAGGTCTGCAGTGAGGGGACAGTCCGTTTCCTGTGGATTTTTCTGAATGAAGCTTCCACCGGCTGTAAAGTTTCAGCCAACTAATCTTTGGGGAGGGCCTCACAATGCCTCACTTTGGATTTAAATAAGATGTAGAGAATGCACAGTCAGGGTCTTATAGCGATCATTTCCCCATGTGGTCATCACTATGGTAACACACAGCAAGTTCTTTAAAATTCCGAAATAAAGAACACACTTGCCCTGTCTGGTCTGAAGGGATCAGCAGAGCTGTGATCCCAGAGAAGCCATTGAGTGCATTCAGTCTGGTATTATGGATGCAAAGCTTGCATTGAGAGCCTGACCCTAGGTGGTTTATCGGCTTAAGGCGGGTACCAAAATATGGTGTATTACATAAAAAAAAAAATCCTTATTGCTATCCATAGTAGTTAAAGTTCCTGTCTGGTTGTCTCTATTACACAGAACCTTTACAGACGCCTTAAAAATCCCTTTAACCTACCCACACAAGTTATTGAATAGGGACTCTTCCTATCTTCCTCCCTTTTTTTTTTGAATTATTGTTGGGATGATGGCACGTTTCTAGGGCTTTTGGTGAGGTAAATCCTTTTGTATTACACAGAATGTTTAATCAATGAATTTTCTTTTCTTTGGACAGGTTTTAATGGACCCCAGTGTCAGTATGATATAGATGAATGTGCCAGTACACCATGCAAGAACGGTGCCAAGTGTGTCGATGGGCCGAACACCTATACCTGCAAGTGTGCAGAAGGTAAAATTCGAATTTTTGCTTTTAAGAATGAAGAGAAGAGATTTCTTTTAAAGAATACCAAAACTCTAACTTTTTAATTTGGTTGGGTGTGCTGTTCTTCCTTCCTATTGTATCTCTGAGATAGAAAGAAGGTGATAAAAAGAAAAAGACCTGAAGTGGGTATTTCATCGTTTTTGGCTTTAAATATAGTCCTCTGAGAACAAGGGTTGATGTGAATATAATGACGTCTTATTTAATAAACTATAATATGAATCCACACATGACAAATCTTTTATTGAAAAGCCATTAAAAATATTAGATTAGGGTTATGATTTATGAGGCAGCCAGATTGCCAAAAACTTATGTGAATATTATAAAGCAAGCAGGACTTTTGGAAGGGGGATCTGTTGCAACAGATGTCTCCGGCTCTAGTGTCACAATAAGAATGGAAGTAGACTGCTTTCCATGTGGAGTGCGGGGCAAAGGTGTTGCCAGCAAAGAGGCCTCCTATTCTATTCCCCTTTTGTGCCTCGTCCTTTTTCTCCCTTGAGCGGCAAGCCGTTTCCATAAGCAGACAAAAAAAGACGCGGGAAAAAGTTTGTGGCAGCTTTAGAAATTGGCGAGGGGCTTTCTGGACCATGGGGAGGAGCAGCCTTGAGGACCTGAGCCGAGGAAGGAGGATAATGGAACTATTGTTATATAGATAATGCTTGGGATGGCTTACAGCTGAATGACTGCTAATCAGGCCGGTATGAATGGCAGCAAGTGAGCCATGAAAGCTGCTATATCCATTGCTCGTACCTTGGATTACCTTGTTTTCTGCTGGTGTAAAGAACATTCTATTTTCTTGTGTATCTATATCTAAATGATCTGTGCACATCTGTGCTATTTTACTTGTTTACATATAACCCCAATAATAAGGGGTTTTGCTCCCCTTGAGTTTGGAACACAGGTCAGCAAAGCCCCCAATGATTATAATCAGTACACATAACTAGTTAGAAGCTATGTTTGGCCCAATTTGCATTGCAGGGAGTTTCCTTTTGTCACAGCATGCCCTATTTAAGTTCCTCAAAATGTCAGGCAGAGCAGTACATAGCTATCCTCTACTTGGGTTTGACAACACAAGACCCATTGACATGAGCTCTAACATTATTTATTTGACCATAGTTGTGCAAATGTTTTCTTACCTTGCTGCTATGTTAATACAGCATTTGATTTGATATAATGCAGGGATGCATTTCTAATATTTGATGCTTGTTATTTTCAGGTTTTACAGGAGCTCACTGCGAGACTGACATAAATGACTGCAAACCAGATCCCTGCCACTATGGTTCCTGCGTTGATGGCATTGCTACTTTTAGCTGTCGGTGTGACCCTGGGTTTACTGGACGTTTGTGTGACACTGACATTAATGAATGCCAAAGCATGCCTTGTCAGAATGGAGGGGAATGTGTGGACAAGGTCAACAGCTATATGTGCCAATGCTTAAAGGGGACCTCTGGTAAGTACCATCACCTCGATACAAGCCTTCCTCTTTGATCATTCTGTTAAGACAGTAGATCAAATCTACAGTTAGACCAATAACATGTATATTAAAAAGCATTTGCCACCAAAAACATTTTATTTTCAATAAGCCCATTGAGATTTGCTTCTTCTTTTAATTTGATTCTGAGACATTGGGTCTTTATTATCTGATGTGACCATAGAAAGGTCTGTTCTTGGTGATGTGTGTGCTTGAGCTACTTTGCATTTCCATTTTTAAATCTTCAAAGAAATCGTGAAACAGTACATAGTGCGGTGTGTGTATGTACAGGTGATGGGAGGTTTTGTGTCACAGTGATAACATGGAAGTGTGTTTTTAGGCAGAACTGCCCTTGTATTTCATTGTAGAATTTGACTTAAAGCAACCTTAAAGTGAATATTTCACAAAGCTGAAATGAGTTCTCTCTAGAAATCAAGTAATTAAATCTTACCTGTTTTGTTTTTTTTTAGGTGTAAACTGTGAGATCAATTTGGACGACTGTGCCAGTAACCCCTGTGATTCTGGAAAATGCATTGATAAGATTGATGGCTACGAATGTGCCTGCGAACCAGGCTACACAGGTAATGAGCGATAGTAAGCACTTAAACTAACATTATCATTATGATATAGTAACTTTTATCAAAACTATAAAATGTGTAGGGATACAAAAACAACTCGATTTGTATCCTACAATCTGAGTGGAGAGTTTGCATAGAACCTCTTGTTTAATATTGTGACATAGAGAGACAGGTGGACAGAAAACTTTTATGTTCCTTATCTCTGCAACCAGAGCTCATTTTTTAACTGAGACTGTATAACCATATCAATTTTCTGCTATGTTTTTAGAAAAAAGGCTCATGAAGCAGTATGTGAATTATGCACGGGAGACTGCAGTATTGACTAAAGTTTGCAATTAGGGATTCTGGTCAATTCAACTCATGTAGAAGATTGGGTTTCTAAGCTTTTCTGACTAGTGTGTGGTTAGGGAAGGTTAATGAGATTCCTTAATGAAGCAAGACCCCTTTCTACAGCTCACCGATCACCTGTCCCTCTTGTGATCAATGGAGGCTTTTATTTCTGTGCGTATGTCCCATTGAAGGCCTCTGTCATAGGAGAATGGGGAAAGTGATGGTAATTTGAGAATCACAGAGGAAATGCATATAATGTTTTATTGCATTGCTTCTTTTTGTAACTTTGCATTTGAATGACTACAAAAGTCCTAGCAGTTGCAAACTAGCTAAAGAAAAAGGAATGATAAGCTGTGAGAACAACAACATCTTTTTATTTGCCTGTGTTGGGGTAAGGGTCATGGATATATGATTTAGAATGTTTGATTGAGCAGCCAATTATACTAGTAGTATCTCATGTCATTAAAGGCTAAAGTAAAGGTTATTCCTTTAAAATCTTATGACTGTAAATTCTCTTACAGGAAAAATGTGCAACATTAACATTGATGAATGTGCAAGCAATCCATGCCGTCATGGAGGGACCTGTGAAGATCTTGTCAATGGCTTCAAGTGTACCTGCCCAGAGGGCTTCCAGGGACACACTTGTATGTCCGAAGTGGATGAATGCCGTAGTAACCCTTGTATCCATGGGTCATGTCGTGATGGTGTTAATGGGTAATTGGACAATCTTTTTATTCTATATAGAGCCAGGCAGCCTATATTGGAAATGCTCTCCAATCATGTAATACGTTTGGAGCTGGTTGATATCCTTCATCAAAAGTTCTTCTAGGAATAAATTGTATTGTACTGTATACTGGGTTCCAACAGTAACTGTATTTTTAATGTTTTATTTTTACAAAGGTACAAGTGTGATTGTGACTTGGGATGGAGTGGCACCAACTGTGACATTAATAATAATGAATGCGATTCTAATCCCTGTATGAATTTTGGTGTCTGCCAAGATATGACCAGTGGCTACATCTGTTCTTGTACAGAAGGATTTACTGGTGAGTATAACTTTACATTCTCTTGAAAACCCTGTTCCCTTACCACAGGAAGGGGGATCATTTCGGTTTAATAAAAACTTGGGTGATGGAGTAAGGCAATGTGGTGGAAGTAGTGTAAGATGGCATAATGCATAAACTTGTGGCACTGGATTTATCAGTGGACATCGTATACATTTATGATTCAATTGAATAGTAGCCACAATGGAAAACATTGGTCTTCATAAACTTCAGGAAGGGAATTAAGAGGAGTTTTCTGAGATTTTAGCTTGGATTAGATATTTTTTCCCAAGCTAATGATGTAAAATGTCTACTTTTAACAGGTGTAAACTGCCAGACCAACATTAACGAATGTGCATCAAACCCCTGTCTGAACCAAGGCACGTGCATAGATGGAGTTGCTGGATACAAATGTATTTGTCCACTTCCCTATACCGGTAAGTTGCCAACCCACCAGAGGGCCTTCAGCTTAATCCTATTGATGAGCCCTGTGTAGGCGTAATCTTCTACTTTAAAAACAAAAAATTATGCTTTGTTTTTCTGGCAGTGCTCATTGTTTCTGCCTTTACGGAATAGAAGGGAAAATATTTTGCTTGGAAAAAAGGACGCATTGCCTCGTGTTCTTTTTCAACAACATTTTTTACATTGTTTTCCAAGAAAACAGGCTGAGATCCTCTCTGGAAATCCTTCCGAGATACTTTCAGGGGCCTCTGGGTGGAAAAAGTCACCTCTGTGCATGTTTTGTTCTGCTCTTTTGATAGTAACGAAGGCCAACAACCACAGTACCCAGTCTGGCCTCCATGGAGTGGATAAGGGTTATTTTGACAGATATGCAATGGTTGGGAACTGGTCCCAGTCAAATCCTGCCTATTTGCTTCCTGCTTCCCCTTCCATTAAAATGGCCGTGTGGACAATTGCAGGAAGCTGCGATGAATTTCCTGACTGGTCTCTGTCTCCATGGCAACAAAAGGCGATTGTAGAGGATTTGGAAAGTATCCTCCTCCCTCTAGATAGATAGTAGCTAGCAGAAAAAAGTTACCTGCTGTGTTATGACCACACATTTATGCTCATAACTCCTGTTTGAGGGGACTGACTTTTTTTCGGTTTAGGAATGCAAATAAATAAAGTTTTCTTTATTAAAATATTAAACTGAAAATTAAGTTTTAGAGGGAGTATAAAAGAGTTGCATGCAAGGTCCATTCCCAGGAACCTTTTTGTACTGGAGCAGGAAGTGAAAGCAAATCACCCAATGTAAGCACATCTCCTGTTTCAAATGTGATTGGTTATGTGATGTGAATCTTTCATGGTACCAGGACTGGAACAAAAGCAAGCAATAAATTGTCTCCTTTGCTTCTCCAAAAATAAAAAGCTTTCAGTTTGTGCTCCGAGTCTTTCATTTTCTTCAATTGGTTCATCTCCATAAAGTAAACTTCTGCTTTCTTATCAGGGGAGACATGTGAAGATGTTCTGGCACCATGCAGTAACAACCCGTGTAAGAATGGAGGCAGATGTCAGGAGTCTGAAGACTATGAAAGTTTCTCCTGCTTATGCCCTATGGGATGGCAAGGTTTGTGTATACATCTTCTAGATTTCACTTACATCTGTCACATAAAATAACCTCGGCTGATACAGAAGTAAAACATTATTTTCATTTCTCTTGTAAAAGTATGGGTTTCCAGAGAATCTTTAAAAAAGAACATAGCTTTTATAATCTAAATGATGTCTGCTACCTTCCCAAATTTTAAATATTTGCTTTTTTTTATCAAGGGCAAACCTGTGAGATTGACATCAATGAATGCGTAAAGAACCCTTGCAGAAACGGTGCTTTGTGCCAGAACACTAACGGAAGTTACAAATGCAACTGTAAACCTGGCTACACTGGCAGGAACTGTGAGACGGATATCAATGACTGTTTGCCGAGTAAGTGACCAGCACAAAAACATAGTAACCACACTGATAAAGCAATCTTCCCATACAATTTCTGTACAATCAACTTTTGTTCTACCAAAACCATGTAATATGAGAACCTTACTAATCTTTCCAATCACAATGTATTCTATCAGGGAGGACCCGGCATTACATAATTGTTGGTAGATCTAATGTAAATTGTATGGAATGATCTCAAGGTGTATGGGGGGCTTTTATATACTTTTGTCCAATATGTTCTAATCTATCTTATTGATCCTTTATTCTTCATCAGATCCCTGCCACAATGGAGGATCCTGCACCGACGGTATTAACGATTTCTTCTGCAACTGTTTGCCGGGCTTCCGCGGTCCTAAATGTAATGAAGATATTAATGAGTGCGCAAGCAACCCGTGCAAAAACGGTGCAAACTGCACAGACTGCGTCAACAGCTACACTTGTACTTGCCCATCTGGGTTTAGCGGCATCCATTGTGAAATCAATACACCTGACTGCACAGAAAGGTACTTCTTACCTTCGATGTATACAGCAACTGTAATTTTGGTCTGATAGCAAAAGTGTGGAAGGATCACTATTGTCAGAATTTATTTGCCAGTGAGACTCACCAGACTCCCACCAGGCTTGTATTTAGATAATCCCAACCTGAAAGGGGGCTTACAGCATGATAACAGCTCAGGGGTCAGGTTTGTGAGTGAAGAATGAACTGATTACTAATTCAGCGCAGCAGAGAAAGTATATGGCTATTGTCCGCTAAGACTGCGGGTGGCAGAAACCAGGATGTTTTTACTTCGGGGTTAGTCCACCCAAAATAATTTAGCTTTACATGGATCTTGCTGAGTTCATATAGCCCCTGGCTTCTTAACCTCCCTAGCGGTTGAAAGGACCCTGTTCGTTCGGTGAACAGGGTCCTCTCAACCGCAGGGGAAGCGGGCGGCGGGGAGACCCTATGCCTCCCCGGAAAGCTGCAGCGATTGCCATAGACCTCTCTCTCACACAGCTGTTGTCATTAATGACAACAGCTGCGTGTAGAGCTCCGGCGAGATGCCGGAAACGACAGGCAGTGTGCGCTAGGAAGGTTAAAAGTCTTAGATACTCAGCAACATCTTCCTACCATATTACCCATCGTTGTTTCTATCGGTCTTGGAGTATTGGGTTTTCCTCCCTTCCCTTACTTTTCCTACTCCTTTTTTTTTTTTATAGAATATTTTTCAAAATCTAGGCTGGTACAACCCCCCAATATTTGCCATTGCAGACATTTTATTGAGTAATGCAAACAGTTGAATTAAAAATGTTTTTTCCTTTTCCAGCTCCTGCTTCAATGGTGGCACTTGTGTTGATGGCATCAACACTTTCACCTGCCTCTGTCCGCCTGGCTTTACTGGAAGCTACTGCCAACATGACATCAATGAGTGTGACTCCAAACCCTGCATGAATGGAGGAACATGCCAGGACAGCTATGGCACCTACAAGTGCACCTGCCCTCAGGGGTACACTGGGGTCAATTGCCAGGTATGTATGGAGGCCCTTTACTGTTCAACTTAATGTTACTGTGCATGAGCATCAATAATAATAGCTTTCCTTTTAAACTTTAAACAGAATTTGGTTCGTTGGTGTGACTCCTCTCCTTGCAAAAATGGAGGAAAATGCTGGCAGACGAATAATTTGTATCGATGTGAATGTAACAGTGGCTGGACTGGACTGTATTGCGATGTTCCCAATGTCTCCTGTGAAGTTGCTGCTCTACAAAGAAGTAAGTTGCCAAAACCTATATAGGGCATTCATGAATTCATTTCAAATCAATATGTTTTCTGTACAAATGAAGTTTTCTGGATAACTGCCAATATGACCGTTTTTTTCTTTTAGATGTTGATGTCAACAATTTGTGCCGCAATTCTGGGTCATGTAGGGATACCGGTAATACTCACTACTGCTTGTGCCAGCCTGGATATACAGGAAGTTACTGTGAGGAGCAAGTGGATGAATGCTCTCCCAACCCATGCCAGAATGGAGCTACATGTACAGACTACCTGGGAGGCTACTCCTGCGAGGTGTGTCTTCATGGTGAAAAACGAAATTCTCAATGTGTAAGGTGTAATACCAGCAGACAAAACCAATCACACTCCTATTTGTTTTTGCCTTTTCCAGTGCGTAGCCGGATATCATGGTGCTAACTGCTCAGAGGAGATCAATGAATGCCACTCTCACCCCTGCCAGAATGGAGGAAGTTGCATTGATTTTGTCAATACTTACAAATGTTCATGTCCCAGAGGAACACAGGGTGAGTACGGCCAAGATCCCCTTAAAATTCCTTTTGATTACTTCATTTCTTACTAGATTGTCTATAAAAGGTTACTTTATTTTAGTGAGTACAACATGCAGAAGTGTTTCTTTACTAGAAGAAGGGAAATGAAACTAAGCTTGTTACCTTTTTTCAGGTGTTCATTGTGAAATTAATATAGATGACTGCAATCCGTTTTATGAAGGAGCCACCCAAGAACCTAAATGTTTTAATGGTGGCAAATGCGTTGATAGGGTAGGCGGCTACCACTGCAACTGCCTTCCAGGTTTTGTTGGAGAGCGATGCGAAGGAGACGTAAATGAATGTCTGTCTAACCCTTGTGATGTCCGTGGAACGCAGAACTGTGTGCAGCTCATTAATGATTACCGATGTGAATGCAGACAGGGATTCACAGGTTAGCTACAATTTGAATTTATGACTTTGCATTGCTCAATTGCTGTGGTATTTGGAGCTAACAGTGTGTTCCTTCACCCCCCAGGGAGACGCTGTGAGTCCCTACTTGATGGATGCAAAACAAAACCCTGCAGAAATGGAGGGACCTGCGCTATTGCCAGCAATACAGAACGTGGCTTTATCTGCAAATGTCCATCGGTAAGTTTAAAGAGGTTAGACATGTGAAATCTTTAGGTTAACGGCATTTGTACAACTTTGAATTTGTGAAGGGAGGGAAGGGGAGAGGGGAGTAAGTAAATTATTTCTTCTTCACTCCTATTTGGAGACTGGCACTCCAGGGACTTTCCTGGCACAGGTAATCAACCAGCATATACAGTTAATGAGATTGAAAAGACATACAAATTTATTAATAGCGTCATATGAATTGACATAATGTCTTATAGACAGGTTCATGACCGTAAATCACATTAGAAGATGTTCCATGTATATATGCATAAAATTCGTCACAAGACAGTTGATCTTGACGCGTTTCACATTTTTGCTTCTTCAGGAGATTTAATGTTAGGCCTCACTAACCTAATCATAAATTCATACTCACATTCTATAGAAGGTGTACAATGAGGAAAAGTAACCAAAGGGCCTCCCTCAACGTAGCCTTATGTTCACATATTTACAAATTATACAGGAAAACAGGGTTTTTATCACAGTCAAGTGTATAATTACAATTCTTACAATACCATTGGGGTGATATCACTTACTTTCATAAATTTTAATATATACAAAGTCTGTATATTCCTTTAAATGCATTTTAAGTAAAATAATGTCTTTGTTGCAGGGGTTTGATGGCGCTACTTGTGAATATGACACTCGAATGTGCGGAAATCTACAGTGCCTAAATGGGGGTACCTGTTTATCAACACTTAAAAGCTCAAAATGCTTATGTGCAGATGGGTTTACTGGTCTGGGGTGCCAACAGCCAGTCAGTAGTTCCTGTACTCCAAACTCTTGTTATAACGGTGGCACGTGCAAGGCCCTTACCCAAGAGCCATTTTATCAGTGTATCTGTCCCAGGCACTTCAATGGTCTCTTCTGCCACATCCTGGACTATGACTTCGAAGGTGGTCCAGGTCAGGACATCACCCCACCCAAAATCAATGAGACGTGCGAGAGCGACTGGTGCGCTTCACAAGCCAGGAACAAGATCTGTAATGCTCAATGCAACAGTAATGCCTGTGGGTGGGACGGAGGAGACTGCTCACTTGAATTCAATGACCCATGGAAGAACTGCTCGCAGGCACTGCAATGCTGGAAGTACTTCAATGATGACAAGTGTGATTCACAGTGCAACAATGCAGGCTGTCTTTACGATGGCTTTGACTGCCAGAAAATTGAAGTCCAGTGCAAGTAAGTAGATTATGTACAAAAAAAAATACTAAATGTGTTTATTGGAATTACAACCAACCTAATAGTAAATAGTATTAAGAATTAGTTTATAATTACCTAATAATTAAGTTTAAAAAATGTTTAGCCCTGAATAAGGAAACATGCATGAATCTCCCCAAATTTGGAAGACTTTACTTATGCTCTCCCTTTTTTCTTCTATTCAGTCCTCTTTATGACCAGTACTGCAAAGACCATTTTCAGGATGGACACTGTGATCAAGGCTGTAACAATGCTGAATGTGAATGGGATGGTCTGGATTGTGCCAACAACATGCCAGAGAAACTTGCTGATGGAACCCTAGTGGTTGTAGTCCTCATGACTCCAGATGAGCTGAAGAACAATTCCTTTAATTTCCTCAGAGAACTGAGTAGGATCCTGCACACCAACGTTGTCTTAAAGAAGAATGAAAATAGTGACTATATGATCTTCCCATACTATGGAAACAAGGAGGAGCTTAAGAAACACCATATTAAACGATCGGTACCAGAATGGTCTGAGAATCCCAGTGACCTATTCAGCAGTTTGAGGGATTCCTTCATTCCTGGACGGTATAGAAGGGAGCTGGACCAGCTGGAAGTAAAAGGGTAAGCAAATCTTAATACCACCCTGTTCACTTATGAGGGCCACAATAGTCATCTTTTTTTGGCTCTTCCCACAAAGAAAGTATATCTGCACTATTCTTTTTATTGTCCTTTACTCAGTGTCTCCTCTTTCTTCTATAGCAGAAGTTTTACTCTTACCATAATCATGCAATCTTCCTGCAGTAGTTTAAGTCTGTGCTCCTTCTACAAAGGGGATACTTCCCAACAGTTATTTGCATCTCCTCCGGTTCCTTAATGGTTCAATTCCATAGCATTCTAAAGGCACTTGGGGAGATCTGTGATTTAAGTAGTTTGCCAGTGTAGGGATGGCTATAATAACCTAGAAAAGGTTTAGATAGAGGTAGAATTATACAGGGAGTGCAGAATTATTAGGCAAGTGGTATTTTTGAGGAAAATTTTTATTATTGAACAACCATGTTCTCAATGAACCCAAAAAACTCAATAATATCAAAGCTGAATATTTTTGGAAGTAGTTTTTAGTTTGTTTTTAGTTTTAGCTATTTAGTTTTATAAACAAATCAGTGACCAATATAGCCACCTTTCTTTGCAAGGACACTCAAAAGCCTGCC
>CM070040.1:45811396-45828411 GCA_036250615.1 Ptychadena robeensis
AAGAGGATGATGTGGTCAAAATACTAATTTGCCTAATAATTCTGCACTCCCTGTATACAACCAACCTTTTTCCTTTTGTCCTTATAGGTCAATTGTATATCTGGAAATTGATAACCGTCAATGTTTCCAAGCATCATCTCAGTGCTTTAACAGCGCAACAGACGTAGCGGCTTTCCTTGGGGCCCTGGCATCTCTTGGGAACCTTGACATCCCGTATAAGATCGAAGCTGTTAAAAGTAAGTGGTGTACCAGAAATGGAGAGACCTATTTCAAACTCTTTAGTCTGTTGACTTAAATAACCAACACTTTCCTTTTAGTCCTCCAAGTTGGGCAAATTACATACCTTTTTTATGTTTCCTTTTTTGTCTTCCCTAGATTTATATTGGCATCATTAATGCTTTAAGGGGGGGGGGGGGGGGGGGGGAGAAATTGATCAATCGCATACATGAGGTAGTGGAAACGGTATCTCTAAAATCCCACTTAAATCCTCCGTCTTAACAGCTCAATGAGAGCGCAGTGATACGAAGTTCATTAATCCGTTTTCTTAAAGGAGTGAAGCAAACCTGTCTCTTGATACTGCCGACTGGGGCAAAAGAGAATTTTAACAGTAATTTGCAATTCTGATGAGTTAAAGAAAATAACATTGTTTTTAGGGTTTTTTTTCTTGTGAAGAGTGTTCCTTTTTTCTTTTATTAACAAATTCTCCTTCAGTTTCCTTGTGTCGGTGGTGTGAAATGCAGCTTTAATGTCTGTCTTACCAAGTCTGTCCTGTTTTCCGTCAGGTGAAACAGTACCTTTGCCAGGGGGCGGTCCCCTTTATCCTGGATTGGTTGTTGGAGCCGTTGCCCTTCTGCTGATCTTCCTTGCGGCTGGGGTCATCGTGAACAAGAAGAGACGCAGAGAGCATGGACACCTCTGGTTCCCAGAGGGTTACACGGTGAAAGAGTCAAACAAGACAAAGAAACGGAGAGAGCCCCTTGGGGAAGACTCTGTGGGTTTAAAGTAAGTAGGAATGTTTTTTGGATGGTGTTGAAATTAAATGATTTAAAACTTAAAATTAACAATGTTTTAGTTTACTTTTGTTTAATATATGACTCTGCATGTTCCTTAATTGTCTTCTCGTTAAATTTTAAAGGCCGCTGAAGAATAGTGCAGACGGTTCACTGATGGATGACAATCAGAATGAGTGGGGTGATGAAGAAACACTGGACAATAAGAGATTCAGAGTAAGTGTTTCCTTTTGATATCTGCAAGTGATATATTATTGTGGTCTTTTTTCTTTACGTACATGTTACAGTATACAAATATAGGTATCAGAGACCATATGATCATTATTAAGTAAAGATCTGCATTGTTAAGTTTGCAGGTTTTTTGTTTTTTTTTATTATATATGCAAAGAATAACTGCTCTCAAAACTATCCGTTTCAGTAAATAAATCAATTATATTGGGTTTACATGTAGCTCAGAAATTCCAGAGGTTAGATCCCCCATGCCGTAAATCTTTTTGACTACTGTGGGAACCTCAAAGCCAATTGATGATGTCAGAATAAATAATTATTTGTGTAGTATACTGGTGCGATGGAAGATGTAGATACAGATTACTGCTAATAGTATAATATCACCATTGTAAGAAATAGTGCTGGTAAATCTCTCTTTTTGTTAGGGGCTAAAAAGACAACTTTAGGGAGAGGTATAGAACTGGAAACTATCATCACCAGAGAATTTTGTAGCATGTTGCATGGTTTCAACTTATCACCAGAATTTCAGTTTTGAGTTTAGTTGACCTTTAAAATAATACTGTTATTTTTAGAAATGTGATACCCTGCTAATTAATGTTTTTGTTCTGCTAAGTTTGAAGATCAGGTAATGCTTCCTGACATTGGCGATCAGACTGATCACAGACAATGGACCCAACAGCATCTTGATGCAGCTGACCTCCGAGCTCCATCCATGGCACCTACACCACCTCGTGGAGAAATCGATGCTGACTGTATGGATGTAAATGTTCGCGGACCAGGTATGATTGCCATGTCAATAATTGGCTTCTATTGTTAATTGCCTATTATTATTTTGACTAGTCACACTAGTCGGGTGCATTACATACAATCGTATGCAACAGTCAGATTGTTAGGAATATAAAAATATAAGCAATTGCTTAAATCAATAATTAAGCATGTTTGATGATCCTTTTCAGATGGTTTCACTCCACTCATGATCGCTGCTTGCAGCGGAGGAGGCTTGGAAACTGGTAACAGTGAGGAGGATGAAGATGCCTCTGGCCAGACGATATCAGACTTCATTGGTCAAGGGGCCAACCTACACAGCCAAACTGACCGCACCGGAGAGACAGCACTCCACCTGGCTGCACGATATGCTAGAGCTGATGCCGCCAAACGTTTGCTGGAATCCAGTGCAGATGCCAATGTGCAGGATAATATGGGGCGAACTCCTCTTCATGCTGCTGTAGCCGCAGATGCCCAAGGTGTATTCCAGGTAATTCTTTTTTTTTTCTGCATATCAGGGAGTAAATTCTTGAACCCTGCAAATCAGTGGCTCAAATTCCTAGATGGGGATGTCGATTGAGTCCATCTATATACCCGTCTCCATGGCATTGAGCTGGTCCACCGGCTGGAGGTTGACATTCTGCACTACGTTTACCTTTCAACTGGAAGAACGGCTCAACACCATCGAGACTTGAGCCCCCTGTGAGACATTCAGTCTAGGGAAAGAGTTAAGTCACTGTGCATCACTAATGTTTAAACTTAACGGTCATATATAATGTTCAAACATTTGCTGCAAATTTGTACATAATTTGTATGCCCCCACTTTCCTCCTTCAAAGGAACCTTGGGAAAAAGACATGATGTACAATATGAAAGTAAACATTGTGGAGCTCCTTCTAAAACTTTTTTTTTATCTTAATTCTTTTTCATACAGATTCTCATCAGGAATAGAGCAACAGACTTGGATGCTCGTATGTATGATGGTACAACACCCCTGATTCTGGCAGCTCGTCTGGCAGTGGAGGGAATGGTTGAAGAGCTTATTAATTCCCATGCTGATGTTAATGCTATTGATGAATTAGGTAAGGATTTGGTGATTTGTATTTTCCTTTGTTGTCTTTCGGGGTCAGAGACATTTAAGGTTCTGATTTTGTAAAAATTTTGTTTCAGGAAAATCTGCATTGCATTGGGCTGCAGCGGTGAATAATGTGGATGCTGCAGCAGTTCTGCTGAAAAATGGTGCCAACAAGGACATGCAAAACAATAAGGTATGAGCTGCCTAAAAGAGGCTATCTTGTAGTTGGTAATAGGTCCTGTGTATATGTATTTTTGTACATATATTGAAATTTGTTTTTGTGACTAATTTGGTTACCTATTAAGAGCTTTCTGGCTTCACTTCGCATTTTTTAAAGTACTGTCCAGTGCAGTCCATTTCAGTAATCTGTTTTTTTTTTTTTTTATGTTTGCAGGAAGAGACTCCACTGTTCCTGGCAGCAAGAGAAGGAAGCTATGAAACGGCCAAGGTGTTGTTGGATCACTTTGCAAATAGAGACATCACTGACCACATGGATAGGCTTCCCCGTGATATCGCTCAGGAACGCATGCATCATGATATTGTAAGATTGCTGGATGAATACAACCTGGTGAGGAGTCCTCAGCTGCACACCGGTCAAATGGGTGCTCCAACCTTATCGCCTCCTATCTGTTCCCCAAATGGCTATGTTGGTAATATGAAATCAGCAGTACAAGGGAAGAAGGCTCGAAAGCCTGGTGCCAAGGCTTCTGGATGCAAAGACTCTAAAGATCCAAAGGTTAGGAGAAAAAAGTCTCAAGATGGGAAAAATGGACTCCTGGATTCTGGAAGTTCTGGGGTGTTATCACCAGTTGACTCGTTGGAGTCACCACATGGGTATTTGTCGGATGTCTCTTCTCCTCCTTTGATGAACTCTCCATTTCAGCAATCTCCTCTTAACCACCTCACCAACATACCAGATTCACATATTGTCCTGAATCACCTCAATATGACAACCAAGCAAGAAATGGCTACTGGTCCCAACAGAATGAACTTTGAGGCTTTGACACCTCGTTTAACTCATCTCTCAGTTTCCAATCCCAGCACTGGTCTAACCAATTCAATACAGTTTACAATGGGGGGTGCACCTACAATGAATAATCAGTGTGATTGGATGACCAGGTTGCAGAACGGGATTTTGCAAAACCAATTCAATCCTTTGAGGAGTCCCCTCCAACAAAGTGGCCACCAGCCAGGATCAGCTGTTCAGCATGGCTTGATGCAATCTCTGCACAACGGATTGCCCACGACTCCAATGATGACCTACCAGGCCATACCAAACACACGGATGACAAATCAACCTCACCTTCTCCAGGCGCAGCAGCTTCAAATTCAAAATTTACAGCTTCAGCAATCAAGTATGCAACAGCAGCAACAAATTCCAAACTCTACATCCAGCAACCATATTGCTGCTGCATTTTGTGGAAATGATTTGACTCAGTCAGATTTGCAGCAGATGACAAGCAGTGGTCTACATGCTATAATGCCCCAGGACACTCAAATATTGACTGGCTCTCTGCCAGCACCTCTTAACCAGTCTATGACAACCACTCAATTCTTAACGCCACCATCTCAGCACAGTTACTCCTCCCCAATGGACAACACACCCAACCACCAGTTACAGGTGACCGATCACCCATTTCTGACACCTTCTCCAGAGTCACCTGACCAGTGGTCAAGCTCCTCCCCTCATTCCAATCTGTCGGATTGGTCTGAAAGTATATCAAGTCCACCTACAAACATACAATCCCAGCATAATCACATTCCAGATGCTTTTAAATAAATTACAAAGACTAAAGCCTTAAAAGAAAGGTTGTTTTTTTACATGGGCAAATTTAAGACACTGGGATAGACTGATGGACATTTTTATACAGGTTTATATATATATATAAGAGAATTGAACAGCTTTTTTATTTATTTATGTTCTTTTTAATCCTGACACTGCCCTGTTTTATTTATATATTTTTTTATTTTTTTCATTTGTAAAGAAATATTACCTGGCCTTTTTTTTTATTATTTCGGTTGGATTTTTTTATACTATATATTTGCCTTAAAGTGTAAAAACGTAGAATTTTAGATTTTTTTTTTACTAGGCAAAAATTTTAACAGAGATTCCAGATCTTAAAATATGGCTATTTATTCTGTTTTATTCCCATGAGTTGAAAACAACATGGCAATATCTTCAACATATGTACGTAAATATATATATATTAAAAAAAGAGAAAGAAGAGTGTACATGTTTATAAACTATAGAACAAATGAATCTAACCATGTTTTCTTTGGCCAACGTTTATCAACTTTTCCAGTATTATGACAGGTTGATAGCTAAACTAGGATGTTTTTGTTTTTTATATTTTTCTCCTTTTTAGTAGCACACAAGGTAGTTATTCTGTTTTTGACATGCTGCCAAGTTAAAAAAAAAAAAACATAATATTTGCATCAGACAAGTTCAAAAAGACATTTTTCTTTTACTGTAAATTGTAAAGAGCTACAATAACACAACCTATAAAAAGGACTGTATTAGGTTGTGCATGTCAACTTTTCGGAATGTATATCTTTGGCGTGTTTTATGATGGGTGTCTAATGGTCTAACGTCATTTTTTTTTTAAACTCTTGTCCCTTCGGTTGGGGCTGGTGCCTCGGCAAGACAAACACAAGACAATTGGTCTTTGGTACAAGCCTGTGGCATGAGAATTCCTGTACATATCTATTGTAGATTTTGTTTAAAAAATCTTTGTGAATGTCCTGATTTATATCGCGTATCAGGTTGGATGTGGCCAACGCCTCTGGATAAATGGGAAGATACTGGAAACCATTACTCCAACCCAAAGGCTTTACACCATCAGTTTATGAGGACTTCTACTGTGACAAGAGCTTCAGATGTCTCCCTCGCAACAGAACAAAGCCTACGAATACAAACTTTATAAGCAGCTGAACTATTTCCATCTCTTCAACACCTCTGATGTGATATGTTGATAAATTATCAGGAGGACTAGGGGTCATATTGTATAAATGAAAAAAAAACTAAAAATAAAACTCTAGATTTTAGTGAAAGAAAACAAATGTATCTATCTGCAAAGTTGTAGTTTGCAAATACAGTGTATTTTGTTTTAATATGCTTTGTAAACTGATGTTTTTGTTATAATAAAAACAATATGAAAAAATATACTGATTAGTTGGCAGAGCTTTGGTTCTTGAAGGGAATTCAAGTTTAAATACTGGAAATGGGCACCATGTATGAGGACAGTAGTGGAGGTCTCACACATGGTATCCAAATGAAGATGACTGGTACTCACAGGGCCGCCGTCAGCCCCGGGCAGCTAGGGGGGCCTGACGGTGAGCACGTAGGGGCCCCGAAGTCCTTTCCATGAGGTTAATGAGAAATTACCACAACTGCCCGGGAAACGTGACATGAGGTGTTTGCCGGTACGTTTCTCCTGTTTCACTTGTCATGGGTGTGTAATATAAAGCCTGCACAAGTTTTCAGGCGCTCACAGACAGGAGTGCCCAGTTGTTTTCTGGTGTGCAAATTTACCCTAAAAGAATGTAAAACTGGGAAAGGCCAAGGTTGGAAGCCTTTGAGCATACACATTTAATACAGTTTAGCATAAGTAATTCAACGGTTAAGAAACGTCTGCTGACCATTGCCTAAAAAGAGAGACAAACAGCCTTGGTTATAGTGTAAAGGGAATGTTATCAATATTGATCATAATCCTTGGGAACCAAGAAATTTTAAATGTGTGTAGCATTACCAAGCAACCCCTACATATATTCTCCATCCTTATGATCCAGTGGTGAGGTAGCAGATGTCCCGTTTACAACCTATAGCCCCCCCCTCCCCCCGCCGAAAAAAATGCCTGTGCTGCTTACAACTAAACACAGTCCTGAGTTAAAACCCTCTTTGTTATTTGGCTAGCACCTAGCATTACATTGTGCAAGGTCAAGTGGTGTTTGTATGTGGCTCTAAAACCAAGAGGCTTGGTTTCCATGTTGGGCTGCTAATACAGTTCCAGAGATATATGATGATGTCATGTGTTGGCCTTTTTCTTATTAAGAAGACTTGCCTTTACTTCCTCTCGTAGACCAAACAGGAAATATTTTCACAGTGAAGGAAATACATGTTAGTTCTAATTTTATTGACTGAGCCCACTGGTAGGTTCCTCCCACTATTATTCCAGGGACAGTTATTCAGATGAAAAATGATGGTTAAAGAGGATGAATCTCCCCAGCAAGGACACATCGAAATATACATCTCACATGGTATGTGTTCTTTCTAGTTGGTATTCCAAACCAATACTACTCCATGCATGTTAACTACGAAGAGTTATAATGTAGTAGACTCTACTTCAGGGGTCTACAACATGAAGAGCCGCATACGCCTTTGGAGCTTCATGTTGTAGACTTTTTGTTGTGGCTACCTGGCACATACGCTGGAAGAAAGAGAGATTGTGTGAGCTGAAGATCACTGGCTGCAGAAGCAGCTGAGGCTCCTTGCTCTCCTCCCTCCAGGAGAGGGGGAAAGAGTCCTGATTATGCAGCGTCTCCCATGGAAGAAAATAAGGGTTTGTGTGTCAGGGAGCAGGAAACACAAAAACTGGAGAGCAGGGTCACAGGGCCACCTTTCTATCCAGTGGGCTCTTTGACACTATATGCGCTGCCTTGTGTACCAATATTGCTTGTTGCACAGTACAACATAAGTGCATGGGAAATACTTGAGTTGCATGTATTAAATGTACGCAGCAGTGTGTGGGTCTACACTAGGCAACCCCAGAAACTGTGGGTAGCGTTATGGACACAACGGTGTGATCAGGGAGTATAGGGAGCGGTAATACAAACCTATTCACAAATCGTGGCCAAAAAAAGAAATCGGGCACGGTTTGCACACGTCCAATATACCGCACCCATAGGTAAACAATGGTGCACTGTGTGTTTCTGGTGCGTCTGCTGGACGCCACCACAACGGCCGTCCGAAAACGCACCAGTATAGACTTGCACATCAATTCCCATAGAGCAGTGTCTCTCAAACTTTCCCTGCAGGTCCCCCCTTTTATATTTAGAAACATTGAGCCCTCCTCCCTATTGAAACACAGGTTAAGAATGAGGGCCTGCCCCCCCCCCCCCCTGGAATACCTTCGCGCCCCCCAGTTTGGGAACCACTGCCATAGGGGAATACAGGGGGGTGGCCGCACTACGCACTCGACTGCGGAAAAAAACATGCAAAATAACATAGTGTAGACCCAGCCTAAAGGTTGCTGACCTCTGTTGAACCTAATTTGCCAATGCGTATAGTGCAAATGATTCTCATGGGAAACTCAATCTGTAGAGGTAATTAGCTTGCCCAACACTTTGTTTAACCTTGGTTGTTTTCTTTTTAAACATGCACATACTTTTGTTTAAGGAACTTTGACTTCTTTATCCTAGTGACAGTTCACAAAGATTTCGATTTCGTTTTTACTTTGCACTTGCTGACCACTTCCTGTTCGATGTTTTATATTGGCCGCTGTGTGTAATTTCCTGTTTTGGTCAGTGTCAAGCAGAGTTCTCTTTTTAGCTCGGCTGATATTGCCAGACCTATCGATGACTGTGACAGTGTCTGTGTTGAGCGCCGTATTGCTCTCCCTTACAGGATACAGCACCTGCTAATTTAACTTAAAGGCTCGCTATGATCCGCAGCATGTAGAAGGTCATTGTCCAGGGAACATCATGGAATGTTGGGCCTTTCGTGCTTTGATGTTTTCTGTTGGAATTAGAAGCATCCTGTTTTGGGGAAGTGATCCACACAAATTGAAGGGGACGAACATCCTGTGATGCAACGAGCGGCCAGGGAAGTGATGGCTGCATCATACTTCGTAATACCCATTGCCTTGATTGAAGCCTTAATTGAACCTGAAATGTTGCACAAGAAAGCATTTAGTCTCTATCCCATGGAGTGGGTGGCCATCATCCCAAATTACGATTTGCAGAAGAGGCTGAAGAGGGGGTTGGTCGAACACCAATCACCGTCTACAGTTGGGAATGTCATCTGTTAACACAGAGGCTAGGGGACTTTAAAGGTCAATCACTACATAGCACAATGCATACGAATAGGTATAATAAAAGTAAGGGGAATGTAAAATGAAAAAAACTATTTAATAGTCCATGATATCAACAAAATATCCAGTCTTGATGCTTCCTAGTGTTTATGACAGTTGGTGTTTTCAAAACGCTACACGTTCAGATCAGGCAGGCAGCTAACCGGGACATACCACTGACTGCGGGAGGAGACTTTTCACACAGGATACAACCTAACTCATGTACCTTCTACATACAACATTATCTTGTTATGTGACAGGCGGTCCCCCGCCATATACCGCCCTTCCCTGGTGACTGTGGCTGTGCTCCCGGGAGTGGGAGCTCCCCGTTCTACCACCCCGGCCCACGCCCCACCGATACTACCTATTTAGCCGCTTATCCTACATCCTATAATGACGCATTACGCTCCACCAGCAGATCAATCCATCTCTGCCCCAGTTACCATCCACCCCCTGAAGAAGTTCCATATGAACGAAACGTGCGTTGGGGTGCTCCAAATTATCTTTTGGTTCATCTGGGCTAATCACTGAGGCTTTCCATCAGTGGACTATCTGAACGTGTAGCATTTTGAAAACGCCAACTGTCATAAACACTAGGATGCATCAAGACTGGATATTTTGTTGATATCATGGACTATTAAATTGTTTTTTTCATTTTACATTCCCCTTACTTTTATTATACCTATTCGTATGCATTGTGCTATGTAGTGGTTGACCTTTAAAGTCCCCTAGCCTCTGTGTTAACAGAGGACATTCCCAACTGTAGACGGTGATTGGTGTTCGACCAACCCCCTCTTCAGCCTCTTCTGCAAATTGAACCTGAAATGTTTCAAAAACAATGTAGTTATCTTTTCATTAAAAGAATATTAACTGAAATATGTATAAAGAAGTGAATGTGACATTTAACAAATATTTACTTGAGGTAATAATCACTAAAATGATAATATATCCATCACTAAAGCCCCCCATACACCTATAGATCTAAAGGTTAGATATCCTTTAGATCTACTAACAACTATGTAGTGCCGGGTCCTCTGTGATTGAACACAGATAGACTTGATGGTTTAGAAAGCGCCCCATATTACATGGTTTTGGTAAAACAAAAGGAGATCTAAAGCAAATCTGACAGAGAAATCTAAAGGTGTATGGGGGCCCTAAATTATAGTGCATATTAAAGGCAAATCTCCCTGCTTTAAGTGTCAGTTAAACAGCTTTAGGCTAGGGCTCCACTATGCACTGGCATCGGCTAAAGTAAGCACAAGTCTCCGTTCTGTTCCTAAGGACACAGATGGGCTGCGTCAACATTAACGTGACTGAGGCGGCGACTGACGTATCGGGAGCTTTGACGGGCTGTGGAGACAGCCCTGTAATAGCCCCATTGCCATCAATGGGCTTGTGTATAGTGGAGCCGTAGCCTTAGGGGCCTTTCACAGTATATGCGCTTGTATTCTTGAACCGAGCATGAAAAAGGCATCAAAAATGCATTTTGAAAACACCAAAACACAGCCCTTGTACATGTATTCAAGCTGAAGGTAAAATCCTACCTATATTATGTTCCCATAATCCCCAGGCAGTTATACAGTGGGAGGTAAAAAGTGGGAAGTGTACACGCCCTGAATTTGGCAAACACATCATGAACTTTGCCAAATCAGTTTGATACCAACCAGCCATGAGCCATTTGCCAAAGTAAGCATTAGGAAATGTACCTATTACCCAGTTAGTCAGGGGTAGCACCACACCCGGCGCAGACTATTAAAATTCTGCCCACTGCATACCTTAACTTGCAACCTGCTGTCTTTTACAATCAGGTCCTGGTTTTGGTCGCTCAGTGGAAACAAAATGCAGTGCAAGTATTATCAAAACTGAAAATTGAGAAATTCACTCAGCCAAACACTTCATTGGTGTTTAGGTACCATTGATCCTTGAGCCAGCTTCTCAATCCAGGAAGATGCTGAACCCAGGGGGATGTCCGACACAGATGACCCTGTGTGTAATTGTAATTCTCTAGGCGTGTGTGCCCTTTATATGACATAAACATGACACTATTAAACTATTATAGAAAAAATTACTACACGAAGCAATACTTCATATACGTAGGAATGTTCTTTTTTTTCATACTTATGCCTATGTGGTCCAAAACTTCCTGGGAAGTGAGTACTTCAGCCTAAGCCAGTGATGGTGAACCTTTTAAGGCTTGTTTCCACTTTTGCGTTCTCGTGCGGTTGTAACCCGCGTGGCTGAAACCGCATGCGCGTCCACGCGAGAACGCATGGCATAGTTTTTGTGCGTTTTTGTGCGTTTTCGCAACGCGATTTTTTTTCAAACATGCCCAGAATACGCATCCGCGTCCGCTCTGCCATGCGTTTTTTTGCGCGTTCTGAAACGCATCCAATGCTTTCCTATGGATGCGTTTTTGGGATGCGGATGCGGTTGAGACGCGCATGCGTTTCAAAGCGCTGAAGGCAGCGTTCACAACGGCACCCTAAACCGCATTCGAACGCGCACAAACGCACCAGTGGAAACTACATTGAAGTTTCCAATGGATGCGGTTGTTTGCACTTGCGGCCGCGCGGTTACAAACGCGTGAAAACGCGCAAAAACACATAAGTGGAAACAAGCCCTTAGAGAGCTAGTGCCCAAACTAAGGCTATGTTTATTTGGCATTTATGGATCCCCTATACCCCCTGAGTTAATCGCATGCCTTGACGGGAATGTCAGCGCATCACATATATATGCATGACGCCCTGCCTTTACATGGCTTTTAGCGGGTCTGCTGTTGGACTCATGGAAAGCCCCATGAAGAGGCAGGGCGGAGAGTGATGCAAAGGTATGGGATGCGCCGATACCCCCTGTGTTAATAGCATGCTTTGATGGGGATTTCAGCGTTTCCCATTCATATCCCGAAACACCAATTTAACCTAAATTACATATACTCATTTACGCACACAAATCGTATAAGCACACACACTCTAATTTCTTTTAAGATATAAAACCACCCTTAATTATCTCTAATAAAATAATAAAAATCTGGATCATATATGATTTGCTTTAGTGATTTCTATGGATAGCATTTATTGCAACAAGTACCGTTTCATTGCATTTCATCCAATATGTACCTCTGTGCTGCTGTTCTCCTCTGGTCTCTTTTCCACCACTTTCTGTTCTCATGAGCTGGCTGCCTGGCATTTTTATAGAAAAGAGCCGCCTGTGTTATGTGTACAGAAATGGCCATTTGTAATCTTCATTAGAATCCTTGTGTGACACAGGAGGAGAATAACAGGAAACAGAGACAGAGTGTTGTCAGTTGTCACCCTATGAAAATAAGTTGCTGCAGGAAAATGTATGGCAGAATTGTCCATTGACGTGCTGAGGGACTACAGACTCCAGCATGCATATAATCTTCTGTAAGTGTCCCATGGCATTTTGCTGACATAGCATAAATAGCAAAGGCCCAACTTGCTGTGCTAAGAAACTACAACTGCAAACATTCCCTTCTGCCAATTGCTGAAGAACTACACTGCCCAGCATGCCCTGTGTTCTAAAATATTTTCTTACCTTGTAAAATATTTTCTACCCTTACAACTGCACATGTGCAGATAGCACTACGGGGTTAAGCTTACATGTTTCAGGTGTTAAGGTTAGGGGTTTGGGGGGGGCTTAAGGTTGCAGTTAGGAGGAACAGTGCTTAACTGTAGTGGTGAGCTTTAGGGGTTGGGGGTTAAGGTTAGGGGTTTAGGTGGTTAAAATAACCCTAACCTTAACCTGTCAACCCCCTAACCCTTACATAAACTCCCCCAAACCTTAACACTTGAAACCCTAAAAGTTGTCTTGACATTCTCAGACACCATACCTGTATTAGACTAAGCAGTCAGTGTGCTATGTTTAGTATTAGGTAGCATTGTTGTCTAATGCCTCCCATACACAGGTCTATGCCTGTGCAATCGAGGAGCCCCCTAGCAAGATGATGTCATCACACTGCGCTCAAGCTTCCTTAATTGAGAGGGGATCCCGCTTGATACTATTGTAAATCGAACAGGGCTGACCAACATGTTCCCCGTTCAGTTGAGTGCCCGGTGCCCCCTCGAATTTTGTATAGTTTCGAGCTCAATCAATTGCTGCGAAGTGCAGCAACGTGACAAGTAAATATTTTCTGGTCTGTAATAAATTATATTTGTATTACATGATCGCCCCCTCGTGGTTCTCTAGAGAACTGTCATCATGACCACTTTGTGCTACTCTGCCACCTAGAACACTAAAACTTTATTAAATTTATTGTTTACTTTATATATAATGATAATGTATTATGGTTATAACATCTGGTATATTTATACTGGTGTTTCTTATTTTTCAGAGAGTTCTTGTAATAGTTTTAATCCATAATAATGGATATAATAAGTTATAAATTGATTTTTAAACTGATAAGAACACATACTACACTTGATCTTAGCCAAAAGGCAGAGAAGTGATATGTATAAATTGTATACAGGGTATACAAGGTTATTTATAGGTGAATCAAAACAAAGGAATGCCTAGTACAGTACAGTCAGCAAGATTATATTATGGACAAAAGGCAGTCTACAAATACCAACAAAGAAAAAGTAGTCCTCAAAACACATTTAAAGTGTATTAGTATAGTATTTTAAAAAGGTTTTTAAAAAATGTTATTCAATACATATTTTATAACCACAATAGTCTATAACAGGGGTGGGCAAAAAGTTTCTAAGATCTATATACAGAAAGTTTCAAAGGTCTATATACAGAAGAAAAAAAAGAGTAAATAGTAAATTTTGGTCTAAGGAGGCCTCCATATGTAAATCATAGAAGTTTGTCCTCCATTTCTCTAGTTCCCCTAGTTACAGAATACCCAACAATATAGAGAAACTTATTCTCAAAGATAACCAGTTGTATAGGCCTGTAATGTAATCTACAACATTTGGCCCGCATAATGATCTTGTATTCTCCTCAAACGGTTATCTCTCATATTATGCTCAGAGTTGTCACATCCACATGTGCAATACTTCAATGATTAGGAGACCCCTAGTAAAGGTGGCAGGCTTCTACCCCAAAACGTGGCCAAGGGTTCTGTGGGTAGGGGCTTATTGATGATTCTGGTTTCCCACACTCACTGCACCTGATTGTAGTGTCAGTGCTGTGGGGGTGCCCCCTCAATTGGAGCCCCTGTCTACACTAAATAACGTGGGAAACACACCAGTACCTGACCCTGCCCGCCAGCTCTGACGCCGACCCTGACTCACTAGTGTCATATAAGGTAACCAGGCATCACATATAAGGTAACCAGGCATCACATATAATGTAACCAGGCATAAGCGTGTGAACCGGCACTTAACATACTGCTTCCGCCCCCTCTCAGGTAATTCACTAGAAACATTATGACTGAGAGGTGTATGGTAAAGAACATAAATACAAAAACTGCAGGGAGAATGTGGATTGGTAGAAAAAAATAAAATCTTTTTAAAACAAGGGTGTTGTCTTCATTTCTAGGGACTTTTTTTTATTACCCCTTGTCAGGGCTATGTTAGCAACAGCTTTATAACCTTTAGGAACCATAAACATTTATAAACTATGGGTTCCAGAGATGGACATTATTTTTCACCCCACAGAATTCAAATATAGTGTATATGATTTCAGTTGTGCAATCAACAAACAGAGCGGGAATAATCACACAAAAATAAACATTTATTTAGCATGTACTGAGATTAATACACATATAATAAAAGATAATAATACTGCAAGATATATATGACCAGCAAGTCAGATATCAAAATGACAACATCAACATGTAATTAACTCAACATGCATTATCATGGTTGAATGTGGGCGAGGCATTACAAAAAACTCTCAGTTATATAAGAGATCGCACACGCAGGGAATACATGAAACTCAGACGCTGCAAGATCTGTGCCAAAAATCTTAGATAAAGGCAATTATCTCTCATTGTAAGGAGCTACGGCCATGATACGGTATATATGCCAATAGATATTAGAACTAAGAATATCTATAAGACGTTATGCCCCTTATAAAAGGCATGACACCCTTAGGAAAGGGTAAGAGGTCTGGGTGACATTTGCATTTATTTCTAAGGGTGGGGGACCTCTGGATCTTCAATTAGCCCCCAGTTGCTTGGTTAATGCTTGTAATTATCTGTATATGCCTGTAAAATTTATTCTGTGCCAAGCACCTGCTGAGGTGTTACCAGAGGTCAAGCCAAAGCCCTCCCCACTTCTTATGTAGCTTAACTAATCTACCCAGTTACTGGTTCTGGCCACTCCCTGGCCCTAGGTGCTGTTGCAGAATGTTCTGGACCATTCTGTCATCTCCTTCACCCTGTGAGGGTTGCTGTGTGTAAGAGTTGAGGCCTATCATCTGTAACAAGTCTCCCCTTCTGGATTGACCACATTTTGGGTGAGAGCTGCAGCTTCCTCCTTCCACTCTCAGCAGCTGGTGAGGCATTGTTTGGAACTGTAGCATCCTAAGTCTATGACCCATCCCTACCATTTGGGTGATGGTGATTGCCTGTAAAAATCCTTCCTGTGCTTTCTGAGGCAGAGGCGAACACCTGCATAATATTACTCATCCTGAAGAAGTGTCCGTATTAGCCAGGAAACGCGTTGATGCCTACATATGTTTTATGACCTACCAATAAATTGGACCTAACTTTTTTGGGCACCACTCATGAGCCTTTCTTTTAACTGTGTTCAAAAAACTTACACTCTCAAGATACCATTAACTTGTGAGGAAGCCCGGCTTGGACTATGCAACCACAGGAACCTGCATCTCTCCTCAATCCATGCCTGCGCTATTAATGGCCATACATCAGTCGAGTGGACAGTGATCTGCAAGCTCCCTCTATCAGGTCCAGCAAAGTTAAGTTGGACTATTTTGGACTTATTCTTGTTTGGGTTGGAACAGACCCTATTGGGCCTTGTCATCTGGTGGATTCCTGAACCTTACATGCCTAGAGGGGTCTGGTATAATCTGCCAAACAAAGGTTATGGATTTTTGACAGTTATGGATTGCAATATATTATATAAAGAAATTGTGCATAACTATTTTTTTCTCATAAAGACCTTTGAGTGCTTGTATAGGAATTTTTCAGGCTTTAACAAAATTAACAACCATGGGAAAAATGTCTGCAAAACTCCCTAAATGCCCACTGACTCGTGTTAACCTAGCCTTGCAGTTTCAGTATACTCATCTACCTACCTTGTGCCATTCCAGCCTAATACAAAATTATCAATCCCTAAATCACTATATTCTGAATGGAATAAAAACATATTTAAGACGTTTTATTCTGGTCATATGACTGATATCCTTCATTAACCTCAAAGACTTGACCTGCAGGAAAACCAGGAAAAAGCATTAGCAGGATAGGAACTATGTGTGACCTACTGCTGACTCACTTATTACTTCTTTTGGACATGAAAGTAACTCATTTCTAGGATTAAGGTGGGTATACAGGTTTCAGTCTTTCTGTTTGATGTTAGATTGACAGTATTTAAATTGCACCAGTTGATCTAACCGAAGAACAAAGTATCATCACCAAAATTGCTTGAGTTGTACAGAAGGGTTGTGGAAATAAAAATATAGTTCAAAATTGGGTTAAATGTGGACTTGTACAAATTGTACAACATTAAAAAAAATTACCACCTCCAGAATGTTCTTGACCTTTTAGTGTTTTTCAGAGTTTCTGTTTTGTTCTCCCCTTTCATTTGTCCTCCTTTCTTTTCTTTCAAATTTCAAGTTTTATTGAAAGTTTTTGTGGTACATATAGAAAATGCAAAACATATTTAGAAAAAGGGATTATACAACAAAAAGCAATGCGTTACAATTATACAGCGGTAGTGTAAAA
>CM070040.1:45850800-45884150 GCA_036250615.1 Ptychadena robeensis
TTTGCCCCCAATTTTGGGGGTGAAAAAGTGCATCTTATGGTCCGAAAAATACGGTAATTTCACATCTTGAAAGTTTTGTGTAGATTACAGGTCTACAGCCCCCCATACACCTTTAGATCACTCCATACAATTTCCTTTAGATCTACCAACAACTATGTAGTGCCGGCTCCTCCCTGATAGAATACCTGTGATTGGAAGGTTTATAAAAGGTCCTCATATTACATGGTTTTGGTAGAAGGGAAGTTGTGCAGAAATTGTCTGGTAAGGTGTATGGGGACTTAATAGTCATATCATGGACAGCAGAGCAGGGCTCTTTCACACCATGTGTGTTGCCATCCAGATTCATCCACGAATGCAGTGTGCCTTCCCTGAGTACATTCACAATGCACTGCTGTATGCATTTAGGATGCACTTTATTTTGCGCTTTCAGTTACCTTATTTTAAAGGGCTTTTTCATGTATTCCAAAAGTAGCACCACTCAGACCGCATTATGTTTTGCCATGCATTTTGGCAGCGCACATAATATAAAAATGCCCTCAGGCTTGAAGTTAAATCCACTTTATTACTTTTTGTAAGTCGATGAAAAAGATCATGTGACCGTTGAGCAGGTTTTCCGGATACTTTCCGCTGCGCGCTTGGCAGTGGTACATTTCAGTTTACATGTGGAGATAATATCTGCCTGTATTTGCTTATTGACGTGAACTCTTCCACGCCATCAACTATGACAGCCAGGATTTTGCTGTACATTATTTGCTTTAGACCTTTGAATTCCTCTGCTGTATTCACGTATCTGTCACCATCCCAATCTCCCTTCACCACACTCTGAATCATGCTCTTAGTGTTTGTCCTGGGCCATATATAAAGCCATTTGTATAAAAAAAAATATATAGGACTGTGAAATGTATTTATTTATGTCTACTTTCTTAGACTTTGCTTCATCTAAATTGCATCGTATATTGGTATTGATTTGCATATTTAGATTGTAGGTAGAGCAACTTCTTTTGGGGATATGTAAATGTGATGCCAACGTTTTGTACCTTTTACATTGTGTGAGTTTGTGGTTTTGCTCTACGTGTAACCAGGGCTGTGGAGTCGGAGACATTTTTAGGTCCCTGGAGTCGAAGTCGGCAAAAAATGGACCGACTCAGACTCCTACTAAATTTAAATGGGAATAAAAAATAAATAAATTAACTTCAAATGTCGCAATTAACAAACAGTCATAATGAGCGACTTCTCTGCTATAAGAATAAATGAATGCCGTGAGTAACATTACAGCACCCACTGTGACCCTATCCTAAAGGCCCCCACACACGTACGGAGTGGGGGCCGACAGACCAGCTCAGATGAGCTCTAGAGTGATGGCATCACACTGCTCTCCAGAGCTGATAGCATCGGCCGGCACCCTTTGTCGGACATGTCCGTTTTCTGGCCGGCCGAGCTGTGGGCACCCCCGATCGGCAAGCGTACACGCCCATTGGCCGCGGCTCGCTACGTGTATGGCAGCCTTAACTCTCGCTGATATTGAAGTAAATGTTTTTTGCCGGACTAGAGACGCTTGTGTACGTGAAGGGAATTGGTCGCCACTAGTTCAAGTCTGAAGCTGTAAAACATTTGAAAACCCGCTGTCATTCAGCTGAGGCGACAAATACTTAGATTGTTATCTTCAACTTTAATCATGACTCTGGGATTCATGGAAAATATGAATCATGTTTGAAGTGCCCCTTCATTCTGCCACTTCTTGGAGCCTTCCACTGTCCTATCTTCAGCAGAGGATCAGAACGCTAAAGCTTGGCACACACGGGTAGATCTGTAAAAAGATTTGAGTACAATCAATTAACTTGCGCACTCACTGCGATTGATTGTACTCAATCTGTTTACAAACCTACCTGTGTGTGCCTTCCTTTGGTCGGGATCAATAGAGCCGGCTCGAAGGAACTTGATTTCCATTCAATTGATCCCCGATCAATCACAGCGTGGTGCCTAGCTTAAGGAAAAAGCAGCAGCATCTGCTGCCTGACTCCCTTTCTCTTCTTTAATTGGACATTACAGTCCAGTGTTGGTTTCCTAGCCAGTAGTTCTGTGGTTAATGTATGCTGCCTTCCTTTCCTTCAATGGATGGATAAAACACATTAGCATATTAAATATAGAGGAGTCGGAGTCAGAAGTATCCAAAACTGAGGAGTCGGGGAATTTATCGACCGACTCCACAGCCCTGCATGTAACACAGCATGCATTTTTGTACTGCAACGCTAGCGTCTCCCATAAACTAGTATGCGCAGCAGTGACATACACTAACACAGGGTTTACTTACAGACTGGTCAGTTGTTGATAAATGGAAACAGTGTAGGTTGGAAGGTTCCTTCCTTACGCTTGCGGAGCGGTGGCACATGGAATTGCACATTTAATTTAATACAGGGCTGTGGAGTCGGTCGATAAATTCCCCGACTCCAACTCCTAGTTTCGATTCTTCGACTCCTTGTAGTAATATGCTTAATGTATGGGTATCCATCCATGAAGGAAAGCAAGGCGACATACATTAAACCACAGAAACTACTGGCCAGGAAACCATACACGTAATGGGCCCAATTTAAAGTCAGAGAAAGAAAGGGAAGTTAGGCACAGAAGATGCTCTGCTTTTTCCTTAAGCTCTTTTCCGGGCGGGGGTCGCCCCTCCCCCCCCTTGTTCTCTCCTGTTGGCACCCGTTGTGCGGTTGGTGGGCCCCCGGCGGGGCCCTCGGGGCTCCTTCTGGCCCCGCAAAGGTTACACGCTTGATGTCGGGGATCAATTGAACAGAAAGTTAGTATGTGCAAACATCGGGCACATGGTCGACGTCCTGTTTCAATAGGGACCCATTATTCCCCAGCTTTGGCAGTGTTGTGATTTACAACACGCCACAAGGCTGGGGAGAAGAGCTGGTCTCACACAGCTTCCATAGTGGAGGAGTGCTGACTCCGGTTCCCCTTCACACTGACCGCCGACAGCTGTGGAGGAGGCAATGAGCGCAGAGTTTAATACTGTCCAGAAGTAGTGTTCTCCATGCAAGTATTGGAGATTGAATCAGGGTCTTTTCAACATTGTTGGAACCCCGGTTCACGTTCAATCAAGTTCCTTGAGCCGTGCCTATTGACCCCGCTCCCGGAAGGAGGAGGCACATGATGGTATGGGTTTGTAAAACAGATAGAGTACAATCAATCCACCGTGAGCGCGCAAGTTAATTGATTGTACTCAAATTTGTTACAGATCTACCCGTGTTTGCAAGCTTTAGTGTTCCTGATCTTCTGCTGAAGATAGGGCAGTGGAAAGGCCCAAGAAGAGGCCAGGGCGAAAGGGGCCCTTCAAGCACCTGATTCATAATTTCACCTGGAATCCCAATAGTCATGTGTAAAGTTGAACGCTAACACTAAGTATTTGTCGCCTCCAGCGAAATGACAGCGGTTTTCCAATGCTTACCCCGGTTCAGTCCTGGCAACTATTGGCGTGAATCCATTCCCTTCCGCATACAAGGCGTCTCAGTCCCGAACAACAACACCTTTACATACATTATCAGCGAGGGAGGTACGGCTGCATACACACACCGAGCGGGCAGGGCCGATTTGCTGCCGACGATGGGTGGGTGTGCCGATAGGGGGAGGCCCACATGGGGTGACGCTCGGTGAAAGACGCGGATGCCCAACAGGCTCGGCCGGCCAGAGAACGGACATGTACGATAAATCCCCGGACGATGCGTTAGTCTTAATGAAGCCCGGGTCTTGCTGTCAGCTGGTCTGTCGCCCCCCACTCGCGTACGTGTGTGGGGGCTTAGGCGAGGGTCACAGTGGGCGCTGTAATGTTACGCACTGCATGCATTTATTCTATAACATTTAATTTCCATTTAAATTTAGTAGGAGTCGGTCCATTTTTTGCCGACTCCGACTCCAGGGACCCAAAAATGTCTCCGACTCCTCGACTCCGACTCCACAGCCCTGATTTAATACCCATCTTGTTTCGGTTAAGTGGGTTATATGCCCCATTATTATAATTATACAACCTATACAAAAACCATTATCCTAATGGTAATTCGATATATGTATATTTGGGCCCATACGGCACTTATGCGGACCCCCTGATGAAGGGATTTGAAACGTGCGTTGGGGTTTGGAATACACTTGCTGTGTGGACCCTGTCATCGTCCACGTCCAGCCCTACTGCAAGCGGGGACAAAGACCGTCTTCTTTTTTCAACTCTGGAGTAAACTATTTGGACTTTTTAGGAAAATTTTAAATATATGGACTATTTTGACCATTGTTTGTACCACCCAGGCTGGCCATTAAAGTCCCTTAGCCCCTACTTGGTGTAGGGGAGAACCTCTTATTTGGAAAGGAGTGGCTGGATTTTCTCTACCTTCCAACCCACACTGTTTCCATATATGATTTGGGATGTTGGCCAGTTATCAAATAGGAAGCTTTCGGTCTTTCTCTTGATATATGTAGTTGTTGATAAAGTAACCCACTGCAATTGCAGCGTGTATAGTGTGAAAGTACCCTCACATCATACCCACCTAACTGTCATTGTCTTAGCAATGCAGATAGATTATGTCCTTGGAACAATCCTGTAACCTCTATGCATCGATCAATAGCCTTCGGCTCTGAAGTAGTGCGATGACTTTCAGAAAACCCCAAAACATAAAAAATAAACAAATAAACAATACTTGCCTACAACCCCCCCCCCAGCACCACATCTCCACCTCTTTGTATGATGATGCCATGTTCAGAGGCTTTGCAATTAACTTACAAATCAGTTATTTGAAATTTCACAGCCCTCTAATAATGGCATCACAAAATATAAGCACATCTATCTCTTCTGTGATTCTGTGTCTTAGCTGCTGCATTTTCCACCCTAGGCCATTCTGTTTTTATTTATTTTTCAGAGGTGCACTTTAAGACGATCATGGCTAATGAATAGAAAAGATTCTAGCAGCAAATGCTTTCAAAACAAACATAACAACATAAAATATTATAGCACTAAATGTAACAAAGAAAGTTAAATCAAGTGATGACAGGCTAATAAAGTAATTGGACAAATGACCCTAACCCACATTTCCCAGGTGTACCACAACGAGCTACTTCCTTCTCTATATGCAAAGTAGTTAAACCTTGAGGGTCTTTAATAACTTTAGAATAGTGTGTGTTTATATATCATAATCGCAGTCACAGCTTCTTTATTGCTGTCCTGTCAGTGCATGGTGGGAGGCGCAATATGGATATTTGGAGCTTGCTGATCTGTATTTGTATCTGTAACCCACAGCAGCCAGTCAAGCTTTAACATATTGATTAAAAAATTTATAGGTTTGTTGTTTTCTGTTTATTCAAGAGTCATAAATGCTCACTTTTTTTTTCTTTTAGGTTATTAACCTGCAAGTACAACATAAAAAATTGGGACACTACAGAAAATAGAAGATAGAGAACATGCAGCCACCTCCTCCAAGTGGTCCTCCGGGGATGGGTGGACCTCCCCGCATGGGAATGACCACTAATGCATATTGGCGTAGAAGAACTCCTACTCCATCAACAATGACTGCCCCTCCAGTGCCGCCAGTCACTGACCCCTTTGCTTTTGGCAGAATGACTCCACAAAGTATGGCACAAGGAAATGCACCAAAGTCAAATATGCTGCCAATGCCCAGTCCATCTCCTTCACTGTACACCCAGCCTGGCCATCCCTCAGCTCCTGATGATACATTTCTGGCAGGTGCTCAGCCATATTTGCCCAGTTCTACTCCCCAACCTGGTGCAGAAGCAGTCCCATACAGCAGTGTCTCTCCTCCATTGTTACCTGGTGTGCATTACTCAAACAACATGGCTCCCATACCTACTATGCCAATGGGGTTACCCCAGTCAGCCCCTCCATCTCTTTATCATGTTTCAGGAGGTCCGGAAAGCGCATCACTATCAAATCAGGGCAGATCTCAAAGCAGGCAAAGTGTCATTACGGAAGCAGATAATGGAAACAACGTTGCAGCACCATTGCAATCATATCCTCCCTCTTCTTCACAGCAAACCACAGCACCTTGGGGATCTAGTCAGGTTTCGCCACCTACCTCTAGTCAGAATTTCCCTCCTACTTCTCAGCATGCTGCTTACAATAACCCATATTATTCCCCTCCATATTTAGAAGTTTCCCACCTGCCTCCCCAATCCAGTGATCAAGCCTACTTTTCTGCTCCACAGAGGACAGCTCCAGCGCCTTTTCCACTTACTGGTAGTTCCAATCACATTCAACATCAAAATGCTTCTCAGTTCAATACTATCCCAATGGATTACATGCATAACCGGAATATTGAACAGAACTGGTTTGGTCAGGCATATCAAGAACCACAACAACTCCCATCCATGGCTTTACCTCTTGGAGCTCCATTACAGATCCCTGAAAACAAGCCTCAGAGTGAGTCTGCGCAAATTCCGGCCAATGAAGTTAATGCAGGAACAGTATCTGCGTTTTTTAAAGGGGACGAGGCTGAAAATGTTGAAATCCTCTCATCTGAACAGCAGCAAAATGCTAATAAGCAAGCAAGTAATGTTTCCTATCAGAATATTGGACATTCAGTGGTATTGCCTCCATCACACACTCAGCCACCTACTACAAACACCCAAAGCGGTACATCATTACCATTTCATCCTGCTGTTACAAATAGTCCTTTACTAGCATCACAGAGTTCTGGTGGTTTTCACAATCCACAGGGACTATGTAAAGCAGACAGCATTGATGACCAACCCCCAGAAGCCAAAGGTGGGTCTGAACATCCCTATGATAATGTGGAAAACATTGAGTGCGTTCAAAACCTGGAAGTTTTACCAAATGAACCTCACAATAATATTTTTCCTACTGCTGTAAGTTCAGAAGGGTCAAGATTTGGATTGGTTTCTGGTCCGCCTCTTCCCAAAAATGTCCCTAGCCATGTTGAAGGAGGTCCAAACCTAGAGGCCCCTGATGGGCTGTCACGTACTGTTAGATCTGATAGCGTGTCCTCAAACTACAGTAACTTAAGTCACCGAAGTCTTCCCATCCCACCCAGGCCTCAGGAACTGGTAGGGACATTTATTCAGAAAGAAAGTGGGAAACTTGAGAATGAAAGCACCAACAGTTTTTTTAAGCAGATTGATTCTTCCCCACAAGCTACAGGCCAGAAAGCTTTCCATAGTAATCAGTCTCAACCTTCAACCCCAAGTCCACCAAAACCTACTGGAATATTTCAGGCTAGTGTAAATAGTTCTTTTGAACCAGTTCGATCATACATAGGTGTGAAACCAGTTGATCTGGACCAATCGAAGGTAGTTGGGGAAGTTCGAGATCCCAGCAAAGCTATACCAAACAGTTCCAACAATGCCATGCCAGCAGTTTCTCCGGGAAATCTAGAGCAACCTCCAGATAATTTGGAAACTATTTTTACTAGCAGCGCTGATGCTTTCCACATAACCAGTGGAGTCCCGTCCTTCGATAACCTATTACTTGATAAACGTCCCTCATCAAGAGCTCATGGGTCAAATAAAAAGTGTGAAAGCCCTGCTACTACTCTGTGGGCCCAAGGAGAACTGCCTAATTTTGGAGGCAATGTCCTACTAGCTCCACCGGCTCCTGCAGTTTATGTTCCCCCAAAACCTCAAAATGAAGTGATACAGCCTCCAGAGGATGGGGCTTTGGATATGCAAAACAGCAGGCCTGAACTAGCACAGTTTCTGAATATGCCAGAGGTGCACACCTCCTCTGAAAATCTGGAGAACCCTCCAAAAATAGCAGATGATGAACATCCTCCATCACAGGCAAGTTCAGGATATGCCAGTCTGTTGTCTTCACCACCCACAGAATCCTTGCAAAATCAGCCTCTTTTAATTGCTCAGCCAAACAAAAGCTTTAATTTGGCGCAGCCTGTTAATTTCTCTTTGTCTTTACCAAATCAAACTAAGAACTTTATTTCTGCAAAAGATTCTTCAGCTGCTGACAGACCAGCTCATACTGGTAATTATATTTCTGCTCCGCCTAAAATGTCTAATTCTTTCAATAATAATTTGCCACCTGGCAGTGATCGATTTTCTGATCAGTCTAATCAAAATCCAATGCCGTCCTCAGCCAATCAGATTCCACTGAATTTGGTCATAGATGGGCAGAAAAATGGTAAGACAGGTATTGTGGCAGTTGAGTCCAAATCTTCAGCTCCTGCTTCCGGTTCTCGTATGCCAGTGGAAAATGCCACTGGGGCAGTTGTTGTCCAAGGCAGCAGTGACAGCAACCATGCAGAAAACGCTGGGGCTCTTGATTACACAGTTCCCCGTGCAGCTACCAATCAAAATGCTCCAATCCAAAATAGACCTCCTACAGGTGTCCCTATCTATTCTAATCATTCAGCCAATGTCCCAAATTTCCAGCCTGGACCAGATATTAACAAACAAGGTTTTTATCAGCAGGTTACTAAAGGTGCCCAAGTCTCTTCTATGGAGACTTTAAAGGCTGGACCAGGGGCTTCCCATGAATACATGACTCCTGTTTCCCAGGCTCCCCCAGGAGCTCCACCAGTGCAGGTACCTCCTGTCTCTAAGCCTGCAACTTATCCTCCACAACCAGAACCTCCAGTCCCAAGTGCTCAGCATCCTCCAGATATACGGTACAGTGGCAGTTCGGTGCCAGGACCCAAGTATGAATCTTCTGAACAGCCAACTTATCATACTAATCCGGTGTCAACTTTGGCTGCACCCACAAACCCCAATCAATCTGTTGGGTATTCCGAACAATCGAGACCACCTGCTTCTCAAACTCCACAACAAGCTGATCCTTATTACTACTACAGAGGGTATGGTACCTACCCATCAGCTTACCAACAGCAGTATCCACCCATGGATCCTCGAGCCTCTCACCAATACTACCAGGTAAAAGCTTTTGTTGGGTTTAACAAAATAGCAAGTATTATTTTGGTTGAATGATCTTTCAGTCGGATAATCTCTGATCTTCATGTAAACTCTTATTAACCTCCCTAGCGGTGGTGTTAATGGAGGGGGGCGCCACTCTCCTCTCCACACACCACCGGCATCTATTTGACGTCGGAGGTGTGTAGAGGGCTGGGCGGAGAGCCGGCAGTAGAGAGGGATGTACTCCGCCGCGATTGCGGGTAAAACGGCTTTTCGTGCCATAAAAAATGGCGCGAAAAGCTCAAACCGCCCAGAGGGTTAATATGTCAACAATACCACCAACTTGAGTTAGACTCCACTGCTGTACTGAAAATGGCTTCTCTATGAAATGCTCCCATGTGCAGTGAAGTCAGAGTGCGTTCAAGCCTGCAGTAAGTCTGATAAATCCCCTCTTGTTTCCCTGGATTTACCAACATTCTCTAGCATTGATCACCCTTCCCTTATTAACCCTGGTCTGGCAGGTTTCATTTATATAGATTTTTTTATTTGCTTCCTTTTTTTTTTTAAATGCATTATATTTCAGGAATGCTCAATCCTCCAGACTAACATTTGTCATGATGTTTAGTACTCTTTACGATGTTACATATGACCTACATTGTGTTGCCATGAGCACATGTGTTACGTGGTGTGCATTGCCTATACACACTCTTTTCTTGGATGTGCTGCCATTCTTAAGGTCCCCTTACACGGGTCGATTTTTCAATTGATCAACATGCGCGTTCTTGGTGATCAATCCCATCCAAAATAATCGATTGCACAAAGTGGTGTGCATCAATTCTTCGTCCAATCGGCGAATGCTTGAGCGCAGCGTGGTGACGTTATCATGAAGCACACGTGGGTTCATTGATTGATTAAACTTACATCGACCTGTGTATGCCCACCTTAATACAAGTGTGAAGGAACTGCACACACCAGCGCATCTAAAATGCATTCTTCAGTTGTACCATAATCTGCAGCACATAACATTGTCACTTGCTGTCAGGTAAACGAAAGTTAGTAGAACAGGTTGTGATGGAAAATCTCACCAGGAACCGTTTTAACCTTCTCCTATCCATAGATACCTGTCCTATTACTACTTTACAAAAATAGAAAATAGTTTACCTAGTCAGCTCTAATCCTTATTTCCATAAAGGATATGTTGGTGAAATGGAGAGCTGCTTACTCTGTCCTTGAATCCTGCTTTTAATTCGCACCATAGCGTCACAGTTTACGCATTTGTCTATTTCTTTTAGATACTTAAACCCCTAAAGGGTATTAGGTGATGTGTGTGTAAATTTGCCCCAATCAGATTATAAAATTGCCTAAATGCATTTGAAAATGGCAAAATGTTAATTTATACAATTCAATGAAATCAATCTATTTTCTGCTGGTCACAATATGTGGACTTTTCCTTTGCAGGAGTCCTATGGAGCTTATGATTCTGCCTACAGACAGTATAATAGTGGTGTTGTGAACCCAGGAAAGTACCCATATCAAGAACCAGAGCGACCTAGCTCAAGGTCTAGCCACTCCTCAGACCGACCATCATCAAGGTTTGTGTCTTAAATTGTGAGGTTTTATATTAAGTGTGTATTTGTTGGCGCCTCATGGGCTGAATGAGGCAGTTGCTTATTTCAGATGGAAAGGATTTATTAGATATCTTGTATATACTCAAGTATATAGCTAAAGCTGTGCTACCTAACTGTATCAAAATAAAATCTGCATAAACTGATTGAACTATAATCCTAGGGTGTGAAGTGCAGCAGCTAAGGCACAGAAACATAATAGAAAATATGCTTTTTGGGCTGTAATTATTTGTGAAATAATTGCAAGGCCCCTGAACATGATATCATCCTTAAAACAGCTGGTGATGTAGAGAAGGGTTGTGGAAACATTGTAAAGGAAAAATATGGCTCTACCACATGTTTTTGCATGAATAGGTTCAAAGTTAAGTCAACTTAAGTCAAATTTCATCTTTACTTTGACCCTGATTTTAGCAAAACCGACATATGTGCTAGAGTAACAATGTTCATACAACCCTTCTCTGCATCTCCAAATGCCTCAATGTCCTTCTCTAGATTCAAAGAATTATTTTTCATCACATTTTGGATGCTGAAAAATGTGGCTTAAATTAGAGTATATACGGTGCCATTCCTAGTGCTTCCTTGGTCCTTTCCTTGATTTTTTATTGTTGCCATTGTTTGTATTAAAGCGGACATACCACCTGTTAGGAGGGGAGTATTTTAAGAGATAGACCCTCCCACTGTGTTACGTCTTGCCTAGGCAAGACGTTACAAGCAGCAGGGGTTACTGGGAATTTTCTCCCACGTCACATCTGTGTGAAGAGGAGAGTGAGAGAAGCCTCTCTTCACTCAGCTGGCAGAAGACCGCAATCCCCCTCCTACAAAGACAGCAAGTCTCTCTGTATAGGAGAGGAGGGGGGGGGGTTGTTGTCAGCTGCTGGCTGCCCGGAGAAGAATTTATCTGGCTTCTCTTGCCCTTATTCAACATGCTGCCACCATCCGTGAAAACTTGAAGAAGGTAAGTAAGTTTTATTTGTTTTTGTGTAGCAGTTTTCCAGGATCTGAACTGCTGACAGGTCAGTAATTTGCTTATTTCATGTATGTGTGTTTTTTTTGTTTTTAGTTTAAAACCGCTTTAAGTTCTCTTTTTTGTGTGTGTGTTTGGGATCCATTTCTTGTACATTTACCCAGTTTCTGCTAGGATTTAGGTGTTGCACCGTTGGCCCTACATTTGTCTCAAAATTTCTTTCTAAACAAATAAAGAATCTCTTTAAAGTGCATGTAATTTGCAGCATGTGGCTGCTACTAAATTCCTATGTCTTAGTCAAATACAAACTCCTGTATGACATTGACACTGCAATGACTAAAACAAAGTTTAGAGCCAGCTGGGCACCAGATAATCAATTAGTTATTATATCCATTTTCTTATTATATAAAGATTTTTCCATAAATCATAACCAGTATGTCCATTTGTTTTAGGCAAGGGTACAGTGCACCTGCTAATTACTACCCGGAATATTACCAAAATCAATATGATTATGGAGGTGAGTTTATGGTCAGCTTCTTTCTTTCATTCATATGCTGTAATAAATCATTAGCGTATTTGAATTGCAGATTAACCCTGATGGTTTTATGTTGTTTTCTCACAGACCCTTCTAGATGGGATCGCTATCCCGGAACCTATGATCCTGGCTACAGAGACCCTCGTAGCAATTACTGGAATTACATGTATAGGGACGATCCATATAGGAAAGTTCCATATTCATATACAAGCAGGTCATTTTCAAAAACTCTTTTGTTTGTCGTGTGTGTGTGTAATAAATAATGTGATAGTTGAGGTTAAAAACCCTGTTTTTTGGTTTTCACTTTTTCCTCTTCTTGTTCTGGTGAAATGTATATGCGTTTTAAAGTTATTGTAGTAAGTGAGATGAAGTCTGAAGTAAGATTTTTCCTCCGTTTGGAGAGATCTTCACTTACTTCTAAAGGCCCCCATACACGTGTCGGATTCACACCAGATTCCGGCACGATCGATTCCGGGCGCGTGCACGCGAAACGATCGTGCCGGAATCGCATGCAGCCCACCTTGTCCGATCGATCAGGTCCGATCATTCAGGGGCTCAGAATCGGATCCGACGGAGAACCAACATGTTGGTCTTTCTCATCCGATTCTGCCCGGATCAGGGGGAGTTGCCATTTGTGAGGTGGAATCGGAGGTGGAATCGCACACGGAATCGTGCCGGAATCCGCTCGGACAAGGTGGTATGCTGCGATGGATACTCTTAATTGGCCAATTGATCACACCTGCGATTCCCGGCAGAATCGCCGGAATCGATCGGATGATGAATCGATTGGACATGGAATCCGACACGTGTATGGCTAGCTTTACATTGTTGTTGGAATGCAGACATATAGACATAGAAACAACATGCTAAATGCTTCATACCTAGCTACTCAAAACCATATAGTTACTAAAGTAATAGAACAGTTTTCATCCCAGTAAAGGTGATGGTAAGAAAGGTCAACTCATCTCATTGGTTTACACAAAAATTTTAATATATTGTTTCTAAACAACATCTACTATTTTTTTAAACAGGTATGATGTGTATGAAGACCGTTGGCAGTATGACCCCCGCTATGTTGGAGGCTTTGATGATGAGATCGATGCACGGAGAGATCTTGCCAAAGACGATTTCGATCGCCGCAGTGTACACAGTGAACATTCAGCCCGCAGCGTACACAGCGAACAAAGTGCACACAGTCGCCGCAGCAGCTTCAGCTCTCGTTCACAGCAGGTATGCTACTTTTTTAGGAATCTGCTGGCTAACTCCGTTCTATACATATATTTACTGTGTATTTGTTTAAACTTTTCTCTAGAGCCAAGTCTACAAAAATGATCAGGATCTGACGGCGAATGTTTACAGCAACCAGATTTCTAACCCTGCCCATGGTGACTATTCCTATAGCATGTATCCGAATGAATATAGCACTCAGCAACCACTGGACAGCTTCCAGTATGGCTATACAAGTGGCTCAGAGTGGCAACCAGTGGAACAAGGTATATTTTGAATATAGAAATTTTATACTAGCTTCCCAAGTTTTTATTTATTATTCGTATATGTGCCAAATCCCAAAGTTAAATTTGAAACAAAAGTTTGAGGAGTGGTGGGTAAATGCACTCAGCATCGACCACTACACTTCCCCACATGGACACTAGGGACTTGGTGGGGGACTTTTAAGGCACTGGTTGTGTATAAATAGTCATAATCTTATAAAATGTAAACAATTTATTTAGGCAAGGTAGTAATTAGTCAAGTGATCAATAGTACAGATTTATAGTTATATATAATCTATATCATAGACATTACATGGAATAAAAAAACATTAACAAAACAGTAATAAACATATATAGTTTTTGCAACCTTGGATTGGCTGGATGAATTTTGCGTGTCCTCAAGAGACACATTCTTTTGTATTGCTGCCCTGCATATTCTTTATTTTAGGCCCTCTACTGTGGTCCTTTTGGGTTCCTGGTGGGTCTAACACTACCTGTCTGATGTAATGGTTGTTGCTTACATAAAGGGAAATCATTCTAAACTAGTTCAATCTAATAGTTTTGTTTGTATAGAGTCATACTCTTAACATGAAATGCATTGAAGATATGAAGGGCTTTGTATAATACTGAAGAGGTCTGTTTTTTTACTTGTAGTTCCTTCCAGACCCCTAACACCAGAGAAGTTTGGCAGCCCCCATGTTTGTGCCAGGTTTGGCCCTGGCGGTCACCTAATTAAAGTGCTTCCCAATCTTCCTTCTGACGGACAGCCCACACTTGTAGAAATCCATAACATGGAGGTAAATAGCGTATATTTTCTCTAGTGATTTTATTACACTTCATACTACTTTGTTTTGCCTGTTATGGAGTCTTTTGTTTATTTTTGTTTATATATTTTCTAGATCATCATGCAAAGCTGTCCTGAACAAGAGCAGATGAGAGGGTTTCCTGGTCCTCTAGTCAAGTATGTTTTTTGTGTTGGGTCTTTTTTGTTTTCCAATTAAAACCTCTACAGCCATTTCTCAGGTAGTTTATTGGGGGATGCGGTATGTAACTTTAGTAAATGTATTGATGCTGCTTCACCACCTTCCACTGCTGTGCAGCTAGTTTCTATGTCTCTTTTGCCTGTTGATCCTTTTTACCTGATAATTTTCCATGCATATTTCATTTTGGGATGAGTTTTTTTTCACTGTGACAGCATATTTTACTAATGTGATGGCAACATCTTGGACAGCTTTGCATCTCCCAAATGCAAATTTAACTTCAAGGTCTGCGATCGATATGTTCACGAAGATCGATCATATGGCTTGGATCTTCTTTAATTAAAATGTGACACCCCCCCCTTTTTCTCAAAAAGGCTTTTCACGTAACATTTATGAGGTACAAAGGGTATTGTACTTGTCAAAGTCTATTTATATTTTTGTTCGTTTGTTTTTAACCTACGTAAATTTTAAAGTAGTCAAGCCAAGGAATTGACTACTTGTTACATATAAGGTCAGTTGGCTGACTGAGCAGTGGGGTAGACACTCTAAATTATTGCAGCCTGTTCTGTTCTATAGATAGGGCAGAACATTGGACAAGTGGGAAGCTCGGAACCTAAATGAGAAAAAAGGCAGTGCATAACTGTCAAATGAGGGTTAACTGAGATTTTCTTTGTGATAATCTGTCATCTTGGGCAATGAAAATCTAGCATGTGTTTAAGACTTTTTAGTTTCACAGTGGTGGTTAGATACCCAATAGTTTTTTGTTTTATTTTTATTGTATTTGCAGGGATGAAACCCACAAGGTTGATGTAATTAATTTTGCACAAAACAAAGCCAAAGAGTGCATGCAGAATGAAAAACTAATAGACCAAGAATCAGCCCGTCTGCTTTGGGATTTTATTGTTCTTCTCTGCAGGCAGAATGGGGTAAGTTGTACTGGTTAGTTCTGAGGACATTTTTTGCCATCTGTATGTTTAAAACCAGGCACTCTGTACCATCATATATTTGGGTAGTTTGTTCTTGATTGAAACCGACAACAGTTGGAATTGCTGACAATTCTGTTCCAAAAAGACTGCTGTTGTCAGTAGAGCTTATTGACTGTGTTATCTGGGAGGAAGTGCATCACTGCAAACTAACAAAAGTTTTCACTTACATTTTTCTATTCTTATACCTTTCCTTGTAGAAAAGCCCTATCCTTACATACTTTCCCTAAGGTTTAAGTAAAGTAAAATGTTGGATCATAAGATTGTGAGGTGTATGGGGGCCTTTTCTTATACAAGTAGCAGTATTCTGGTGAGGGGATTGTAAGCTGCAAAAAAAGTTTTTTTGTTTTATTTATTTGATAACTTCGTTCTTTACTATTTAGACTGTTGTAGGCACAGACATAGCTGAGCTGCTACTGCAAGATCATAAAACCGTGTGGCTGCCAGGAAAATCCCCAAATGAAGCTAATCTGATTGATTTCAGCAACGAACCTATAGAACATGAAGAGGAATCTGGTGCCTCCCAGCTATCTTTCCTTACAGATACCTTCCCCATCTCTGGAGCAGTAATGCAGAAAGAGACTGAACGTTTCCGTGAGCTCCTGCTATATGGGCGTAAAAAGGTGAATAAATATTTGTTTCTAACATGTCTTAAAAATGTTGTTCTACTTTTCAGTTTAGTTTGTTGTGTCCTGGAGCAGCAACATTGAATCCTCTTATACTTAATGTTTAAAAGCTGCTCTGTTAATCATCGCTATTGTAAACCTTTACCTTTTCTAGGATGCTTTGGAGTCTGCTATGAAACATGGACTGTGGGGCCATGCGCTGCTACTGGCTAGTAAAATGGATAGCCGGACACATGCGAGAGTTATGACTAGGTATGAGCTTTTTAATTTTTAAAGTGGTTGATCTTGTTTTGTAAATCTAGTGAACCGAGTCAATTGCCTGTGAACTGATTTAAACTTAAATCTATGATGACTTAATACCACAGATGTTTTATTTTTCATTTGAAGACGTATGTCGAAATGTACACTGCTCCCCTATTTTGTCATTGAACACAATACATATTACACTAAAAACCCTTCTGGCTATCTATGACATGAGGGGTTATAATGGCAGCAGGCCTATTCAAGGGAATACTGTGTATATCCTCAGCAATTGTGTTGTATACCATAACTGTTGATGAGTTTGTCACACCTAAACAGATAGGGTTAAAGGTCTTCTTATTCTAATAATTTGTCAAAATTGCTAAACTGCAGCCATTTGTTTTATTTTATCTAGGTTTGCCAACAGTCTCCCAATTAATGATCCTCTGCAGACAGTCTATCAACTGTTGTCTGGAAGGATGCCTGCTGCAGCCACGGTGAGAAAAAGTGGGCTTTTTAGGGTTCTGTAATTGTTCGAACCCTAGATGGTTAAATATTATTGTTGCACCTGTCATTAAGCTTTGGTGTGCTGTTTTTGCAGTGTTGTGGGGATGAGAAATGGGGCGATTGGAGACCTCATCTTGCTATGGTGTTGTCTAATATAACAAATAACCTTGAAGTACCTACGAGAACCATGACCACTATGGGAGACACGTTGGGTAAGTTTGGCACTTTTTAGATGAATTTTTACTTAAATGGTACCCTAAAATTTGAGAAAGTGGGAAAATGCATCTGCCAGCTCTGTTCCTATTTACACAGTGTGCACTGTTGTGCTTCCATTTCATTGACTGACCATACATCTTGACACACCAAAAATTATATTTTTAAAATGAAACGCTATGAGATGCTGGTTGATGTTAAGGGTCCTTAACACTAGCCCAGTTGGCATTGCAGTATCGCAACGCAGCTGCGCTAGCATTCAACCCAAGTTTTTAATAGAAGACCTGTTGTACTTTTCACACTGGCCCAGCATTGCTTTTCACATGCTCTTCACTGTAAACGTGTTGCGAACCGCAGCAGGCTTTTTGTGCTGCAGCTTATGGCGCTGTATGGGAGATGCAATGAGTGCAGTGCAATGCATTACTACCGCATGTTTTCTTACCAGCAACAGATGCATATGCGGATAATGCAAACACAGCCACTGTCTGTAAAAACTGCCGGAACATTCACCATTGTGTAAATAAGCCCTAACTTTAAGTTCTTGTCTGAAATAATATGCAGAATTTGTTCTATTTTGAGAAGGACGAGTTAAGTAAAGCAAATATAACTCTAGCCTTTTGTATTTTGGGGGTTAAAAACAGAATCGCTGTTGTGACTTTTTTTTTAAATTTAAACTATTAATGGGATAATATATATATATAGATATAGATATTTCCTATTAGAACAAATACATTTAGTCCCTGAGGCTTTAAAATGTTCTGTTTTTGAAATAACACTTTTTCTGTTTCTCTGCAAGCCTCCAGAGGACTCTTAGATGCTGCTCATTTCTGTTACATTATGGCTCAAGTTGGATTCGGAGTTTACACAAAGAAAACAACCAAGCTTGTCCTCATTGGCTCCAACCATATGTAAGAATTTTGTAACTCTTCATGAACAGATTGGGTCTCCTTTTTTTTTTTTTTTTTTTTTTTACTTGGGAATACATTAACTTCATGTCTATGCTTGGCCTACTGAAGAATTTATCTAAAATTTTTTCCTTCTAGAGTCTACACAACAATTGTCAGTGTTGTATTGTTTTGCTCACTATTTGCAGCGATAAAGGGGTAAAAAAGATTTTCTAGTTCTGTAGGTTTAAGGGGAAGTAAAAGCTATATAATATACGTGTATGCTGTCTGCCTTTTAAGTATTTGGAAGTTTCTCTTAATTAATGGGAATTTTAGTTTGGTTCTTTTATAAAATGTGTGCTACTTGCACATGATTTATTAACCTTTTATGTACCCAAAATAACTGCAAACTATTCTTATTTTCTCAGCTTGCCTTTTGCAAAGTTTGCATCCAATGAGGCTTTTCAGAGGACAGAAGCGTATGAGTATGCCCAGTCACTGGGCACTCAGACTATCACCCTTCCCAATATACAGGTGCAGTTTCTGTTTTGCATTCTGCTCGAATATGAGAGCGTTGTTATGGTTTTTTACTTTATAACCTTTCCTCCTTGTTTTCTTCTGCAGGTTTACAAGTTTATATATGCTTGCCGACTGGCTGAGCATGGCCTTTCTGCCCAGGCCTTCCACTACTGCGAAGTCATTGCTAAGACTGTTCTTAAACATCCATCTTACTATTCACCTGTCCTTGTCAGTCAACTCCTTGAGGTAACTACTGCTGTGTTTACTTGCATGTAAAATGTTTTATCCATTCTAGTTTTAGGTTACATCAGAATATTATTTTCATTGGGGAACACAGCCATTTGTAGTATTACTTCACTGACTTTAAACCCCATGTAACAATAAATTATCTTCTTATAGTGTCTTGTATCTTAAAAGATGTTAGTTTTAAGTAGTTTAGTAGCTGCAAAGTCTGCAAATACCTGTCCTCTTCACTAATGTGATGATTGCTAGCACCCAAATCTTCTCTTTGGCTTCTTCCATGTACCAGGTCTTTGGTTATCTTCAGTAGCCATTGCAATGCATGCACAAAGCAGTAATTCTTGCCAAGACTGTACACTATTAGAAGTACTCAATGGCTGTGTGGATACTTGACAGCCTTTTCTGTCATGAAAAGGTTTCATGTATAGAGGTGGCTATTGGGCTGGTGGCATTTACATGCATAGTAGACTAGATTATGCACACAAGTGATGCTACTCCTCCGTGATTTTAAAAACTGAATTCACGAACACTTGAAGGGGTTAGCTGAGAATAAGCCTGGGAAACAAGATTACGGATGTTCATCAGCTATGAGATTTGGGAAATTGTGTTTTACTATCTGCAGTTACAAATGAATACTGTGAGATGTGAGTAAGCAATTCAGTAAGTTGGAGGAGCTTTAAATCCAGCAAGAATGAAATTCAAGCTCAAATTTTGGTTTATAATAGTCAGTGTACAGCTATGACTACAGGTTATACACAGAGATTCTTGATTGCTTCCACTTTATCATCTGTTTAAAGAATGCCGTTTTCTTCAGGAAAGAAATTAATCAAATAAAAATTTCTCTAATTAGGTGTCTTTACATCTGAGGTTTTTTGACCCTCAATTAAAAGAGAAGCCCGAGCAGGAGTTGTTTGTAGAGCCATCATGGTTGGTTCGGCTACGTCACCTGGACATGCAGATGAAGGTATGAGTCCTCTGAGTTTTATACTAGCATAATGAAGGTGTGGGAAATACTGCGTTACCTCATTGGGGTAACGTTTGAATCTATGTTCTTTCAGGCAGTTTTCTATTTGAAACTTTAACTTTTTCTGGTAAGTGCTCCATTAGACTTGTACAGAAAACTATTGATGTTATGGGCAGTATGTACCAGTGGTTTGGCTAACCACTGTTTTTGTTACTTTAAAAGTTATATGTAACATAAAAGTGCATGCATGATTTTGAACAACACATTTCAAACAGAATTATTGCTCTGCAAGGTTCCGATCTAAATTGGGGGGGGCCTGCAGGGAATGTTTGGGAACCACTGTTTTAACCTAAGGCAGTGTTTCCCAAACTGGGGGGCACGAAGGTATTCCAAGGGGGGCGCAGGCCCTCATTTTTAACCTGTTTGTTTGAATGGGGAGGGGGGGGCGATAATGTTCCTAAATAAAAAAGTGGGCCCTGCAAGGAAAGTTTGGGAAACACTGACCTAAGGTAAGCTGTGGCCTCTTAGGTTCTGTGTGTATAAATGTGTATTCAGTGCTGAAAGCCAAAGTGTTTACTTTCATGTAGGTGGCTTATTTGATGATGCCACCATTCTATCTGTGCCCTACAAGGACATCTTCTCACTTCCTGTCTGTAATGATAATGGTTTATTAGAGAATCTATGCAAACTGAGGGATTTTTCCTCTTGTAACGAGAATAAGTCCCCATTCTTCTTGCTTTGGCAACTCAGTTTTGCTTTGTCCTTCAATTTTTTTTTTTATTTGACCAGCAACAAAAGTCACTCGGACTGGAATACAGACAGCAATCATGATGCACTTTTTTTTTTTTAATGGTATTGTGGAGTGGATTACATTTGACAAAGAACCCCTACCTTTTTTTTGGTGCGCAGAACCCATGCTGCACAGCTAACAGCTTAGTGTTTTTTTATTCCAGCAAGGTACTGTGGTATACAACACTGGTAGAACCACCCCCCAGCAGTATGCCTGTAGCACCCCAAGCTCCGAACAGGATCTTATCAGCCAGTCGGATGGAATGACAGCAGCCCATGATGTGCCTCTTAATACTGATAATCCCTTATTGACCAACCTTCTTCCCAACATGATTCCTCCTGTCCAGGGAGTACAATTGGCTCTTCCAGGTAAAAAAATGTAATTGGATTTTCTGCATTTTAGCTTCTACTGAACAGAAGGTCCAGTATTTATGTGAAACAGTGTTTCATTTTCCTTCCCAAGAGCAGGTGCCGCAAGGTGACAAGATCTATTGTTTAGAAATCCGTTGTGCCGCATCTCTAAGTGACAAACCTTCCTAAGCCTGCTGTTTCCCTTGGATACTTCCTGCTCTTTCTCCTTTTTTCATGGAGCAGAAATATCACTGTGTATACAGCTCTTTTTTTGCACTATAGTCATTGAGAATGATTGTTAACAATACTTCACACTATTATCTGTAAATGCACCTGTAGACTATCAGTAGTTAACCGAAATGTGAGAAACCAAGAACGGAACATATTCTGGGAGTGATATTTAAAGCACTAGCCCAAGGGTGGGCAAACTTTTTTTCACTTGTGAGCAACAATGGGTTTTTAAAAGTGACATAGTGCCGAACCAAGAGCTTGCAAATGCTGCCCAGCATAGGCGTCCTAAGTCCTTGCTAGCTTAGACAGGATTAAAATAAATAAATAAATAAAAAATATGATAAAATTATTAAATAGAAGCTTTGGATAGAGAAGCTTAAACATTCTATTGCAGCAAATTATGGCCTCTGGGAAACAATCCAAACAAATATCCTTTAGTGTTATCTTTATTTATTGCAGGAAATGAGGGGAGCCAGAGCGTCAAAGGTGACAAAAGGCCACATTAAAAGACTGAAGACTCAGTTTTGCCCCTCCGGGCATTACTTTGCCCATGTCTGCACTAGCCTATATAATAATGTTTGCTCAGGGTTCATTGGTAAGGGATCACATAGGTGGTCATGGTCATTTGTCTAGAATGGGGGTGGGCAATCCTTTTGACTTGTGGACCACAATGTGTTTGTTTTTTACAGAAGGGCCACCTGGCATAGGTGTCCTTAGTTCCCATAGCCCAGACAGGAAATATAAAAATAAAATATATATATAAAAAATATTAATAAATAGAGGCTTTTGATAGTAAACCTAAATATTCTATTGCAGGCAAACTACGGCCATTAGGGGATCTGAACAATCATCCTCTAAGCATTATCTCCACTTATTCCAGAAAATGAGCAGAGGGTATCTAGAGCGTGACAAAGGGCAGATTAAATGACTAAAGTGTCAGTTTTGGCCCTCGGTTTTTAGTTTGCCCATGGTTGGGTCAAGAATCCTTTTTGCTCATGAGCTTCAACTATTTGTAGTTGCCAATACACCAGGCAGAGAAGTTCCTGTTTTCTATTTGTATATGGAAGCTTTTTTAATGAAATTTTTTTAAATTGATTCCTTTTTTCTATTCCAGATTTGTTTTTACTTGCATGTTTTTAGGAGTTTAAATTGCAGGGTTTTAATTAGTTTTTTATATTTTATTAAAGGTCCTGAACACACTGCCATGTATCAGCCCACTCCAGTTAGTGAGTCTTTGTACTCTGCTCCACAGCAAACATTTGTCCCCTCCCCTGGATTCTCTCCCCCAGTGTCTGGCCCTGAGTATAGTGGATTAAGCAGTGACCCGTTGCCTACATACACTCAAGGTACTACAGAGCCTGCACCCACTCCTTACCAACCCACTGAATTTACACCTCAAGAGCAGTGGAACCAGGACCCAGGTTAGTTCACAGCTTTTCACTTATGAACATGGAACTTTCTCTTGTCATACATAAACCTCCTTCTCTTTTTTAAAATTTGCATGTTTTGTAATTCTTGCAATACCCTAAATTGCCAAATTATAATTCTATTACTGTTATCTTGCAACATCTAAAGATAAAGCATTGCATTAAGCAAGTTTTCAAACCAATATACCTGACTTTTCCATGTTTGTTTGTATGTTTTATTTCATTGTGTTTGCTCCTTTCTTCAGCACTGCAAAGACCACCACAGGGCTCTCCCACCAAAACCACCTTTCATGACTCTGGATTTGACTTCTATGGAGAAATGGCTAAAATGGTGATTTTTTTATTCTATTAACCTTTTCCCACATATGTTTTAATAGTAAATTTTTAAACAAAACACGATTGCCATCTCTAGTGTGCTTACATTGCCTCTTACTGTTTCTGTCTCTATTAGTGTACAGAGATACTTGTGTAAAAAGCCCCATGCATCCACTTACATTAGATGGAATCTTCATCTGTTTAATTTGTACAGTGTGGAATGGTATTCTTCACCTATAAGTCAGAAAATGTGTCTTTGATAAATATAAAAGTTTTCCTGATTTAACAGGCCCCAGGACAGAGATCTAGGACCGTGTCTCAGTCATCATCTCATATGGTAAGTTAGAATATTGGAAAGCTTGCATGAAAGGTGAATTCTAGGGAAATTTTTCCTTAATGTTTGAGGATTTTAATGCTGGCTTGGATATTTTATTTTTCTTTTGGCTGCATAGTTGTATTATAGCTCATAGTTCAAGTGCTAGAATCCTAATGTGTTAGAAAGACATTGGTTTAGATACATTTTACATCCAGATTTATCTTGTTCCTATGATGCAACACTGTATGTGTGTGTATGTGTATATATGTATGTATGTAATTTTTATTTATTATTTTTTTTATATTAGAAAAGAACTCGGACTACTTCTGAGTCCTCCACCCACTCTATTGGCTCAACCAGAAGAAGTTCTATAGGCATGCAGCCTTCACCCCCTCCTCCTCCCATCCTTGAGTCAGAGAGGCCCGAGCCCAAAAAAAATTCAAAACCCAATCCTTCATCACAAGGGGTAAGCACCTTTTCCACAGGCTCTGTACCGGGCTCTTGGTAGGTATTAAGTAGAATTCAATTCACACAAGCTAAATGTGTATCCTGTAAAATAACCAACGTGTAGAGGAATTTACCATTATTTGAAGATGTCCTTCAAAGTCAAGTAAATATTTTAAATGTTGCATTTAATAGAACTTAAGGCTATGTCTCCACTGCATTGTGTACTCCTTCCGGACCCCCTATGTCAAGTGCAGGTGGGACCCCGACAGAGCACATACACATTACCTGCCGAGTGGATCCTCTGTTCACATATCTGCCACTACGTTAACCCATGCATCAGCGGATCAGCTCAACGCCATGTGAACAGAGGATCCACTGGGCAGGTAATGTGTATGTGCTCCGTCAGGACCCCCCTCCACTAAACATAGGGGTCTTGACAGAGCACACAACACAGTGAAGACCTAGCCTAAATGCTAGGATGTTCTGATATTTTACGGCAGGCTGTACACGGTACTAGTAAAAACCTTATGTCACATTATGAGGAATAGATGTCTCAAAAAAAAAAAAAAGCCAGATTAGGTAGATTGTTCTAAATCAACACATAAGCTCAAAGAAGATTGTTTCAATCTAAAAAATAAAGGGTGCTGTCAAGAGCCGTACGGGTGTTGCTCTGTGTTGGAAATTCCCGAACCAAAACAGTTATACGAAGTTTAGTCCCTGCATTCTAAGCCTTTAGCACTTACACTTGTTTTTCTTGAAACACTTTTGTAGGGTGGTAGAAGTTGGTTTCCCCTGAAAATTGGCTGGCTGATGGGAAAAGGAAAGAACGAAGCCCACTTACCTGATGACAGGAATAAGTCTGTAAGAATCTATAGTATTAGTCTGTACAGCTTTATGCACGTCTTGGTACCTTGACCTGTGCTTTGTCTGCAAACCTGCCCTTTTAATTCTGGTCATTTAGTCGCTAAATTCCAAACGAATCAGGGTTTAATGTAATCTGTAGTTGATTTAATCACAGCTTCTATTTCATCTTGTATGCTTACTGTGGTGTGTGTGTGTGGTATTTTTTGCCTCAACTCACAGTCCTGTGGCTTCTTGTGTAATTAAAAAATGTGCACTGAATACTTTCATCCAGGTACTCTCATACAGTTACTAAAATACAAAGCTGCTAAATCTAGTGGAATGTTAAATTGTATTTCATAAAAGCTGATGTTCTAGGTCTCTACTGGCCTATCGAATAAATTTTTAAGTTTCTCTGCATTCAATACAACGCTTGCTTCTCTAATGACTTTAGCCAATAAACGGTATCACTTGAGCTCCCAACTTGCTGTCTGCATTCAATAGAATGTCTCAGACTTGGCAAGTCTAGCACTAAAGCATTTACAATGCATAAACAATAATAGGTGACGTCTTATAGGCTTCAGTCACTCTTTCCCTTTCTATATTTCTTGGACTCCAGTGGCTAGATCTCGCTACCCTAGTAGTTCCTGACCATTTCTCTGTTGTGTTCTCACTTTTCCCCTTTCAGTTGTATGTAGTTGTAGTAGATGCCCTCATTTTGGCTTCACTAGTGTGGTGCGGTAAAACATTTAAACAGGTTAACATGCTGTTAAACTCGTGTTTTTTTTTCTAGTCCATTGATTTCAATTAATTAAAAACCGCGCCAGAACCATATCAGATCCTTGTTTATCGTGCTGGAGCCACTCCCAAACAGCCCCAGTGGAGCCTCAGCCTGATTTTGTTTTGCTTGTTTTGCTTGTTTTGTTTTTTTGTTTTTTGGTTACTGGTACTGTAAGTTGTACAGAGAAATGATCTTTTACTCATATTGCAGATTGTTTGGGACGAGAACAAACAGCGCTGGGTGAACATGGATGAGCCAGAGGGAGAGGAGGTGAGGGGACAGCAGTTTCAAGGTTTCTAGACATGGACCACACCAGTTATAAAAAGAGCAGATATACTTAAGGGGTTTTGTTCTCTTTAGGCTGTATATAATATATTATGGTAATTGTATATATATTATCTATTGCTGGAGCATTGTGTTATGGTTAGTCAATGTATTGTTATTTGAGATATATAGACAAACCTGCAGTAGTGAGAGCATATAACCCTCTCCTTATACTAGCAATACCATGCCTAAAGCTTTACGTCTTAGTATGCCCCCATCTTCAACAACAAATTGAACAGGTTCATGGATGCCCTTATTGCTTTGTTGGAATAAGTACACCTGATCTATATATTTAAAATCTATGTAGTTCAAAATGTATTTTGTTATTTCAGACTTCCAAATGTTTCAAAATACCTTGTGAAGTGTGAAGTTATTGTAATTAAGTCATTTTGTAAGAAAGACAATATCTGGTGACCACACTCAGTAGGCTAATATCCCCTCTACAAAGTTGCCCCTAATCCCCCTACAGTTTTCAAGAGTAGTTTTGCATTTCCAAGGGACTGGCAGTTAAAGGGGTATATGGATCACAAGAATAAAACTTCTTAAAGGTTATATATGCTACTCGGAATAGAGAGTACAGAATACACTTTGTATGACAGGAAGCTAGCCAGATGAGTTTACTGACACTTCAGTTGCAGCTGCAAAAAGTTGGTATGTCTTTACCTTTTTAATGTAAAATAGAAAAAATGTTACAATGCATTTTATTGCTTTAGAACACTGAGCCTTGGAAAATTCAGTCACTGCATAATGGTTTTATGTTATGTCCCTAGAGCAAGCCCCTGCCTCCACCTCCGTCAGCTATGCCGAAAAGACCTCAGCTCAGTTCCTCTGGACCAGGAGGACCTGGAGCTCCCCCAAATCCTTCAGTCAATATGTTCTCCATCAGAGCAGGTAATCAAAACTGTGTATATAGTTTTGACCCCACCTGGTTTTTATATATGTAGTGTAGCTTTGTGTGAGATTTTCAAATGGGGGGAATGCAATTTTTATTTCTGGGTTCATGTATGCTGTGTTTTTTTTCAGGAAATGCCAGAGGTCGCTATGTGGATGTGTTGAACCCAGGTGGCAGCAAACCAGCAAGTTCTGTGCCACCGCCAGCTGATCTGTTTGCTCCCTTAGCACCAATGCCCATCCCTTCAAACCTCTTTGTTCCTAACTCAGGTGAATAGTACTTTTAGAATTGTGATTGTAAGTTGTTTTCTTTTTAAATGGTAAAGTAATATTTAGTATTCATTTTCCTCCTGTTGCATGTTCAGAGCGCACTGGCTAAACTACTGGCTACTAATTAAGGCAGTTGTAAACACATAAAAAGACTCATACATTACCTAAACCTAATACTCACCTGTCAGCAGTTTGCATCTCTGAAAGCTGCTACACAAAAAAAAACCTACTTCCCATCCTCTCTTCCTCATTCCTGGAGGCACCATCTGAAGTACTGGCGATCTGCCTGAAAGTGTTTTATCTAATGTTTCCGGGGGAGGGGGGGGAGAGCACAAGGAGAAGGGGGATGAGATTGGACGGGCATGACATCATACAGAGAGGGGTGATCTCGGAAATATCGTGCCTACTGCTTTCAAAATTTTTTATTTTTTATTTTGGGGCAGTCTGTTTTCCTTTCTCTTATGGGAATGTGAACCTCTTAAATTCTGTCCTATGAATTTTCTTTGCTCTATTCTCTTTTATCTAGGCTCAGGCATTTTTGTTTGCCGGCATTTTCACATGTCTTGTTCTCTGTGTATCTGGCCTAGGCTTGGTAGGCTACTGGGGATTGTTGAGCACTCCCTTCTATAGCTTCCACTTTTTGATGTGCCACAAATGGTCGTTATAAAATCTTAAACTTTAGATCTGTTGCTGTGACCTTACCTCATATATTTCTCTGTGGACTACTGGTTGCCTTGTTCTTGGTCAACTTGTTGCCTTGACTCCTCCTATTATTGATGGTGCGAATCAGATTTTTATTGGTATATGGATTTGTTAGCTGAGGCTTGAAAGATCATTCTCAGTGTAGATGGGTGGGCCTGTTCTCCCTTGTCTGACACTCTGGTGATCATGTTTTAAATGGTGCACCTCACATTTTGAACTTCATTTAGACATTCCACAAGCATCCTTCTTCCCTATTCAATTAATGTAAAGTCCAATGTGGGAGAATAGATGTTCAGTTCTTTTAATGTTCATTGTTTGTAGTTCTTGAACTGGTTTAAGCCCACCATACACCTTAAGATTGGTCCATACAATCTCCATTAGATCTACCAACAATGTGTAGTATAGGGGCCTCCCTGATAGAATACATAGTGATTGGAAGGATTAGAAAGCTCCTCATATTACATGGTTTTGGTAGAACAAATTTTGATTGTACAGAAATTGTATGGAAAGATTGTAAGGTGTATGGCTAACCTTTAGTCAGGTTAGTACTTATTTATGGCAGCTGGTGCCTTTTTTCCTTTTTAGTGTTCAGTTTCTTCTGGTGTTAGTGTAACTAAACATTCATGAATCATGCAGATGGACATAATTGTTTTATTTTAAATAAAAGCACATCATGCATGTATGTTTGTGTGTCACAAAATTGTCATTACTTTTATATGAATTAATACATGTTACACACTGGCTCTGCCTTGAGTGATTAGGTATGTGGGTTGTTTGTAGTCTGTACGGGGCAGTATATTGGATATCTTTTTCAGAACGGTTTCTGAACTTGCATTATAAACCACCATAGACCAATACAGAGTAAAAGATAAACATGTATCAGAGCGTAAAAAAACAAAAGGTAATGAATATATATATATTTTATATTACACAAACTTTTTTTAAGAAATATGTTGGACAATTTGCTCCATAAAATTTGAATGCCTCTTCAATATTTATAAAATGTGGATTTTGTTTCTTTAACAGTCCCAGATGAGGGTCAGCCTAGCTTTGGCTCAGATGCAGAAACGGTACAAACCTTAGACCAGCCTGGCTTGGATAACCCAACTCAGACACAGGTGAGTTTATGCTGGTCTCTGCTGAACTTCATCCTTGTTAATGTGAAACAGACAAAACTATTCTTTAAAATAGGGAGATATTGCGTAGGACTTCTTTTATGAAAGAATAAATAATTTGTCTTCCTTTTTTCTGTCATAAGAAGAAGATTTTTAATTTAGATAAATCATTGATAATCTGAAAGGCATATTCCTAATTGTAGGATCCTTCAGTGTTATGGTCATTTGAATAAAACAATTTCATTAAAATTTTCTTTTTCTCCAGTTTTTTAGTGCAACTTCTGGTTCTGATTTGCCACCTTCAAATTCAGACGATTATCCTTCTGGAGAGGTACATACCTGAATTTCTTGAAATCCTCTAACTGTCGTCATGTAACCTAATGAGTCTTTAACACTTTGACTCATTAACAAAACTATATTGAGCAGTCAGTGGAATGAACAATGTATCTCATTTTATTAGAATTTGCCTGAAATGTCCTTGTGTGCCAGACATTGATTTCTGCTTTTCAACTCGTTCATGTACACCATCCTTTTCAACCATCATTTTTCATGTACACTGACTGTTTTGTAGAGGAATACTAGGGAGAGGTTTTAGTAAAATGTCAAGAAAACTTCCTGGGTAAAAGGAAACCAGAAAAGATTTGTTAGATAACAGTCTATATGGGCATCTACCCTGCCCTGGTGTACAAATGGTTGTCATCTGCTATATACTCTTGACACCCCTACAGTGATAAGGTCATTAAGGTTCGATGGCCACAGGCTTTGTTGAATTTGGTAGAATTCACTGCTGTTTTTTTTTTCTGCTTGTGTATCCATTTTTTTCAGTATTGCATTTGATTTTAAGGCCTTGGAGAATGAAATGCGATGCATCAAACTGCATGATCATTTCTTGTTTTTATTTTGTGTGTGTGTGTTTTTTGCTTATTTTTGTAGCTCTCGCGATCTAGTTCTCTGAGTTCCTTATCTCGAGAAGTAAGCCAGCATTTGAATCAGGTACCAGCAGCTGGCCAGCACATTTTTCTGTTCTCAAGCAAAAGTTATGCACTTTCCCCCCCCCCCTCTATACTTTTTTACTAATTGTGCTTGCAGTTGTACTTGCAACCCTTCCTAACCCTTTAAGGTGTAAGGGAACCAGTATTGTTGTATTGTATTGTTGTGGACTCTATTCTGTCATTTGGTCAATTACATCTTTTTTTAGTTTAGGAAACCTTTAATCCATTTATAATAAGTCATACCACTAAAAACAAAAGCTTTTTTGTATCATGGATTAGCCTAAATAGCCCTTTCTTTACACGTTTAGGTTGCTTTGATACTTTCCAAGTCCGTGCCCAAGTTCTAATACAAAAAAACTTATTTTTCGGACTATAAGACGCACCGGACCATAAGACGCACCCAGTTCTTAGGGCAGGAAAACCAGATTTGGGTTAATGCAATGAATTTAATGAATGCAATATTCAATTCAGCCAGTAGATGTCACTAGCAGCAGCACACTCACAGCACTGATCGGCAGGAGGAAGGGGGGGCCCAACAGCTTCTCCTCTCTCCCTCTGCCGATCAGCTGTTTCTGTGTTCGTGCAGAGTGATTGCAGGTTGGACAGGAGAGAGAGAGATGTAGCCAGTTTATCTATATATCTCTCTTCATTGCTTATGGCAGCAGGGCTCTGAGCTCTGCTGGCATAGGCAAATACACAGTACAGATGGGAGAGTCGGACATCAGCCAGCATCTCACATCTGACAGCTCCTCGGCTAATCTCCCTGCCGGGAGAGCTGGCGGGAAGCCAGGGTGTGACCACCGGTGGCCGCGCATTCAGACCATAAGACGCAGGCACTTTTTGCCCCCAATTTTGGGAATGAAAAAGTGCGTCTTATGGTCTGAAAAATACGGTTTTAAACCAATGCCCTAGACGCAGGGGCTTTAATGGAGTGCATGATCTGCCCATTGACAGCAATGGGGCTTTGACTGGGCTGTCTCCACAACCCATCAGAGCCCCGAAGCCCCTGTGATGATGCAGCCCATAGTGGAGCCTGGGGGGTTTACATACATACTAATCACGTCCTCTCAAATTCTTAAATGATTGGGTTATATTGCTACCAAATGAGGAATTGTATACTACCAAACAAAAAGCGGAGTACCACCTGGCAATAACCCCAGCCACTCCCAGCATGCCTTTTTTTTTTTTTTTTGCTAGTTTTGGACATCTTTGTTATTTTTAGGAAGTCTACTTCTTATTCAACATGTGTTTTTTCTGTTTTTAAATAAGGTATTTGCTAAACTGGTGGTCTATCATTATGAGCATAAAGGAGCTAAGCATCTATTATTATTATTATAATTTATATAGCACCAACATATTACGCAGCACTGTACAATAAGTCAGAGTTGAGGCGCAAGATAACACACGGGTACAGATTATGGCACAGGACATGTGGAGAGCCCTGCCCAGTCGGGCTTACAATCTAAAAGCATGTTCTAGCCCCATCCCTTTCAGATACTGTATGTCTCTAAAGCATCTGAATCTTTGGTGGGGCCAAATCCCTTTTGCTTTGGACATCAGCACCAGATATCTTTGAAAGGCAGCTTCCAGTTGTTCCCTGGGAATCTATTGATCCCCCCACCATCATCCAGATTGCTAGATGTATTTCCAGGCTCCTATATTGTATGAAGTGTAGTCGCTGATCCTTTACTCTGGCGTAGACCCTTTGCATGGATTTAATGCAATGCTAGATTATATATGTAACAGATTATGAGGTCCTAACCCCCTTATTCTTAAAGGTTATTTTATGCACTTATCCTATTCTCCTCCTTTTTGAGAAACTGTTGATCCTTGAGTAGTTTTAACATCGACTTCCTTATAAGAATGTGACGAGCCTTCGTGTCTGCCTTAATAAATAGGATGTTCCTATGAGGTTTGTGTAGTTGTCAGATTTTTTGTCTTTCCTGTTGGGAAATGTCCTCCTGGCTTTGTAGCAAGAATAATGTTTTCACTGTTGCATTCATTAAGTATTGAGATTTTCCAGGCGCCTTTTCAATTTCATGTCCATTGTCTTGTCTCCTTGATGATCAGCTATGGATCCTCACTAGATGAGAGGAACTTTGCTGTGTGTCTTGTTACCCTAGGTTTTAAAAGCTCACTGGAATTTCCCATCTATTTCCTGTGTGTTTTATCACCTTAGAACTCAGAAGTGGATCCTTGCCGGGCGAGGAGTTCACAATTGGGTTTCTGTTTTTCCTATCCACTGGAGAGTTGATGGAGTCTTGTTACATTAATTGCTTTAAGTATTCCTGGACCCCTTTCCAGGGTAGGTTGTTTGTTCCTCCTGTTGGTTTTAGTCTGGCTCAGGTTCTGTTCAGTTTCACACTCCTGAATCATCTCTTTCCCCACGATCAAAATGAATATTTTTTTTTAAATTTTGAGTGACACTATAATCCTTTTTTAGCTCATACAGTCTTAGAAAAGTTGCAGTCTCTCAACCAGAAACCTTAAATTCATGTCACTCAGAATGGCTTATTAGCAGATCAATATTCCCAGTTGAAACCTGGAGGTTTTCGGCTTTGAGGTCAATGCGCTTGTTCCCTGTCTAGCTAATAAAGAAATAACAGTTTTGTTTTCCCATCGCTGTGCAAACACTATTTGCACTGAGTGGGTCGCATGCTCTGTATTCGAGCGCTCAACAGGTCTGTCTAAGATATTTGTTTTTTTCTTGTAACTAACACGGCCATGCTGGGAGTAGGAAGGTCCTATTAGCATCCAATTTGTTTTTTTTATTAAGTATTTAAAAAAACAAAACAAAACAAAAACTTAATCATTGATTTGTGCATATGACACACTTAAAAGCAGTGCAGGGAGTGTAGGTTCTGTTGTTGGTCTTCAGGTTCCACCAGCTGCTCTTTACTCTTCTCAGCCAGACTCCCCAGCTCTCTGGTAGGATTTCACTTTTATTTAACATAATTTTTTGTAGTACATACGAATCTACATCAAAGCTGCAGAATGTGAAGCTGCAATAAGCCAACACACTTCTAAAGCCCCCCATACACCTTTAGATCATTCCATACAATTTCCTTTAGATCTACCAACAACTATGTAGTATAGTGACCTCCCTGATAGAATACATAGTGATTTAAAGGATTAGAAAGGTCCTCCTATTACATGGCTTTGGTAGAAGAAAAGTTGACAGTACAGAAATTGTATGGTTGTAAGGTGTATGGGGGCCTTTAGGAATAACTGTAGAAATATAAAACGCATTTGGCTGCATAAAACATTTTAGGAGATATATTCCTCCCAACCATATGAGCCTTTTGTTTACTGGTTGATATTTTAAGGGAGAACTTGGTTAGCATCAGAACTGCATGCCAAACACCTTCTATAGCAAGCTTACTCTATAGCTGGAATGTTACATTTGTAAACTCTTACAAGCCTCCAACACTTCCTCGGGAGAAAGGTGAGTAGCAGTTAGCCACATGTCTGATGCTATTCTTCACAGCCTTCACTTCTAGATTGCCAGCTAATGTATTAACACTGCACTCTGCATGCAAATAACCCAAGTGCTGCACTCACCCTGTGCATGGAGCATTCCTCTGCTACTCAGCGATGTTTCCAATGTCCTCCTTCACCACCTTTCATCACTTCCATGGCACTGCAGAAGTGATTCGGTGACAGTGCCAATTTAAGAGACTTCTTACCAGCCCCCACAACTATGAAATTCTATGATTTGGTTATCTTAAGCAATTCTGACTAAAGGAAAGTGTTTTCTTAAAGTTCATTTTATTTCAGCATGAAAGCCAGAGAATATTCTGTGTTCGATGTAAAATGGCCCTTTTCTTGTATGGAACACTTTTATTTCAAACTCGCATTTACAACTGCTTTGTGCACTGTGATGTGTTTTGAAAAAAATATGTCCAGTTTGGG
>CM070040.1:45907965-45918478 GCA_036250615.1 Ptychadena robeensis
CCACTTATTGCAGGGAATGTGTGGAGGGGGGCAAGAGCATCTTGACACCAAGGTAACAAAGGGCCGAATTAAAAAAATTAATGGGCCGGTTTTGGTCCCAGGGCCTTAATTTGCCTGTCTGGTTTAGTTATGACATCATTTACTATTTATTCTCGTTTGACCTCACTAGGGATTATTGATAAGAATGTAGCCCGTCTCTTCACAAACCCCCAAATATACTAATATTCTTCTTTTCATAGCATGTATGCAAATCATTGGGGTTCTGATCCTATGAATGGGCCTCTCAAAGTACCTTCTGCTGGTCGTTCTATACTTGGCACCACATGACTATTCAGTAAAAGAAAACTTTATTAAAACTAATGAAATCATACTAGCATACATTCAGCAAGTATGACTAAAAGCATTACACTTTGTGGTAACAATAAAGAGAGCGGGTTTGTTCCCACAATGGTTCTCAAGGAGAAGTTGGTTTTACAGTTTGTGTAACCAATCCTTAATTTAAACTTGACACAATTTAGCAGTTATGAATATTTGTAACATCTTCCATTACAAAAGTATTAGTTCACTGTGACAAACATTTGTAGATGGAAAAAACTCAGACTATTCTGCCAGCAGTGAAAGGATTAAGAAAGGGGGTTGCACAAAGATCCACTGAGGGGTCAAGGGGTGACACGTCTCCCAATAATAATATCGTGTTAACATTTCTTTCTCTATAACTTTTCAACAAGGTGACCAAAAAAAGCTACTAAGCTAAAGTTGACAACTGTAATCAATGTGGTTATTATAAATACTGAGTGTGAGTGAGCGTTATAAATACTTACATTTGAAATGATTTGGCATTAGCTGCCGCCGATTTCTGTCTGTCATATGTCCAGCTTATTTGTGAACATCAAATTTCGCTTCTTGTCCATGTTTAATCAAAAAACTACAAATTCTTGTGGTGCTTAAGCAGCATATTTGTTTTGTTTTTGTGCTTAGCATGGCAGGTTAATGTTTTCTCCTCTACTCCCATATGTACGATGTTAAACCATTGAAGGGAAAGCAAAATTTCAGTTTCAGGACAGCCCTTTGCAGCGGCACATACACATGTTACATTCCCTCCCTAGCAACTCTTCAGTATTAGAAACCAAGAAAGATATTGTAATCACATAACTTGCTCCTCTACTTCCCACATGATAGCGCTGATGCGGTCACAAGCGGCAGACAAGGCGTTTTTGCCACTGTACTAAGTCCATTGCCATCTAGCCTTCTCATGGTGCTCCCAGTGGCAAAACAAGAAAACTAAGGGAGAGGGGAGTGTGAAAGGGCACATCAATTACTGCTTTGCTCTGCCAGGAAAAGTACAGGTTTACTCTGACTATGGACACTCACACAATGACATACAGAACTTGATGCAGAGGTTTCAAAGTTGAACAGGCAGAGTATCTTTATACAAACCATTGTAGATAGAAGGGCAGTCTGTCCACTGAGCCTGAAGATGCCGTTATGCGGTCACCAGTTTCCGAAGGCGAGTCAGTTATCACCACATATTGCTGTTTCTTTAGAGTTGGCAAATGCTTTCATTAGTAGCAGTAAATCCTGACCTGAAAAGTGAGGATTTCATTGACCACAGTTGTGACGCTTTCTATGCCAATCACCTAACAGAAAGTACAGTGTAGCGTGGACGCAGTCCTCTTTTAGAGTCTCTTTAGAAGTCACCGCAGACTCAGAGGTCAGCTTACTTCAGTGCTCAATGCAGCAATCTATCTGAACAGCCGATAAGACCTTGGAAGACGTCCATCTTTACTGGAAAGCGCGGTCTGGATCTGATCATAGTCTGGTAATTCCGATAGGTCTCCCAAAGCAGCCACCGCAGGTTTGTTCCTCAGCATCTTTGTTGCTACCCTCTTGATGTCACTTGCTTTAATGTTGTCTGTAAAGTACAATAAGTAGACAGTAAAAACTAACACTTGAAAAGAACCAGAGATTTTGTATACTGTAAATAATACTGAGAGTTTGGAGTTTAAGCAATACATTTTATTGACTAACTTATATCTCTAATTACTTCAGTTAGCCAATAAAGGGGATCACTTAAACTCCAAACGCTCTGTATTCATTGATGGCTGACACGGTACAACACTCTACTATTGCATAAAATAATACTGCTAATTTATATATATGAACCAAGGTCCCCAAGTTAATGCTACAAGTGTATTTAGGTCGGAAATAACCCCAATATACCCTAATCACTTGCAAACAACTGCAATTGTCATAGATTCTCAACATTTGAACATTAATAGGAAGATTGCAAACAGATTCATTCAAATTTAGACTCTCATTAAGCATTCCTTGCAATCAGCATATTTAGACCCCACTCACCTTTCTATACTGCATACAATCAACTTTTGTTCTACCAAAACCATGTAATATGGTTCCAATCACTATGTATTCTATCAGGGGGGACCCGGCACTACATAGTTGTTGGTAGATCTAAAGGAAATTGTATGGAGTGATCTAAAAGTATATGGGGGGGGGGGGGTTGTTCTATGCCTGAAACCCCGATCTTTTTAGTTAAAATGGGGGTAATAACTCTTTAATCCTCCGGTTTAGGGATTTTTTTATTTAGATATAGAAGATTTAAAATTTTACATATCTTGGGTGGAGTTGGGAATTTCTGACCTTCAAAACCATGTGTTCATGTTGCCAGTCTATGGATGAAGAATACAACAGATGGTTAGCCTGGTCTCAGCCATACAAATACATACTAATAAGGCTGCACAGCTCATGGGGGAGTTTCCGGGTGCTAGTCGCCAACACTTGTCTGCCGACATCCTCAAAAATCACAGGTCGAGATTCCAGGTTCATCATCAACATTGACTTTAGCTGCGTCTTTGCACGTTCCAGCTCCACCTATGTACAACAAAATAATGAAGATGTTGAATTGAGAAAGTGAAGCTGCTAAAGCAATCCATGTGTACAGTGCCAATGACATTACAGACACAGTACTGTATAAATAAATTTAGAAATCCAAATCTTTTTTACATAATTTGGCATGTTACAATAATAGGGCGTGGGACAGGATTTTCAGGAGGGTTTCTTCACTTTCTAGTTCCACTTTCCACCTAAAGTTTTGGGATTTGTGCTGGATTGGGCCGTGTAAATACCTTCTGTTTTAAGAAGGCTTGATTGTGCTATGCACTGCTCGAGTTGAGGGCTTTTTGATTTCTTTCATCCCTTCTCACCATAACCTTCACGGGTACTTCTCTTTGTTCGGCTTCCAAGCCCCACACCATAGAGCCATTGTTTCCATGCACTGCACTGATGATGGCCAAGGAGCCTGAAACAGCTGTATGCAGTTTGGAATAAATGGCTCTGTACCAAAAAGGCTATTATTTGCACTGTACACCAGCGGTTTCTGGATGTGCATTTGGCTGATGGGGCGAAAAGGAATAATTTGCATGGCTCCGCCCACTGTCCCAAAACGAAGGCTTCCACCTAAAGTTTGGAATCTCTGCATCATGGATACTCAAGCAGGTGCAATATGTATTCCAAAACATTTCTACAGTCATACAGTAATGAATGATAGGGTACAGACCTCCCCTACAGATCCCGCCATCAATGCGAACTCCCGAGTGATAATTTCAACCATTTCTCTGACCTACAAGGAAAAAAAGATAGTACACGCTTGTATTGAAGGGTAGTTTCTATTGTATCGCTGTTTCTACATTGCCGGGGGAATAACTATTGTCCAAGTTTCAAGTCAACTTTTCTTTTTCATTTTGAATTGTATATGGAGGTGTTTTATATTGTTGTGTGTCCCCCTATTGGGTAGTTTACATTCACAACCTTTCAAAACACAGATAATAAGCACATTGTTAGAAATAGTAAGGAAGAGTTAATACTGGTCACTGCTGCACCCCATTCTTGCAACAATCACAGGGACAATCTTTAATGTTTTAACATCTCTCCACACCCTACTAAGGCCAACATCAAAATGGCTGGAGCGTAGGACTTTAAACCTGAAATTAGAAGCTAAAAGTATTCACTGGTGTAGCAAAGTGAGTATGATATATGGCTAATCCAGCCTTACACTGGCGCTAAAGATTTGTTATCAGACAATCTATTTTTATATATATATATATATATATATATATATATATATATATACTAGACATTAGGCACGTTAAATTAAAGAGCACTAGTAATGCAGTTAGTTTAAATTGGGACCGGCGTCCCCATTTAAAACTAACAGCCGGCACACAAAGGGTGATCTCCAATGCTGTCAGCTCTGGAGAGCAGCGTGATGACGTCATCACGATACATTTCAGAGCTGATCTGAAACCTGCTGCCCGAAGTGTCTGCGCTCCAAGTCTCAATGGCTGCCCGTGGTGCAATCCCACGGACACAGGGACTGGACGCAGAGACACTTGTAGATTATTATTGTGTATAATATAAAATGAATGAAACCAGAAGAGTGGGCTAAAGTAAAATCCACATATAACGACACCCAAAGCCTTCTGATGAACGGATTTGGAATGATAAATAAGAAATCAAAGCACTAGGTCAGAACGCACCTGACGTGGGTCTGCGCTGGCATGAATACACAGAAGTCCCGTGTCCTCATAGCTGTGGTGGTATGATGTGGCATTGTACATCCAGTGGTGCCTGTAAAGCCACATGACATAAGTAAGAGTATCACAGACGATGGTCATATGGGCAAAAATTTTCAGGAGGCTTGTGTAAATATCATATTATGAAGCTTTTCTATGTAGTAGAGTCCATACTTACATGACGATTTTGGGAGAAACAAACCTTCAATCAAGTGTCCATATGGGGATGGGTGACCATTTAAGCCAATATGTACATGTACAATCCTCAGACAAGATAAAAGGGTACATGGACCTGACAAAGCTGCATCATGCAATAGGGATGGACAATTTGGGCTACACTCAAGACTAAGGGCCCCCATACACTGTCAGATTTCCTTTAGATCTCCTTTTGTTTAACCAAAACCATGTAATATGAAGGACTTTCTAAACAATCAAGTCTACCTGTGTTCAATCGCAGAGGACCCGGCACTACATAGTTGTTGGTAGATCTAAAGAATACCTGACAGAGAGATCTAAAGGTGTATGGCCAGCTATAACTGGGGACTACCAAGGAGGATTTCTAATGCAACCACTGTACAAATCTACTTTGCTTTAAAAAAGAATTGAGGATTTATTTTAAAACTTTTTGAAAACATACCACAGACTCACCTGTTGAGGACATTGAGGTAGAGTCTAGTGAACATTCCTTTCCCAGGTCCACCAGCTGAGAATGAGCCACCACCTCCCATCATCATGTTTAACACCGCAAATGGGATAAAGTCTTCTTCCTGCCACAAAAAGATACAATTCATATGTCATAAAGTCATAAAAGGAAGTATCTATTTACAAAGCAGACAGCCATACTTGAATAACAGAGACAAATAGGACGAGTAAATCACCCCCAAAACCAAGAAGACACGATAAACCTTAGTTCGTGTTCTATTGTACATAGCGTACTTCTAGCACAGATGACATACATACAACGCATTACAGATGTGATAAAATACCAGAAAGGAGCAGCTCTCCAGACCAATCATAATGTGCGTCAGTTCAGGGATTGGGGTGGGGCCCAGACTCACGTCCGACATGTCTTTTTCCACCTGGAGGACAGGAAAACAAAGGATTTATTTCACCTAAAGAAGCTGTACTTATTCATTCCAACATTTCACACCAATTGCAGCATGAATAGAAAATGTTATATTATGAAAGAGAAACCAAGTAAAGGTGTTCCAAGCTCGGTCAATAAGTAAAACGAATACGTCAAATAGCAAGCGGTACACTTCCATACTCCATAACAGAGTCACAATGGAGATTTGAATGAGCATTTACAGATTCCTCCATCACTCACCTTGACTATTCCTCCAGTATACTGGGCGATGGAACGGTCCACACTGCTCGGTTTGCCAGATGCCCACACAGGCTTCACCCCCTGTAGGTACTTCTTGGCACACTCCAGCAATTGATCATGTTCTATGCCCACCCCTGCCAACACCATCCTTTCTGGTGTATAGTAATTGTGCATGTAGGTGTGTAGCGTTTTCTGATCGATCCGGTCAATGTTCTCCATGGGGCAGAAACGAGGGAGACCCACTGTATTGTCTCTGAAGGCTGCCTGTCCATAGAAATCAAGTAAAGTCCATTATAATACCAAAAAAGCCCAATATGTTCATTGAGTCATTATACTAGACTCAGCACATCACATATGAAAGGTAATCACTGCTTTCAGGAGAACTTCATTTTGAAAGGTTTGCATTTTGTTGTTTCTCCTTTAAATCTAGCCCACCTACCGCATGAATCATTTCAGTCAGCAAAGGCTCCGGGTCTGGCCTCATATTAAGGTCCTCCAACTCAAACCGCACTGCCATTCTGGTCATCTCCAGTTCCTCATCTGTAACAGATCAAAACACAATCATGAAGAGTAGCTACTTACCTATGGAACTGGTGTAGAAAGGTCAGGGGACTGAATCCAAAGGGTCTTTATAATACCAGACAGCCAGAAGATGTCCTAACTTACCAGAAAGCCGTGGCTGCAGAACTACATCGGCCAGCAGACTGACCACCGTGTCCAGGCCCTTGGCATCTGCAGAAACTGCATACATGGTAGTGTCTCTGGAGAAGGATTATGATAGAATTAATAGCTGAACATTAACTGGTCCTAAATTAATCATATATATACCAGACTAACATTTCACTGATGATGAGACACCTATTCACATACCATTTCTTTTCTGCTTGCTAAGAAAAGCTTAAAACATTTAGGAATTTTATAACAATTTATATCATTACAATTAATCCCAATATATTTCATGAACTAGGGGTAGAGAGGGAGAAGTTATTAGAAACATGTAAAAGGAATATAGTCAAATTACCAGGATTGTAGCAAAATGATTGTGGATTTCAGCCACCCTAAGCTAAAATTGTGTTCCAGGTAATATAGGGAAATAACTCACTAGGGAAATACAACTATCAGTATATGAGTATATAAATGGGTAATAATGAGTAATAAATGGGTGCACTCATGGGAGACCTCCACATATGGTAGGTATATCTACTTTTCCCCATACATTTATTTTATTACTTAGATGGGTGCCCTTTTAAACAGTTGGTTTCTAGGAATTACCGGGAAGTCTGACAGTCGCATATGCCGCCATGTTTCTCCAGCGTGAGAAGGATCTCATCTTTGCTGCCAAAGTGGGCTGTAGACTGCAAGACAGAAAAATTACCTTGCTGCTACACTGAAGACAGAATAAGATTGACAAAAGCCAAACCACACAAAAATATTTCAGTTTAAGAGATAACCACTAGAAAACAGGTCAAAGAGTTTCTTGTAAGGATGGCAAGAGTGAGTGACATCTCAAGAGGAGGGAATAAAGTATGGGAGAGAGGGTAGGGTAAAATAGGCATGGAACACATATAGTACAAAGAAAGCTGGGGGAGTCTACAAAACATTCCACACATGGATGTCTGGGGGTAAAGGGCACACGTGATACTTACAGAGAAGGCGAGTTTCTCCAGAAAGTGAGAGATGCCACTTAGGTACTTTGTCTCATGTCTGGAGCCCGAATTTATCAGAACTACAAGACAAACAAGATTTAGACATGTACAGCTAGCAAAACTTTAGGGAATATTAAGAGCAGGGGTGTCAAACTGTGGCATGGGGGCCCAATCTGGCTGGCAGTGTAATTATATTCGACCAGCGTGTTGTAAATTTTATTAAAGAAATGAATGGCACAGATGTGTCTTTTATTTGACATTGCATGTGTTATAGTATTACACTTTGCTTGTTTTACATCCAATGTTTAAGCAAAACTTAAGTATGTTTTCTGGCAGACCTACTCATCTCCTAATTTTCCATTTGTTTGATATCAGCATCCTAAGATCATGATTAACATTTCACAATATTTACACTGATGATACAGGTGACCAGATATCTTTGCTTGTCAGAGTGGGTTGAGTTTTATGAATTGTGCATGATGGCTATGTCAGTTTACCATATCTTTACCGTATCTTGAGGAACCCTACATTTCTGTCTCAGAGTGTGATGATGATTTCTGCAGATCCTCAGAAACCATTCCCTATCTGTTACTGACAACTGGACAGCTTTAGGGACAGTCATCCCCAAATATAATTTAGGCAAAGTTTAAATATCATCTTGGCCACAAGAATTCTACTCTTCGCTGATGCGAAGACTTTCGCATATGGCACTGATGAATACCCCTTCATCACACATTATTAAGGGTCCCCATACACCTTTAGATTTCTCTGTAAGATTTCCTTTAGATCTCATTTTACTCAAACCATGTAATATGAGGGACTTTCTAAACCATCAAGTCCACCTGTCGCAGAGGACCCGGCACTACATAGTTGTTGAGATCTCAAGGTGTATGGCTAGCTTAATTCATATAATTGTATATCATCACAGATCTTCTCTTCTAGCACTTACAAAGCCACAGATTGGACCACACTAATACCTTCCCATTTTGGGTAACCCTGGGTGCCCAACTGGCACAGATAACTCTATAGTTGTGGAAAGACCTAGTCTCCATAACATAGATATTTCTATTGATGTGGCAACATCATTCCCTCATCTCACCTGCACCAACAACTCTGAGCATTTATTTGTTGGTACTTCTTTCCTCCAGATTTCCTATAATATATATATAAAAGGTAAAAATACCTAGCAGCAAGATTAAAACAACTTACGCCCAACAGTACAGAATTGACCAAATTTGTTTTGTGAAGCCACGCGCAGCCCATTGTCCAAAGTGGTGACTTTTGTTTCAAACTTCTCCTGGCCGTCCACTCTAGCAAACACTGGCTTAGGTATGCCAGGTAAAGGACTTGTGAGAGGGATGCTGGGATAGGATCCTCCACTGCTGTACTGTCTGTAGGCTGGCAATCCATACCTGAAGGAGACCACAGCAACAATGTATACAGGACAGGCGGAGGGGTCACATTTACACATATAGTAGAAGAATGGTATACAGGGTATTGGGGGCATTTTTCCGGATTCACCATAAGAGCCCTTAGAGTTCTAAAATAGTCATGTTACAATGGTGTCCCAAACTTTATTCATATGCATTCTTATGGTGCTTGAATACTAACTACATAGTTAGAAGTGTCTGACATAAAACATGTAACATGGAAGGTGGCACTAAACAGATTAACACAATTCTAATATTGCCTGATCAGGGTTACAAGGATAATGGTAGGTAGTACATAGAGGGGGTTGCCCTAATCAGGGTGATAAAAGGATAATAGAAGTACATGAAGGGGAGGTTACACAACAGAAGTTAGGATATAAAAGGAAATGACACTAATCGGGGCGACACAAGGATAATAGAAGAACATGAAGGGAAGGTTACACAACAGAAGTTAGGATATAGGAAAAAATGACACTAATCAAGGTGACATAAAGATATCGCGGGATTCTGCACTGCAGGGAGCACGAGGGGTGATCATCAGGAGCAGAAGAGGTTTACCTACCTCTGAATTCCTAACCATGCTCTACCCCTCGCCATGTTAGCCGCCATCTTGGCACTCTCACCCCTGACCTCCGGTTGTCACCTCAGCCCTACTTCCTACTTCCTGTCATGCTGAATGTTCAGTTCCGGAGAGGGTGGGGCCAGAGTGCTGTGAGAGGGGAGAGAAGGAAGCATTCATTGTATCAGTGTGAGTACTGGGACTGACTGTACAGAACTGTGTGTTATAGTGTATATGTACTACTCAGTGTGTGTTATACTGTGTGTGTATATATACACTACTATGTGTGTGCTATACATTGTATGTATGTTATAGTAAATATGTACTACTCTATGTATGATATAGTGTACACACACACACTTATATATATGTACACACACTATAACATACATATAGTATAACATGCATAAAGTAGTGTGTATGTATATATGTTATACTGTGTGGTATAGTGTATATATACTACACTCTGTGTGCAGTATACCTTTATATACTCTATGTATATTATATTATGTATATATACTTCTCTATGTATATTATGTATATATACTACTCTATGTATATTATATTATGTATATATACTACTCTATGTATATTATGTATATATACTACTCTATGTATATTATGTATATATACTACTCTATGTATAGTATTTCCAACAAAATCTTTATTGTTGAAATCAACCAAAGATATACATCGATGTTTAACTTGTATGGGTTGTACATCTTGGACCTACAGTTAACTCTTATATGGGAACCCTTTATGGGTGAAGTGTGTCAGATGTGGGGCATTTTCTTTGGTCTATAGTCTTGTTTCTTCTGTAATTGATGTTCACAATAAATATTTTGGAGATTTTAATAATTGTGAGTGGTTTATGTATGACTTGTATATCAGAGTATGTACCGTGGAACTTTTCCACATTTTGTCACATGACAGCCACAAACATGAATCAATTTTATTGGAAT
>CM070040.1:45918578-45938795 GCA_036250615.1 Ptychadena robeensis
GAAGGAAATCTGACAGAGAAATCTGAAGGTGTATGGCCAGCTTTAGACAACCTCTGAGGCTGTCACAGAGCAGCTGTATTTGTAGTGACATTAGATTACACAAAGGTGCACTCTATTTAGTCATAAGCACTCATCAGGCAATGTCTATGGGCAACTGACTGCATTCAGACCAAAGGGGGCTGAATAATTATGCACACCCCACTTTGCAGTGATTTATTTGTAAAAAAAAGTTTGGAATCATGTATGATTTTCGTTCCACTTCTCACGTGTACACCACTTTGTATTGGTCTTTCACGCGGAATTCCAAAGACATTGATTCATATTTGTGGCTGTAATGTGACAAAATGTGGAAAAATTGCAAGCCACTGTATGTATAAGACTTCGGTTATTCATTGTTAGGCTTGGTTCAGCACCTGCCAAATGTAATAAAGAAAAATAATGGGATGCAGAGTTTATCTTTCATATAAATTTGGATTCACCAAGGAATTTATGAATGTGTGTACCCACAAATTGTACTGGTGAGCCACAGTTTGTATATATACTAAAGGAATATTTGCGTGTTTATTTACATATACAGTAGGTTAGGTAGATCAGCTATATTGACATGCCAGTGTGTCCTATATGACCGTATCCGCTGTATACCAAACTTAAGTATCATACTGTTTGTGTATTATTTTCATACTATATTTCCTATGTAATAATGTAAAATATTCATAGAATGTGAACGCCACCCTGGTTTTGCATGCCTAACACTACATACACCAAACTCTTTTATGTTATCCCACAGCTCTACATAAATCACCTACATGTTAGTGAGGCTCACTCTATAAAGGTGGCCATGCACTAGTGGATTGGTATAAGGCCAGATATAATCGATACCTCAGTTATATTAAGATTTACCAATCGGTGGGGAGCACCCGTTAGTAACCTCCAGCTATCCCTGGTCATTACTATATCAACTTTATAGAACTAATTATCAATCTTGCCGAGAATGAGCAATGTTCAATTGATATGTCGATAAACATAATAATATTTAGATTTATGTTATGTTTAAATATGTGTGTATATCTAATCTGACATTTATTATATGGTGTAGTGTATGAGTGCAAAATACAGTACGATAAGCTATATCCAGAAATGATTCCTTGATCTGACTTGAGACAGCTAAAATCAGATTATTACACACAGGTAAACCAAATCTATATTATACCTGTTCACTGTTCTGTTTTACTACAACCATCTTTCTTTTTTATGCAGGGCACAATGTAGCAGGTGAGGCCTGCAACAAACACAATGCGCTGTCAGACCTGACTTTTCATTGGACTATTTAATGTTCTGTCACTCATTTCACCTTACCATGTCTGGGATAACCACGTCCGGGAGGAGAGCCAAGACCCTAATTATCGAGGATGGTAAAGTCCTGTCTTGTAGTCTAGACACAATTTTTCACTACTTATCACTTTGAAAAGTACCATTTTTTTGTGCACTATAGTATTCACATATATGCGAGTGGGACTCACGTTGCCATCTCTCAGAGCCGGAGCACTGTGTAATCAGCCAGTCTGTAGGATCTACCTCTCTGTGCTTATTGTCAGTGAGCTGGCCAGCATGAGCCCAGCTCACAAGCCTCATGAGAAAAGAGTTAGCGGTAATTTTTTTAGGTACTGGTAAGGTTGTTTTGGCCATTGAACACTTTGCTATATAGGATGTGTCCCATACACTGGAGCATCTAACGGTCCAAAATTTACAGTAATAGGCTAGACTAGGGTTTGGCAAACTTTTTAAATCATGGGCCACATTGGCGTCTTAAATTTAATAAAGGGGCCAGACTAAGAGCCTGTTAGGCTGACCCGCCATATGTGTCCCGATTCCATGCATCGCCGGCATCACTAATAATGACGGTTATGTGTGACAGGGACATTGTTGTCTTTTTAAATTTCCTGCATGTACAAAGAAATGCTCATTCACTGCAATGAGCAGAGATAATTCCTAGAGACTGTTGTCACCATGAGGATGTGCCCACAGTGTCCTGATCACATCACTGCATTTTCCCCAAGGCAACGTTTGGACACCTCTAGGCATTATGTGCACATGCAGTGAATACGCGGGGGGAGCTTCTTTTCAACAATGTGACAAAGGGCAGAAAAAGAAAGCTAAACGGGTCGGATTCGGACCCTGGGCCTTAGTTTGTCCACCCCCTGGGCTAGACCTTCTTTAGTTAATCACTCCTATATTTTATGACAGTATCATGTATTGAAATTGCTCTTTAAATTAAAAATATTTAAACAGTTAGTTGTGTGTTTCAATTAACCTGCCTGAACAAAACAAACTCTGCATGTGCAGATATCGGACACATCGCGGCAGGCCCACGGATCACTTCTGGCACCATCATCGGTGATGCTGAAGAGGCGGGGGCGCGCCATCGATCTTCATATTAATGGAGGGCCTTCCCATTCCCAGCCCACATTGCCAACGTTAGGGAAGGAGGGAGAGCGGGGAACACTAGAGTATTATGTACTCTGCTGCGATCCTCCGTATCTAGCTATTTCCAATGGCGCAATACGGGCAAAGCACTAGCGAGGTTTAACTGCTTGTGTGAAAAGCAAATCCTTGTTAACTGTTTTATTTGCACATAATTGAATTAATATTTACACAACTTCTTGTTAATGAATCAGTCCTTTTGTGTTTGTGAAATAACCCAGTTGTATGAAGTCATTGTAGCAGCTCCTAGATAAAAATCCTGTGTTCAGTCAGAACTTCCTGGTAAGAGAGGAAACAAATTCTCCTAACGTCAAGGAATACAGAAGGATATGACCTTTGCGATGATAGTGAAATGTTCATTCTCTTATACATTTTTGCCATTCTGTTTCAGACTGTGATGCTGCCCCTCCAGATGAATCCAACCCCTTCTCCTTCAAGGAATTTGTGAAAATCAAAAGTAGCTCAAAAAACTGTGTCCTGGAATCTTATAAGGTTTGTTATTTATTTGTCTAGATGAAATGTATTGCTAAGAATTCTGAACTTTTTACTGATTCACAGGAAACAGGGCAGCATTCCAGTCCACTTCCTTCCTCATGACCTTTTGACATACCTCGGGCGTCCTTTAAATGTAGACGCACCCAGGCATATTACACAGTTGTCATACACATATTTATTTGTGGTAGTTATGCCTTATATTAATAACTCAAGTATGCTATAGCTTGTAACTAACTTGTTTACATTTCACCCCATGGATCTATGTTATCCTCTCCGAATAAACTGGAATATTAAGCAGAAAGTTGCTGACATATTGACTTATGACATCTTGGCATTGCCCAAGCTCCCCATACCTACCAGCTGTGGTAATTTCTTTAGTCACTGGCATGGTCTTGGTATGTCTAATTTTGAAACTTCAATCGTTGGACAACTAAGAAATAAGCCACACAATAAATCACACACCTAACATAGCCTGTTGCTCTTTAGTGCCTTTCACCACACTACAGGTATATGCAGTGTACCCTGAAACTAGTAAATATTTTTTTTCAGGACACCCAGGAAAGTACCATTGGGATTCCCAAGCCTGGCAGCAAGCAGCATGTGAGCCTCGAGTACCAGGAGACATTTTTTAAAGATCCAACAATAGCAGAAGATTTGATAGAAGATGAGGAGGATGAGGAGGGGGACTGGAGCGGGAGTTATCACCCTTCAGTCATTGAACAAACACATGATGTTGAAACATCTCAGGGCAGCTTTTGTGAGGAATCATATCGATACAACGACCTCTCCAGTGGTGATCCATTTACAACATGGCTGCCTGCCAGCGTGGTCACTCCTGCAAAGGCAGATACTACTAATGACTTTGTAAACTATTCTGTGGAAGAGTTGCACTTTGGAAAACTGCAGATAAATTATGAGGCGGTAAGTGGCACCATTCCTATTGTTGGCCAGATTTGTTTTGTGGTTCTTAAATTCAGGCCAGTGTAAATATTGACATTCAGGCACATTACAAATTATAAATACTGGTGTTTTAATGTGCAAAAAACTCAATATAGATAGTATTCATTTAAAATTCATAATTTATTATTCCCAATGATTAAAATCCAAACATTTATTTATAACATAAACACATAGGTACCATACAGTTTTTTAGGGAGGGTAAATTCACACACAATTGATAAGTAGTCTGCAATGCAATTGAATTGAGGCACGTTTTTTAACCCTGTCCACTCATGTCTATGACCACGACCACCATAGTGGGGACAAGCCCTAACACACATTTTATTCTAATGGGTCTTACATCTGGTGTCCCCAAATTGCTGATACCAAAGAGTCTGGGGTACCATCTCGGCCTGATCTATCTGGGCACTCTGATTTTCCCCTCCAAGAGTTAAAGGATTAATGGAAAGCTTCCACTAGGGTCAGTGTCCTACAGGTATATACCGATGAACAAAAAGAGTAATATAATATATATACAGTACAACAATAAGACAAATACAAATAATTTCAGAACCTTTTCCACCTTTAATGTGAACTATAAACTGTACCACTCAAATGATGAATAAACTGAAATCTTTAAGGTGAAGGGAAGAAAAAATATAAAAAATAATGTGGTTGCATAAGTTTGTAAACTAATACTTTGTTAAAGCACCTTTTGATTTTTTTTTACAGCACTCAGTCTTTTTGTGTATGAGTCAGAATTAGCATGGGGCATTATGACATGGCAAGATTTGCCCACTGTTCATTGCAGAAACACTCCAAATCTGTCAGATTGTGAGGGCATCGCCTGTGCACAGTCCTCTTCAGATCACCCCACAGATTTTCAATCAGATTTTCAATTCAGGTCTGGGCTCTGGGCCATTCCAAAACTTTAATCTTCTTTTGGTGAAGCCATTCCTTTGATTTGGATGTATGCTTTGGGTCATTGTTCTCATGAAAGATGTTCCGCTTTCTAGCAGAAGCCTTAAGGTTTTGTGCCAATATTGACCGGTATTTGGAACCATTCATTGTTCCCTTTATCTTGACTAAAGCCCCAGTTCCAGGTGAAGAAAAACAGCCCCAAAGCATGATGATGCCACCACCAAGCTTCACTGTGGGTATGGTGTACTTTTGGTGATAGTATTGTATGGAATGCAGTATTGTTCTTGCGTCAAACATATATTTTGGAATTATGGGCCCAAGAGTTCAACCTTGGTTTGATCAGACCATAACACCTTTTCCCACTTGCTTTTGGGAGAATTCAAATGTGTTTTTGCAAAATGTAGCCTGGCTTGGATGTTTTTCTTAGTGAGAAAAGGCTTTAATCTTGCCACTCTACTCCATAGCCCAGACATATGAAGAATACGGGAGATTGTTGTCACATGTACCACACAGCCAGTACTTGCCAGATATTCCTGCATCTCCTGCTGTTGTTGTAGACCTCTTGGTAGCCTCCCTGACTATTTTTCCTCTCGGCTTTTCATAAATTTTGGAGGGACTTACAGTTCTTGGTAATGTCAATGTTGTGCCATATTTTCTCCACTTGACTTGGAAACTCTGTGGACCATGGCATTTGGTGTGGGATGCAACTTCAAACATTTCAGGAAAGACTAGAGCAGCTGAACTTTATTTGGGATTAATCAGATGCACTGTAAATGATGGCCGGTGTATGCTGACTCCTATTTAACATGATTTTGAATGTGATTGCTTAATTCTGAACAGCTACATCCCCAATTACCAATGTACCAATTGAATGGTACAGTTTATAGGTCACATTTAGGCTACGTTTACAATGGTGTTTTTTTTTTAGCGTGGCCAACCGGTGGATGCCACATTAGGAGTCCACCGGTCGGTTTTCGGGTGGCCGTGCCATAGGACCTCTATGGGGTCCTTAATAAGACGCCCTGTAATCGCCTGCACTGTTTTGCAGCCGATTACAGGGAGTCGTTTATCTTGCGGTTGCGGGAGCGCACTGTCGGTTCCCGAGCTAAAACAGCTCGAGAACCGCCAGTGTAAACTTAGCCTTAAGGTGAAATGATTTATCTTTGTCTCACTTTTGTACAACACAGGAACCTGACATTTTACCAGGGCTGTGTAAACTTTTCATATCCACTGTATGTATGTGTGTGTGCGTATATCTAAACTAACTGTCACATAAACACATTACATGTGAATGTTGACCCACTGCTAAAAAAAGAATCCACTCTATACTTAAACCTCAATGTATGCATTAAATTGTAAACCTCAATCCTAAAAATTATAATGTGAAAAGGGAATATTATGACTCACCACAGCTTTCTGGGGGTATATCAGGTTCTCCTGATCCGAGCTCCTGAAGCGGTTGGGATGAACCCAAACAGTGGGCGATCTGGGTTTGTCTTACCCACTAGGGAGGTTAATTTATAGGGAGATGTATGTATATGTAAAGAATAATATGGAAAATATTACCAGCTGTGGGAGATTGTACAGATATAAAGGTCGCCATGTCTTTAATTGTGCCTCTCAGTACTATGCTGCTAGAAAAAATATTCTTATACCGTATTTTTCGGACTATAAGACGCACTTCTGCCCCATTCTTACTGTCTGAAAAATAGGTAGCTTAGAACTGTGGATATATTTGGATGGTATTACTTTAGCAAATATTGCTAAAAGAAACATATCCCCTCTGTTTTGTGTTTTAGCTGCAGCAAGAGAACAGTTATCTGAAGCTAAGAGTCCAGGAACTCGAGGAGCTGAATGAATCCCAGGCAGAAAGGTAAGTAGATACAGGTGTTATTTTTCTGATAATAATATACAGGTTCTGTCCACTGTAAATAACTATATTCGTTCTAGGTGGATTTTATCTCGCTTCTACCATTTATTTTCTGTATAGAAACATCCCTTCCATTAACTTGTCATTGCTGAATAGCAGTCAGTAATTGCTCGTTCTGCAATGTCCTATATGTCCTTCTTGTGTGCCATCATTGGGAAGATTTATTAAGTCTTTTCTGTGATAAAATATTGCGGTAAAAGAGTGGGGATTAGCAGCCAGGAGGAGCTTGCATCCATTTCAGCTGAGTACATTTATAAAACATGGCTGGTAGCTTCACTGTGGAGGTAGAAAAGGTAATTTAGTGCTTGTTTACTGTTAGGCTATAACAGTGGTTTCCAAACTTTCCTTGCAGGGACCCCTTTTTCTATTTAGGAACATTATCAAGCCCCCCTCCCTATTCAAACAAAGGCTTAGAATGCGGGCCCATGCCCCCCAGTTTGGGAACCACTGGGCTATACAGTGAAAACACATTGGCTGTTTATATCCTATCTGACTCATATCTTTAGGGTGAAAGACCTGCAGACAAAGTTGGAGGAAAAATTTTTAGAGGAGCAGAAGGAAGCCCAAGACCTGGAGTCCATGGTGCAACAAGTAGAGGCCAATCTCCAAATGATGACGGTCTGTACAAGAGATTGTTTGGCTTGCTGGTATAATATTATCTGATCGGGAGGATTCATTTATTTTTCTCTTCCAGAAAAGGGCATCAAAAGCAGAAACTCATGCCAGTAAACTGAAGCAGGAAGTGGCTCTTCTCCAGGTACAAAGCAGTATGACAAATTATGACTTCTTAAATTACTCGACCTTTCTTAAACTGATATTTTGTGAATGTTCTTCAGCTGTATGATATTATACCTTTCATTTCTTACTGAATAATTTAGACAGTAAGTAAATAGAGGGTGTATAACAGTATATTAGTGACATCTCATTAAACAACTCTGTAAAAGAGTGCTGTAAATAGTCAGACATAAAACCTATAAAAGACTAAGTCATTTTTGTGATCAACCCCTCCAAATTGACCGGGATCGTAAAAACGGCCCATACTCTCAGAAAGCTGTGGCGAATCTCTATCCAGCCGTAGCTCTTCTGGCACCGCTCCTTCTGTGTCCCTGGCGTGTGGGCCGCACCATAGACGTCCATTGTAATGGAGGGTCATCAGTTCCCCAATTGAAGACGTTGGCAATGTGGGCGGGATATTGAAGCAGAGTACAGCGTACTCTGATGGCCCATACTGTAGGAGTAGGGGCTTACTGCTAGGGAGGTCAAGGGCCCTTTCACACTATATGCGTTTTTTAAACTTATGCTATTTTGCATATATACAAAAACATGCATTTTGCACCATCACATCTGCTTTTGCGCTTATGTATTTGCACAAAGCATGAAAAAACGCATGCGGAAGCACTGCTTATTTTTTTTTTTTAAACGCATGCAGTGTGAATGGTAACATTGGTTTTCTATGAGAAAACACAGTACTGTAAAACACGTGCATTTTTAAAGACGCAATGCCTATAGTGTGAAAGGGCCCTAACGCTTGCTACCTTCACCAAGCTCAGTATAAATAAATGTATGTTTACCATTTTTGTTGTTGGTAGATCATTTTGCCTTTTCTCATTATTAAAGTAGCTTGCTAGCCAGAGATGTGGGCACCCCTGCACTAGATGATCAAATATAGTCTAGCCCTTTTCTAATTAAAGACAAAAAATGATAATGTATCATCTCCTTCTATTTTCCATGTCTTTAGATTCAGCTGAATACCTACAAAGCAGAGAATGAAGCTTTACGTAGAGGTGAGACAGCTGGAATGAACGCTGTAAAACAGAATGCCAGCTTAGCGCTGGAGAACCTACACAAGGCAGTGAGTGGCGCCCAGGTCTCTATAAAGTAAGCGTTATTTTCTTATTAGGTTATTTAATTACAAATGCTGCTTATGTTGCATCAAATTTATTATCATATAATTCCACTTTGCAGGCAGCTGGTGTCTGGAGCCGAAACCCTAAATGTTGTGGCCCAGCTGTTGAAGTCCATAGACAAAATAGCAGAAGTTCACGAGGATGTTCCTTAACATATGACTACAATGCCTCGAAAATTTTGCCACTACCTTGTAACTGCCAATCAGGTTCCAGCTGAGAAGGTATCTTCAGAATGGAATGAGGTGTCTGGTTAGTTGCTGGGTATGAAACTTGAACTGTACTCAGAACTATGGATCTGTGGAAGTCCACACGGGTCACTATTGGCTCCTTGACTAGCACCTTGTAACGTGTTGCATCATTTCAGCTTTCACCCTTTCTATCATCTGGTATTTTCTGCTTTTGTGTATACTATTTTCTTTACTGTACCATAGGTGTCATCTACATATAGAAACATAATTCATGTTAAGACCAGATATATATTTATACTTAAATAAGTTTATATAATTATTTCAATTACAACCCATGTATATTTATCTAAAGCATTACTTTAAGAATAATAATATATTACTAAAACTCAAATACAAGTGTAACATGTCACATATTCATATAGAAAATTGCCAGTTGACATTTTTGTCTTTGCAAGAATATGTTTTGGTTTTTCTTTGCAAATATTCCCCTTGTTCAATTGCTATTCAATGTGTATTGATTGATAGGACAGGGTTAGGACATGGGTATGAATTAGCATTCTCATGAAATGTATTACCATTCTATACATACAGTATTGTCATACACATTTCTAGAGCCAGGCAAATCACTGTACTGACTACAAATGTCTGGATATCACTTCCCCTAACTGACAACTTGACAACTACCGGTTGTACATGTTTGGTTCGGTGCACAATTGTTGTTGTTTGGGAGATCTGTAGATACACTAAGATGAATAATAATATAATTCAACCTTAAAGGAAAAGAATAGATTGCTGGTGGCACCTGAGAGTAAAGGGTCCTTGTGCAGCTTCAAAGCAGAAAGCACAGAATTGGATTCCCAGCCCGGACAGAACTGTGCTTGCTGCCTGTAATTCTGTTGGTGTATTGAAACTATCTACTACTCTGTGCTTCCATAGAATAATTCTGCAGAAGTTGGAGCCTTTATCCCTCACTCTCCCTTCTGGTTCCATCTTTGGATCCCTGTGTCAAGGCTGAGTCCTATAGTGACTACACAACTATTACATGAAAAAAACAGGCCCAAGGTCTAAGACAGCCTAGAGATGGGTCAAGGCCGAAATCAGATGTCCATACACCAAGAGACTGGCAAATCTCCCCTACCTGGGTGGGGGACTTGGGGACTTTAACGGTCAGCTAATGTAGGTAGAACCAGTAAATACAGTATACAAAAATAACAGTGCACGTATAAGATTGTATAAAAGAAATAAATACGATATGCAAGTCCTTGGATTTAAAAATTTGTGTATTCTCGGCCAATGCACAGTGGGTATGGAATACAAGGTCAAAATTGAACTGTCCTGGTTGTTCAGTGATGGGTTATGGATGGGCACCAGATGAGATCCGAATAGATGGTATAGGGGAAGACCCCAACATATGTTTCTGATTGTTCCTTCCTCAGGAGGTCAACCTCGCTATCGTTGGTGCCCCGATATGTGTCCAGATGAGCGTCCCTGATCGGTGCGCCACCCGGCCCCACCAGTGCGGCCCAAGAATGGGGAGGAACGGAGGGCCACCCTCAGGAATCGCTGGAGGCTCCCATGTAACTCGGTATTTAGGTCTGATATGAGTCAAGAGGTCAGAGTACAAAGAAAGTCCACAAGTTGCTGGGCCCACGCTGCTGGGCACTTGGAGGACACACTGGAGAGCTACTCTGGCACCTGACTCGACCACTTGTGGACTTAATTTACCCAATGAAGGGGATCACTTGAACTCCAAACTTTCTGTATTACTTAAAGAAACTCCCTGTTTCCTTTTCTGACCTGATACAGTGGCGGGTGACTTTAAAACATGGTTTGACTACCTGCAGATATCAATTGATGTGCCTTAATGTGGACCTGTCCAGATAGAAATGGTGCTTACTTGTTTGTGAATTGCGGCAATACTGTAATTTACACACCAAATATAGGCAAATTATTTATATAGTGATGACATTTAATTACCTTTTACTATGCACATAAACAATGGTGTCTTTAAGTGTTCTTTCATAAACACAGCACACGTGACAGTGTCATACATTCATAGTAAAGCTAAATTCAGAGTGGTTATTAGTCTTTTTATAGCACTTTATACTGATGTATTTTTATTTTCAAAGAAAACTCCAGACCAAAATTACTGCTACTGGTGGTCAGACCTCGGCAGAGAGATAACTGTTTTATTATAGAGAGCAAGGGTCCAACATTGGCTGCTGGCAGTGGACAGGCTTTTTTTTTAACCTAAGACTTTTACTCATTGAATCTGTTGTCTTTTATACCTGAAATATTTAGGAGTTAATATAAGAAAGCATATAGCACATGGGATGATGTGCAAATTATAACTTAAAAAATTATGTCTTTTTTATTCCATATGTTTAGTAGTATTTTGTAAGATGTGTACTTCTATTGTGACTTTGAGGAGGTACAAAACACCTTCTTTTGTATAGCAGCCAGTTGGATCTGGTCTCGTTTTCACCTCTATACTAAAAAAGGATCCAGACTAGCTAGTGGTAGTAAAATATTTCTACCTATACTTATATTGAACAGTCCTTTATACTGCTTAAGTCTAAAGCTGGGCTTACACGGGGCAATTTAGCGTTCGATTCCCGAACAATTGATTAGCCTGTGTGTTTGAGGCGATCGTTTGGCAGGCGATCATTGCCCATCAGGAGCAATTGATTCCATTCCAAGGAAACGTCAGTCGAACAGGGATCTAACATGTAAATCCCTGTTCAATCACCAAGGGTACCCATGCAAAGTATCTGCCAGGGATCGATTACCAAAGGTGGTGCGATCTATTCACCATGAACAATTGCTCAGTGTTGAATTGTGTCACCATGTTGCATTCGTCGCCCCATGTATGGCCAGCTTAAGGGGTCCGTACACACATAAGCTATGATAGATTGCCTTCGCAGAATATTGTCTTAAGTATGTACAACAGTTGGGCATCTATCAGAAAGGATCTTTCAACTTTTGTCTGTGTGACAGCCATTGATATCTATGGGGATGGATGCAGTGGGTGCCACTTGCTGGTCCTTAAAACCCCATAGAACAGAATGGGCAATGCAGTTTACAGTGCTCGTTTGTATGCAAGTGTGTACCTCGATTAGGGGAGACCCTATTCATTAATATTTGTATTCAGAGAACTATAACAGCCAATAAGATTTTGGTTGAATCAAATCAGTGAATTATGCTGACTGGTAATTTATGGTTAATTCATTTGATTGGCTGGTTTTATTGTTAGCCTTATTAAAAACATTTGGCCACAGACATAAGATTTACATCTAAAACCTCTCTCAGTAGTGATATAAATGTGCATGTACTCGTGGTAGTCACCTTGTGTGCAGCTAGCCAAAAACAAACATGATCATCTATCATTTGTTTGGCAGCAGGTTTCTGGAACTCACTATATCATGGAAATATTACCTTTGAATTGAATACCGGAAATCCTGGCTGTCCAGTCAGTTTTAAAATGAGTTTAAAGCCTTGTTTTGACCACCTCTTTAACCTTAAATACCAAAATGTAATATTATGTTTTATATTGCCTTTCATAATTATATAAAGTTGTATTAAAAAGAAAAAGTACAAAACCGCTATTGTTTCTGTGTTATTTAAAATCAAAATTCAAGTATGGTATACGCAATATCTTTCAAAGGCAAGCAAACCCCTCACATTGTGGCAAAAATGTTTTTTTCCTTATGCATATACTCAAAAGTTAAGACATTAATGGCTGTATGTTAAGTTATTTTGAGGCGATAACAGATTTACACTGTCATATCAAAGTGTCATGTTTTTAAGGTTTTTCAATGAAAACATAAACTTGTTACCACAATATGAGGGGTGCACTGACTTTTGTGTGATACTGTATCTATGTGTGTTTGAGTGTGGATATATACACACACTCACACCTGCACCTTTTCAAAGAAGTCTTCTCCTTTTACAATGAGAAGCAGTGACCTGAAGTGACCGTCTGTTTCCATAAGATGCGCAGGAACGTCGCCATGGTGACGGTGGAGCCAGTAAACATCCTCCCGTTCATAGTATAGCCATTGTTTACTCCATATGGAACACTGAAGACACCTAATGGTGAAAATGCAATACTACAGGAGACAGCTGAGCATGAAGGCACATATTAATCTGATTTTCATTATATTCTACAGTGAATAGGGAGCCGTTGTAATAAAATGATCAGGGTTAATAATAATATAAAATTCATGGCAGCTGGAAGGAAATCTGAGCATATGAAAATACAGTTGAACTTTAACCTTTTATTCTTTTTGAATCAAGAAGAGAAACATATTGTGCAGACAACAGTAAGCCATATCAGCCAATAGCCGAGCACAGAGTTCTTGTATATGATTGATGATTGGATGATTTCAAAGCCTAGCTGTGCAGCCCTGCAAGTTTGCATATCACTCTCCATCAGTTTCCTAACACCTTGAAAGGGAGAAGATCCACATTCATGTTTTTAGTCGAATCCAATCTAACAATAGTATGTGTTTTACCCCAAGTACAATAGTATTCATACCAGCTAGCCGATCCAGAATTTTTAATCTTCCTGTTCCAGACCAATCTCTGCTGCAGATCTGGCAGTTGGATGTCTAATAAACCTGACGCTCCACTACTGCAGACAGAAAACACAAGCAAAAAAGCGTGTGTTTTCTTTGTGGTTTACCCACGGGCACTGATTTTAATGGATGCAGCAGGATTTCAGATGCGGTTGCGGCATGGCTTACAAAACCTCAGGAGACCTATTGGGGACAAATGGAGCACTTCGGGCACACCTAAAAAAACCCAGCCCAAGCAACTCCTAAACTGCCCCAGTGAAGTCTATGCAAAGTTGTTTTTCCCATGGCGAAAACCACGCAGCATAAACATAAATTCACAATGCCTGGCCCGTGTTCCAATGAGTACGTGCGCAAATCAATCCCAATGCTTTTTTTAGGCATACTTTGTTAATGGAAAGTGTTGCCTTAAACTCTCTAAAACAGCGCCTAAACAGTGGACATGTCACAGCAACATGTTTATAATGCCACCAAGGCTTCGGGGCTGCTTAGGGTAGATTCATCCTTAGGGCTTGTGTCCACTGCTGTTTAAGCAGGGGAAAGACACGGAAGATCAGTGCCTGAACAGCTTCGGCACTGTTCTCCTGTCTTGATTTTCAATGGAGATGTCTCCGACGGCACCTGCAATACGGTTTGGAGACGGAACAGCCCGCAGCTTCAAACAGCCCCGCAAGTGTGCAGCTAAGAATAAGCAGTGTGAACACTGTCCCATTCATAAAAATTGGAAGTGTCCTCTCAGCGTCTTTTTCCACGCTGCAGATGCGTGTCCGGAGCAGAGATAAAGACGTAGTAGACACAAGCCTTTAGAGCAGTTTAGGAGCGTAAACTGCCTGAACCACTCCCATTGTCCCCAATTGGTCAGTTTCCACAGACGTGGCTGCTGAAAAAAAAAGGGGGTTGTTGCGCTGCAACCGCGTCCATTATTATGCCACGTTTTGGAGTTAGTAGCAGGTGTAGCCTAGCTGACACCATTTGCATTCCTTCATGGTCCCTGCCTTGCCAGGTTATGCCAATCTCTATGTAGAGACCAGGAAGTTGGTTTCCTTTTACCAGGGCTTTTAGACACTATGGCAAAAACAGGGTCTGATTGTGAAGTTGGGAACTACACACCTCCAATTAAAAAAAGTTAACTTTCTGGTGCATTTTATAATCTACTGTTAAAGGCGAAGGCCTCAATTCCATTTCTGTCTTTGTTTCTGTGACTATAAATATGCAGAGTTATGACCCATGTCTTAAACGTGCGGGCTTTAATAAACATCCTGGCTTAATCTTCAGTGCAAGAGTCAAAATTGTCACCCACAAATCGGCTAGAGTTTGGGGGACAAACGATACTCAACATAACGCTTCTATCACAATCAACATGACTGTTAAGCCCCCAATAAACCTTTAGATCACCCCATACAATTTCCTTTAGATCTATCAACAACTATGTAGCATAGTGGCCTCCCTGATAGAATACATACTTGACTATTTGATGAACTCATTCATTTCAGAACAGCATAAACTATATATACTGTATGTGTACTAAAATATTTTGCAATATGTTAAATGTATACATGAAAAAAACTTTTATAACCTCATCTGATTTAGATGTGTTAAGCACTTTAAACCCCTGATGAAGCGAATAATACCACAAAATGTGCTGGACTGGGTTCGTGCTATTCTTAACTTGATTTAGACCTAACCAACCTGATCATACCTGTCAACCCTCCTGTTTTGGCCAGAAAAGTCACGTTTTTAATGTGGCTTTCCCGGCCGAATCCAGATTTCATGAAATTTCTCACGGATTCTTGAAATTGCGCTGATCGAGCAGGGGGAGGGCATATTCTCCCTGCTAATGTCCCACCCGCACATTATCAGCACAAGCGGGGTGCAGCATTAGCAGGGAGACTTCCTGTATGTCAGACGGGTTTTTCTTCTTTTGTTGGCAGCTATGAACCTGATGAATTCTTGACATATGTATGAAACCTTTATACAGGATGCCAGGGATGGGTCCTGAGTGGGGTTACATGTCGCCCATTTTTGGTCTGTGTCCCCTTTTAGGTAATCCCTAGGGTGCTGAATGGACACAGTCCAGGATATGAATGGCATTCTTGGGACTGCAACTTTGTTATACTGCTAAAAGGGCCTTGACTGTGAATAGGCAGGATGGTTGGGAGGGCCTACTTTTCACCCCACCCAGCACCTGTGGGTGGGTGTTGGCTGCACAGCAGTGTTATAACCTGATCAAGTCAGTGGGAAGAGTAATGGACACTGCCTGGAGGACAGAAAAAGCTGGACTGCTTTCCTGTGAGATAGGTCGAATGGTGGTTTTGGGGGAAACCCTCTCCACAAGTGAGAATTATATTTACTTTCTTGCCTTTGCTGAAGGACTGCTGTTTTTGAATGGCCGTAGTTAAGCCAAACTGTTCATTTGGGCATTAATAAACCTTGTTGATTTAAAATACGTTGAATTCTGGTGTGGTGACTGTGGAATGAAGTAGTAATACCTTATTCAGATTTTAAATAAATGTAAAAATCTGAAAAAATTTATACCTTATGCCTCAAAAGTCCCCTTTGTCCCATGTAGAGTGGGAAGGAAAATTAGATTGATGGGGGAGGTTGTCCTCTAATCTCCCCCAATAACTTTATGCATAGAATTTATTATGCAAAATCTTGAGGTCACCCTTGTTGCACAATGATACTATTTTGGAGTGGCATAGATGATTTTATTACTGGGCCCAGGTGATTCTTTCATACTTTGTAGATAATAGCTTTGGAGCGGGAATATTTGAATCGCAAATTTGTATTGTAAATATCGGCACTTCGAGAATTCATGAAGATCTTGAACATAGTGCTATATCTTGAACATTCAAGATTCTGGGGACAAGCATTGAATTCACAAAATTTGCATGTACAAGTGGCGAAAAAAATTACTTCTATGAATGTTGTCTCATGTGGTGAGAACACTGCAGCTGCTATTTCACATTCTGCCACTAGATGTCGCCATGACATTTCATTCACAATATTCACATGAACAAGTGCCAATATTCACAAGAAGTAAATGACAGGAGATCTTAAATTTATTTCGAATATTTGGAGAATAATTTGTGAAATGATGCAAATTTATATTTTGCCTATACTGCTCATCACTAGTAGACAACAGTGATAAGTGTCTAAATATCCTTAGTACTATGTGGGTAGTAATCCAACATTTAGTAATAATTCCTCAGTTTTGTGCCACCCCCTTAATTAAATCATAATGAAAAATTGCTCCATTACTTAAGGACTCAAATAACTAATTCTGGAGGAAAAACTAGTTATAGGGTTTTAGGCACTGGGAGAATTGACCAATCTTCTAAAAAGGTCTTCATTTAATAGTTGGACCTATACAAAATATATGTCATCATAAAATTGTAATAATAAAAAACAACGTATACATATAGCCAATTTGAATACATCCTAGTATCTAGTATTTGCACATAAGAGAGATCCGCCCACGGCTGGATCTCCCATCTGAACTGTATAATAGCTTATGCCAACAGAGCCCTGCTGGCATAACCAATGAAGAGGGAGATAGATGAACTCCCATCCGTGGAAACTGCAATCACTCTGCAGATCCGCGGACGCAGGAACAGCAAGATCTGCAGAGGGAGAGCAGAGGACTGGGTAGCCTCCTGCCCCCCTCCTTCTGATCAGTGAAGAGGTGACATCGTGTGCTGTGTGTGTGTACTTCTGCTAGTGACATCTACTGGTTGAATCTGATATTGCATTCATTAACCTCCCTAGCGCACTGCTGAGGTCTAGGTTTTTGTACCAAAAGTGCACCATAGACTTCAATGGTAAATTTCTTTATGGCGTAGGCCTGTAACTTCCCAAAATATGTCCGTACAAGGGTCTAATAGACATCCAGAATATAATAATGTTTGAAACAAACAATTATGTAAAGTAAAAAAAAAAATTTTTTTATAAAATTTATGAGAAAACACAAAAATCAGGGCACAAAGCTTTGCTGCTATGTACTAAATCTCGCCCAAATAAAGTCTCTGGTGCCCCAGATGTGCCCATTTGCAGTTAACCCTCTTTAACCTGGTGTGATGGATCACATCAAAAAATCACACCAGGGAAGAGAGGGTTACTGCAAATGGGCACATCTGGGGCACCAGAGACTTTTTATTTTGTACATAGAAGCATATTGAAATCAGTTTTCTACATAGAAAACTGCTTAATGCTATTTACTTTCAAATTTCCCGCCGCCTCCCCGATGTGACATCATCACGTCACTCGGTGGGGGGGGGGAAGAAGAGACAGAGGATCTCAATAAGTCAGTTAAAAACTTGATATATATATAAACAGGAAAATAACAATTCATTTACAAAAATGAGCATTGGGGAAGAGTGATAAGTGCCTTTTGAGGGAGAGCTTTCTGCAGGGCTGCCCAGTAATAAGGTGATATTCCGCATTCTGTTTTTCCTGCCCAACAAGGAAACGGCTCAGATAAAAAAACTGTAAAATCTGTGTTGACTCCTTGGATTCACACTGCTCTGTGTGTGTTACAGCATGCATGCTCATGTGTAGGTATGAATGGGCCTGCTCTGAATCCCTCCGTCAGACCCCCGCGGCTCTCAGATACGGGAAGGAATCTCTTCTCATGTGCCGGGAAGTTTATTACCCAAATGATATTTTGTGGAATAAACATGCAAATACTGCTTTGCTACCTGAGTTCCCTACGCTCAGTTGTTACTAATAAATACATTTATATTTTTGTGTTCATTTAATTTTATCCTCCCTGTAAAACCTTGCATCCTATAAAACATTTGTGTACGCCTTATATCTTCACGAGCATTAAATAAAGAACTCTGGTTTTATTTCAGAAAGGCTGATTTTACAACCCATTATGTAGTGAGCCCAGTCTGGATCGTGTTTGTCTAGTGAAAGTAAACTTTAAGGCAGATGTATTTTCTGTGCGATGCTGCCACCGCATCACCTGCGGTTCTCTATGCAAATGTAAAAGCCGTCGAGTGTTTACGACTTTCGATTTGGGCGCATTGTATATACAATTATTAGCTATTTAAATTCTGCAAAACTGCATACTGTAAAAATGTTATGCACATTACATATTTAAGACGTATCCCCCAAGGCTGCTGCAGGCCAATTTTTCCCTTGACGTGCTCAGCGGGTTTCTGTAACCATAAACTGTATAAAGATAAACAGACAAGCAACTGAGATTTTATGTGCATCCTGTACAGGTAGGTTCTGAAAGTGAACCTGTCACCGCAGCACAGCTAATATGAACTTTTCTAGATGCATGTATGCCATCTAGTATTACCTAGTTATTGGTCCTCATGGTGTCATCTTGATCCTTTTCCTCAATACCTAGTCAGGCTTTGATGATTAGCAATGTGACTGCAAAACCAATAAGCAGCCAAGCTTCCGGTATTTGCATCTTTACTGAGTGCGTTAAAGTTGAACTCATTCAACTTTAGCAAATTTAACCCAACTACACTGCCTGGCCAAAATAAAAAGTAGCCACCAAAAAAAAAGTTCACACACTAATATTTTGTTGGACCCCTTTAGCTTTGATTACGGCACGCATTCGCTGGGGCTTGTTTCAATAAGCTTCTTCACAAGATTTATTTCCATTCTGTGTTGCATTCATTTTTTACCAAGATCTTGCATTGATGATGGTAGAGTCTGACCGCTGCGCAAAGACTTCTTCAGCACATCCCACAGATTCTCAATGGGGTTAAGGTCTGGACTCCATGTGTGAAAATGATGTCTCATGCTCCCTGAACCTCCTCTTTCACAATTTGAGCCCAAAGAATGCTGGCAGTGTTATCTTGGAATATGCCCGTGTCATCAGAGAAAAAAAATCCATTGATGGAATAACCTGGTCATTCAGTATATTCAGGTAGTCAGCTGACCTCATTATTGGAGCACATACTGTTGCTGAACCTAGACCTGATCAACTGCAGCAACCCAAGATTTATCCAATAGGAGGCTCGTACCTATTTGCTTAGTTAAATCCAGGTGGCAACTTTTTGGGGCCAGGCAATGTATTTCCTTGTAATGAGTTAAATGTGAATTGTTATTTTTTTTATTTTTGGTTCCTCATAATTTGTAAGCTTTAACCTCCTGGGCATTTCACACATGCTTTTTTTCAAATGATGCTACATATTCATACACTGCATCCAGTATATACAGGCATTTCCCTGGGACTTCTGTAGGATGCTGTGGAGCTGTTACACTAACAATCAAAAAACGTCACAAATGGAGAAACCAATCAAATGCTTGAATTGAATTGATCACTTACATGGCTACAAAAGCCAATTAGAATCTATAGGTCTGGATTGTCGAATCTTATTACATCAAAGGAAAATAGAGATAGAGAATAGATGAACTGTGGGGGAAGTAGGGCTACTTCATGAAATAATAAATACATGTGTGATATTGTTTTAATAAAACTGTGTTTTTCGGTTTAAAAAATATTTATCTATATCTTTATTTTGAAATGGGACAAAATCCATCCATTCTGTAGGAAAGTTCCTGTGACACTTTATCATTTGTTGATATTGTAGCTTAAGGGGACACTGAGCATAATGACCTCAAATCATACCACCTCAGGCCCCAGTCAGAGGGCCAAACACAGGCATCTGCAGAGAACAATCACAGCTGGACTATGAGAGTTTTCACTGCTCATCCTGGAAGCAGACGATAATCGAAAAAATGGAAATTCTGTTGAATTCTCTCCCTCAGATGTCACCTCCCCATCCAACACAACTTCTCTCCCTCAGCTGTCACCT
>CM070040.1:45938895-45949560 GCA_036250615.1 Ptychadena robeensis
CTCACCATTCAACACAACTTCTCTCCCTCAGATGTCACCTCATCATCTGATGCCTCCTCTCTACCTCAGATGTCACCTCACCATCCAACACAATTTCTCTCCCTCGGTTGTCACCTCACCATCCGACATGACTTCTCTACCTCATATATGACCTTACCATTTAACACCACTTCTCTTCCTTTAGATGTCACCTCACCATCTGATACCACTTCTCTCCCTCATATGTCACCACTCCATCCAACACAACTTCTCTCCCTCGGATGTTACCTCACCATCTGACATGACTTCTCTCCCAAGGTTAAACCATGGAGACAATCTTTTTTCTACAAATAACCTAGCTGTCCTGGTCATCTCACTCACTTTCCAAGAGCCGGCATTTGGGTTAGATATGTTTGGCTATTTCTAGTCAGGGACTTAATGGATGCTAAAGGCAGGGAGGACAAGGTCAGTGGTATTTTCAGATGTGGGCTTTTTGGGGGGTACACATGTAGAATTTGAATAACAAGCTCCTCTACTTTTGTCCAGAAGGCGAGTTGAAGGGGAGCTGAATACGCACAGTTGTGCTATTTCTGAAGCTCCGCAGATGGCTGTGAAGTTTGACTCAGATTGGGCAGAATGCCACACCATAACTGTTCGAAAAACAAGGACATAAAATATTAACAATGCAGCACAATAGGATTTTAATTTAGCTGGCAGAATGAATCGGTCTATTGAAGGGTGCCAAATGTCCAGATCGCTTTCATTGTGCGTGGATACTATTCCGAGCCATACAATGTACGTATATATTTATGTAGTTCTAAAATGTGATATAGTGCCATTGTTTAGTCTGCAACAATGAGCACCCATTTACTGCCATCAGGGAGATACACTTGTGTGCCACCAGGGGGTGCTGTGCCTCTCCACTGCTGGGGGCACCTGCAGCCCAACTGAGAAACTAGACAGTTAATCCCAAGTGAAGGTCACCAGTCTGTACCAAAACCATTCTGTCTGTCCAAAGGTTGATAAATCCCATATGTTCTACATTTCTTCCAGCACTCAACTGCCAACCTTTCATGTCACTCCCTGTACCACAAGAGCTTACATTCTAATGTAAACCACAATCACATTCTATTATTCATTTTTATTTATGGAGATGCTAGATCCTGCAGCACTGGATTCCCCTGGCATTTCAGGAATCCAGCAAATCCAAACATTTCCATAAATTGCAGTGACATTTATGACGGTGTTATTCTTGAATGGTCTGGCCATGTGGAAGGCTCTTGATAAAACTATCCCATAACTATATATACTATAAATTGGGAGGGAAAGCTTGGGCTTTACCAATGATCAGATATTTTTGAAAATGTTGTAAAACAGGTGTTGTTTTTTTACTTTCTTATTGAAACCTCCAGAATGCTTTGTGTAAGAGGCTTTCTGGGGGATGCCCTAAATCTGGTAGTGGTATAACAAAACTTTCTACTACGCAGTACTCTGGCAATGTATATTTGCCTGAGGGATTGAGATTTGTTTCTTCTGGTAACAAAAAAATTAGGTACCAAAGAAAGAGCATGCCCAAGGGCTGCCAATCAAACCTTTTGAATTTACAGTATCAATTTCTCTACTAAAACTGCTCCTGTACAACCAATAGTGGTTTTTAAAACCCCCCTATTCGTTTTACAGGAGCAGTTTTGGTAGGGAAATGTATATAATATAAACTGGGGTACGGCAACCTTCACAATATTGGTGAGGTCCCTATTCAATAGAATACTTTTGATTTCACAGATTGAGAATACAGTAGAGGTGCCTATACACAGGTCGATACCCATTCGATCACACAACTTTGCGCCATCAATTGCGGTTTATACTTTGGTGGGGAACCTGGTCCGAATTAATGGCGATCGAACATGGGTTTACCAACATGTTAGTTCCCTGTTCGATTGACATTTGTTCAAGCAGGATCGATCAAACAAGGATTTTCTCATTAGTTTGAATAAAAAATAGACCCGTGTATATTTGGTAGAAATAAAACACTGGAAGTCATAGGGAAGGATGACCAATTCAGGGCACTCTACATTATGTGGAGATCTTTTTTCGGTCTTGTGATATTCAAATTTCATTTGATCTGGCTAAAAATAAATAATTTGATAGTGCTTAATCTGGTGTCTTAGCTTTCTGACTTTACCCTCCTGTACCACCACTGCATCTTAATGTAAAGCATAGTTTACTTTCTGGCCCTAATCTTAGTGGAGACTGTGACCTTACAGCATCCTCAGTATTTAGACGCTATGACCACCTGAGTTCTCCCTCTCATATCCAGCCTTTTGTTTGAACATTCTGTTTACAAAATGTTTCCAGGTAAATTCACCCAATATTCCTAATTTGAATGTCAGAAATTCACAGCAAATACATTTTTCATTAAATCCAAAACTCACACCTTTACATGGATATAGCTGACATATTCTGTAGAGCCTAGGCGTCTCACCTGCGGCCCAATGTTGATCAGGGAAACCAGGTCTACATATGAGCGCTGCACCCAGGGGCAGGAGGGGAGGTGGGTGCTGTCAGGTTTTGACTGCCTGTCGTGATCAGGTCCACCGCCTGCTGAGATGTTTTGTTCGGCCCTTTAGCAATGCCGAGGGTCTGCATCATATGTGAAGTGCTCCTCAAGCCTAACAAAGGAAACTGGCTGTGTTGTCAATAGCAACCTATCATATTACTCATCTCATTTGTCTATGAACGCTGATTGCTACGAACACTCTAAATGATATTTTAATGCTTCACAATTTCAGTATATTTTTTTTCCAATATTTGGTGTTTGCTTTACTCTTTGCAGTTGCAGAAACGTGACCATTTTCATACCATCAAGTGCTTTTCAATTCTGCGTTTCATATCTGCAAAATACATCACCATTCTTTTTGTCATTTTTGTTTAATTTCCCTCTGTGACAAATGGCATTTAATGCCAGGATGCTTGTGTTAATGTCTTCATTGGCATTCAGTTAAAATATGGTACATCGCTAAATAATTGAACTGGCGAGACAAGTTGGGATTATGCGCTTCTACTGCAGTGTAATTAATAGTTTTAAGATTAAATATGAAAACTTCCCCACCCATCAATAATTTAGACATGCTGCGAAGATCTGTTACTGCATAGTGCTGGGCAGGTTTAAAATATATCTGCAGTAGGGGACTACAAGTTCCAGCATTCACTGCCTTTCATTGTGTTTACTGTGTGTCTTGTTCCAGACAGACAAATAAATATTCTGCAATTGTTTCATTATGACCTGCTGTAGAGAGCTGCAGAGCATCATTGTATTTATTTTATACCTGACAGATACTGTGTTCTGTGGACTAATCTATTACTGAATTCTTTAGAGATCTACAGAGCATTGCTACAAGCTAGCCCTAAGAGCTCATACACAAGCACAAGGATAGCATGGGGGAATTTGTCATGATTTGACAAACGCCTCCCAAGTAAATGTACACACAAACACACTGAAATTTTCTGCAGACTGTTATATTACAATCAAATGCCCACATCTGTTGTGTTAACATCATTTATAATTTAAGATTGTTGATTCGGTAGAATTTAATTCTTCAAAGAATTTCCGATTTAACGTAAAATTTTCAAATTTAAAACTTTTACTTTCAGTTTACATTCAATCATGTTAATATGTGACCATTACATATCAAAATAACAGACCTCTTACCCATTCCTAAAGGCTTAAATAAAAGTAATAAAACTTTTAAAATATGCTGATTAAATTCTTTCCTTCAGCATACTTACCTGCACAGTTTTAGCAATGTCTCATGCTGTAATCCATTCTGGGCAGTCTCTTGGAGTCTCCAGGACTGAGCAAAAGCACTTGCTCTCCACCCCTTGCCTGGGAGCCTGCTTGTAAACATCAATATTTATTAAGTAACCAGTTGGACATGTGCAAAACTTTTGTCCCATGCTACTGCGCATGTCAAACTGGTTACTTGAGGGCATATTAATACATAAAGGTTAGGTACTTAGCCAGGGCTGAGCGCAGGTGCTTCTTCTTAGCCCTGGCCTGGGAAATATACCCTATCCAGCGCAGACTTTAAAATATATAGCTGCAGAATTGATTACAGTGGGGGACAATGTATGTAAGTATGTTCTTCATTTTATTAATTTTTATTTACTCTAAATCAGTGGTGGGAAACTGAGTTGTTTTGGAGGGCCACAAGTGCGGCCCTCGGCATCACTAAAGGGCCGCACATAACATGGATCAAGACCCTCCCCCGTCGACATATCTCAGCAGGGGGAGGACCAGATCCCGACAGGCAGTCAAAACTCGACAGCACCCACCTCCCCTCCTGCCCCTGGATGCAGCGCTCATATGTAGATCAGGTTTCACCGATCAACATTGACAATTTTACTGATGTAAGAGCGCCAGAGAGGATTAGGAAAGCCGGGTCAGCGTGTGACCACTTCACAGGTGAGTTGCTATGCACTATGCATTAAAAGTTAGGTTTTGGGGGCTGCATGTGGAGGATCAAGGGGGGCCGCCAAACAACGCCCAAAGGGCCGCATGCGGCCCCCAGGCCACAGGTTGGGCACCTAGGCTCTAAATGGAGACCTCTATGCTCATTCCATAAAGAGGGGGATTATATGATTGTTTTTAAACCGGATTTTCAAAAAATATAAGTTTCAAAGTGAAAATTCGACTTTCTGCAAAAAAGTTGAGAGTTCAAATTTCAACTTTAAAATTCCATTTTCACATTTTTCAATCATCTCTATATAATCACAATGCAAAATGATTATTAAATACAGAAGGGTGTGACAATGTGGTAACCACTTTCAGTGGCGTAGGAACCACCATAGCAACCAGAGCAATGCTATGGGGCCCGTGGCCACAATCACAATGGGGCCCGCCGCTCCTGGCTGTGTTATTTTTTTTTTGTTCTTTAATGTCCCGGGCCCCCCCCCCCCCCCTCAACCATTTGCCCCCCCAAATCCCCCGCCCCCCCCCCCCCAGCCGGTGGGCTGCAAGCAGAGGCAGCCGGTGTAAGTGGGAGGCTATTTGTTTTCAACCTGCGTTGTCCCGACAATTCTTAGATCCGCGGCTGGAGGGGACTCCCCCGCCTGCTTCCCCCGCCCCCCCCCTTCCTCTCTCACTCATCTTGCAGAGCGGAGCAGGAAGGAGACAGTCAGGGCACAGCCTTCAGTGAAGAGGGTCTGTGTGACTATTGCAGGTGCGTTCTGCACTTACACTCTGTGCTCTGGTCCTACAATCGGCACTACACTGCTGTACTCTGTCCTCCAATCCTGCACTTTACCTCACTCATGCACTCTTATCCTCACCCTCTGCACGTCACACTCTGCACTCGTGGCCTACACTCCTGTTCACTACACTCTTGCCCTCTGTGTCCGTACACTCTGCATTCACCCTGACACAGCGTGCGCAGTCCGCATGTTTGCTTGCCGATGGGAGTAGGGGTAGTGTGAGTGTCAGGTGGGAGTTTTCATGTGTTGGGGGGGGTCGGAGGTTGATGTTTTTTGGGGGGGGGGGCGTATGTTTCTGGCTGTTTTTCTATTTCTTTATCTTTTTCATCCTAATCAGGATATAACCTGGAACATACAGTGACGTGATGATGTCCTGTATCGATATCGGGAAACATTACTTGAGTCTGTTTAGTCCAGAGTTTTGGTAAAAACTTTTAAAAAAGTTCCTGGGACGGGACAGACTCATGTCATAGGTCCTGAGTCTATGCCATTGGGTCTCATTATTAATGGAGTGAGATCCCTCTAGTATGAAAGACCCGCTACCCCTAACTCTGCAGTTACTTTCCTCTTCTGTTAATATGTCTCTTGTCACACATTACAAACCATGTTTTCCCCATAAATTACAGTTCATACAGTGTAGTACAGACCTGTGTGGTACAGGTCTATAAAGAGTACCTAGGCAAAATGGTGCCAGTGGACGTGGTAATATATTATTCCAGGCTTCCAGTTTCTTCGTGAACTATATGATGGAGTGAGCTGTTTTCAGACATCTAATGCACAAAGGCAGTGAGTGGAACTGTACAATATCAACAGTTGCTTTTTTTTCTTGCTTCACATGTCTTGGATTCTTTCCGGTATTGGTAAATTTCTTAGTGTGTATCAAGGTTGTGCATGGCTATATAAAGGTTTGGTGGGGAATAACGTCCTGGGAGGGCATGGCCAACGGCATGAACATTTGTTATTTGCAGGTTTTATTCAGAACAAAATACAGTCCGACCAATCTGGCGTGACATATACCCATTTTGTAGATTGTTATGGTCATCGGGTCCCGCCCTTTTTATACAGCTCCTTCCTGTCTGTTATGGTTTAAATGCCATTTCTTGTTTGAACAGCATGAACAGTGCAAAACACGTTGGTGCTTATGACCCAGCAATTAAAGGGACATTGTACCATATACCTCTGCTTGGCCGAGAGGGCACAGGCCCCCCCGCCGGCCCAGTGTCCCTGTATTGTGGCCACGGTAACCCCCTATAGTAAGGTTCATGAAAAGGTTGAGAAGTACAGTACAGTTGAGAGGGAGAGATTGTGAACTTTTGATTTGATGCTTGTGTCTTGATCTACTTAGTATCCTTAATCCCATTATCCATGAAAATGCCATTTCATTTAAAAAAAGTCGGTTTTTTCTTTTCTTACAAGTGAGTGCCCTTCCCTTACATGTTTAGGTGATCTGTGTTGTTGTTCCCCGTCCCTTTGTAAGGTTATGGGTACGATGTTTTCTTTCCTAGTTGGTGGTCTCCGTTTTTCTTAATTTTTCAATGTCTTCAAATTCGACAGGGCCCGCCTCACACGAGGGGGGAGAGTTACACAGAATGCATTGTTTTTGTTCGGCAATGCCAGTGTACCTAGTTTCACGGATCCTGTAGCACAGCATGCGCTCATGATGAGTTGAGAGTTATCCTACCCCCCTGTGATGCCTAAAACAACGCAACTGGTGAACTCCACAGATAGCCCGCCTTTTTCGTAAGTACAAGTTAATGCGTAATGGAAGGGGGGGGGCCGGCGTGGCCCGAGCACCCCCCCCACCACACCCACCACCACAGTTGGAGGAGGGGAGGGGGGGGGGAGTGCGGGGGAGTGGGGGGGGGGTGAGAGGGTGGGGGGGGGGGGGTGAGGGGGGGGGGGGGGGGGGGGGGGGGGGGGGAGTTGGGTTTGGATGTACCAGGTTAGAGGTTGCGGGCGGGTTAGGTTAGGGGGAGGGGTTGCTTGACTGAGATTAAGGATGTTGGGGGGTTTACACTTGGGTGTTGGGGGGTTACAAGTACTCTAACCCCCCAATCCCCTAACCCTACTTAACCCCCTGAACCCCTACCTTAAGCCCCCAACACCTGACCGACAACAAACCCATAAGATAAACCCTGGTTCCAAAAAAGTAAAAGCTATTCTGCATCTGCTCAACTTATCAGGTAGGAAAATATCTCAGAACACTGGCAAAAGACGTTGTTCCATATAACCAAGTAGGTCCGGCCAGTACAGTAAACTATACACTGCATTGTGGTAGTGATAGTGTGTTCTCCAAGTGCGTAGGACCACCATAGCTGCCAAAGCAAGCTATGGGGGCACACTGATCATGGCTGCTTCTTCTTTTTTTTTTTCCTTTATGTCCGGCCCCACCCTGATTGAAAAATGTCAGTCTAAAGCTGGCCATACACCTTTAGATCTTGTAAGATACCCTTTAATATACCAACACCTAGGTAGTGCCGGGGTCCTCTGCAATCGAAACAGGGAGACTGGATGATTGTTTAGAAAGTCCTCATAGACAGGGTTTTGGTAAAACTAAACCATCGTACCATTTGGAAAAAGCTGGAAAACCGAAGGATACTTAAATGATTGACTGAAATTTACAATATGTCCGGATCACTGCTTGATCCATTTTATGTTCCATTTCATCACTTTTGTGGGATCGATTGCTGGAAGGCAATCCAAACTGAAAAATCAAACTTGTATGCCATCTTTACGTTAAGGTGACAAAGGGTAGTTGCGATGGTTTCAGGGGAGGATTCGGATTAGTGGTAACGTAGTGGTACAGCTTACAGGGTACAGTCTGATTGAGAAGATCTAGAGATCTATTCAAACGTGCTGCTGGGACAGGGGGGAGGAGTCTGAATTTGAATTTGGTGCAGGGGGTGCAGGTAGGGGCCACAAAAATTAACTAGTATGGGGCCCCCGAAATTTTGATGGCGGGGGACAGGAGGTGACACCTATGTAAATGCTTTGAGCTTGCCAAAGGAGGACAAATCCATCTCAGTTTTGTTAAACTCAATTGCATAACATATTCTCAATATATTTAATGGAAATTAAAAGGTCCAGTGAAAAAAAAACCTTCGTCAGGGGTTACGTCATGCGAATGGCAATGTACATGTCTCTCTGGATATATTCTGATATAGCTGTATTATTATGATTGTAATGACAAGCAATGGTAAGGTGCTTTTGGGTGAGTGAGTGACCACTATAGATGGAACATGAGTTCAACAGGGGCACACACAGTCTAGGCAAATGCATGCTACACTGGACCCCCCCCCACCCCCACCCACCCCCCCCCCCCCCCCCCCCCCCCCGGAGTAGCATCTTACCGATTCTGTGACTCATGCTCGCCCTGGGCTAACTGTGTTGTCCCTTATCCCTATGTTTCCCCTTTTTTCTCTGCCAGGTGCTTATGGTGTGCAAGCGCCTTGAAGCACATTGGTCAACCTTGTCATTACCAAATGGTCTACTTAGAAATATCTTGTAAACAATGGGAAACCTGGTTACGACAAGCCACTGGTGGCCGGGATACTGGCCGAAAACCTTAAGACCTTTGGACTTTCCTGTATCCCAGTCCAGGATGTTCACTATTTTCCACCGGTTGCATTCCGTCATTCCATGTCTGGCCTTTACTTAGATAAATGTGTCAGCTGCCTTACGTAGTGTCAACTATCCATAACACAGTGTAGGGTATGGTGTTGTTGAGCACAGCCATCGTTATTAGGAGGAACTACTGTGGTGACAGGGTCTGTGGCGTTATAGCTATCGGATTATTACATGAGCCATGCTGGTCTGTCATGGTCTTCTCTTCATTCACATCTTGAGATCTCTGATTATCTGTCGTCCGGCCCTTCATTCACAGTAGATATCTGGACTGCTGTCATGTTTGCTGCCCTTCTTCATCATAATATATACTGCTGTCATGTCTGCCCCTTCATTCACATACGAGATTCTCATCTGCTGTTCCGTCCTGCCTTTCATTCAAGAGTAGCGATCATGACTGCGGCTGTGCATGGTCTGCCCTTCATTCGCCACCTAGAGATATTACTGCGGTCATGTGCTGCCTCGTTCATGTCAAGCATATACTACTGTGCTGGTCATGTCTGCCCTGTCATTGCACATAGTATATGACTGGGCCTGTCACTGTTTGCCGCCTCTGCATTTCACTATCAGCGAGTACTGCTGGTCATGTCCTGCCCTTCAGTTTCCCATGCAGATATCTACTGCTGTCAGTCCTTGCCTGTCATTCACCTAGAGATGACTGCTTTCATTCTGCCCGTCCTGTCCTGATGTATCCTTGCTGTTCTGTCTGCCGTTCATTCACATGAGAGTATACTGCTGTCATGTCTGCCTCTTCAGTTCACATAAATGATGTATATCCGCTGTTCATGTCTGTCCCTGCTTTCTCATCCCATAGAGATCTACTGCTGTCCATTCGGCTGTCCTCAATTTCGCATGAGATATTATGTCTCTGTCAGGTCTGTCCCTTTCTTCCTGATCTATACTGGCTGCATGTGCGCCCTTTCTTTCATAGATGATATCTCGCTGTCATGTCTGTTCCTTCCATTCACATAGATATTCTACGTGCGGTCATGTCTGCTCTTGTCATTCAGCGAGGTCGATATCTGCTTGTCATGTCGTTCCCTTCATTCACATGACGTATTCTGTGTCATGTCTGCCCTTCATTCTTGCGGTTACTGCTGTTATGTCTGCCTTCTTCTAGCCGATTTACTGCCTGTCTGTTCGGCTTCTTCCGTGGGTATCTGCTGTCTTGGTCGTTTCCCTCACTTCCCTGTAGAGATCCTGCTGCTGTCATGTGAGGTAGGCCATATCTCTACAGGGGGTCTCTGTTTTCCCTTTAGGGGCTTGGGTGCTCTCTGGGCACCTACCTGGGGTCTCACTGGCGTCTCCTACTCCTTAGGTAGGTTGGGCTTGGTCTCCTTACTGACGGGGGGACGTCTGGCTACCTTAAGGAGGGGCTCACTGGCTTTACCTAAAGGGGGAACTCTGGTACCTGTTAAGTTAGACGCTTTGGCTTCTTTATGAAGGGGCCTCTGACACTACAGGGGCTCTCTGGCACAAACAGACTCAGATCCCGCCACAGGCCGGTGATGATGAAATAGTATTTCACATGTGGGGTCATGCTGCTTTCCTCATGTGAGGTGCTGCATTTTATGTTTTATGTGCATTGTGTTATGTTAGATGCATGAAATTAAGGGCCCCCCAGGTGACATTAGGGGCCCCTAATGCTGCTGACATTTTACTTATTTGGGAAAATTTCTAAAATGAACCAGCATTAAGGGTTTCTGCCCTAACGAGGATGGTTTGAGAGAGGATGGTCTTCTCTCATGACAGAGATTGGTTGGATTGGCAGGTCAGGGGGGGGGGGGGCATAAAACTATTTGCTATGGGGCC
>CM070040.1:45958212-45979749 GCA_036250615.1 Ptychadena robeensis
TCGACCGCAACGATAAGGTATCGATTCCTGCCCACCGACCTCCCAAAAAAAAACATATCGAAAAAGAGATCAAACAGCAGGTAATTGGACATGTTGGTTATTTTTGGTCAATTGCTTGGCGATCTATCTATCATAGTGACCCTTGTTTTTTTTATTTGCATAATCTACAAGTAGTTCAGATACACCCACCATTATATCATTTCCAATCGAATATATTCGAAGAATGTCATTGATCGGTTAGGGAAAAAACTATGAAAAAGCTGTTGCCCAAGGTGGTGTGCAAAGCGATCACCTTGTGATTGATTATCAATTACACAATTGCAGTTTGGATTGAATTGGGAACCAATCGCAAAAGAATTGGCATGTTTATGGCTACCGAATGTGTGTCACCGATTTTTTAACTGTGTTCCCTGAGGGGCCACCCCTGGGATACTGGATGGAAGCAGTCTGGGGTTCTCATATCAGTCCAGGACTGCAATGTTTATAGGTTGTTCCAGCACCCAGTACCTGTGGGCTAAGTCTGGTTGCTGCACAGCTGACAGATAATAATCATTGGGGGGAGTTGTTATGTTGTGTCCAACTGATGTGGCTAAAAGAAAGCTGAACTGGTTTTCTCTCGGCTAAAGGACAACTAGGTGCTAGGAGAAATATCCCAAACCAAGGAACCGTAAGAGACCTTTTTGTTATTGCTTTGCTGGAAGGGACTGCTGAGTTGCCGCTGTTCAGCTCTGTTTTGCTATTTTTGTGTCCCATAGAACTTTAGTTTGGACAAAGACAACAATGTCCACTGTGGTGAACTTCACCCACCAAGGAGTTCCCAAGGAGCATTAACGTGTGTTTGAACAGTTTTCCAGTAGAAACCTGTTTATCTAGTGGTGACAGCAACGCAGCGCGTATAGTGTAATAGTCCTAAAAACTGTGCTGCAGCAACTGTGATGATCTGGGCAGGGCTGATTTGTATGGTGAGAGAAACCACCAATTACCCCTCATAGACGCGCTTAACATAAAAATAGTTAATAATAAAAACAGAATAAATATAACATTCCCTACAACCGCAAGTAAAGGGAGTGAGGGTCATGCTCGCTGGCCGAAGTGGCAGAGCAGAGATTTAAACTTTCCACCCCCTACTACTCATACACCTTACAATCTTCCCATACAATTTCTGTACAATCAACTTCTGTTCTACCAAAACCATGTAATATAAGGAGCTTTCTAAACCTTCCAATCACTATGTATTTTTATCAGGGAGGACCCGGCACTACATAGTTGTTGGTAGATCTAATGGAAAGAGTACGGAGAGATCTAAAGTTGTATGGGGGGCTTAAGTCATGTTACAACCCATCACAAACACATTGATTCAATCTGAGTCCTAACCCATCATTTCAGAAACACCGAAATAATGAAATATAGTCCCAACATGTTTCTAAATGAAGTACAACATAATGGCAGCCTATATTTGTTTCTTGCAATGTTGATAGATAGATAGGGATGTATCTCTGATGAGTGGGAAGATTTATAATTCTTATACATATTCCAATATCTTACACCATCAACTGTGCTAAAGGGGGGGAAACTGGGAACCAGAGGACCCCAGGAAATAATCCCAGCAACCATATGGGACAGCTAGGGCAGAAGATGAATTCCAACAGTTACATACGTTCATATCTGATTTGAGCAAGTTGGACAGAGTTCTTCTCTGAATCCATTCCTAGTATAATATATGGATCTGGGATCTTAAATCATAAAAACTAGCGTTCCAGGATTAAGCCCCTCGTTTTTTCTAGAGACATAGGCTGATGGTATCGCTCTCCACACCTGCACTAGGATTGCAGAAATATGATTAATAAATGTGCATACATACATAACTGCATGAATTCATTAGCATATATACATACATTAGCACTATGATATGTATCTTCATGTTGTTACATTGAAAACAGCCGAGCTGCATTTTCCTAACACAATGTTTTCCGTCTGGATCAGCAAGTTGTCCAAGTCTGGAAAGATGAGCGTTTCTCCATGATGTCACTGATCTATTGTGATTGGATAGGCTGTATGATCATGAATATGAAGTATCTTCTTGCTGTCACTGGTCTGTAGAACGTAATGTAATGGTCTTCAGTATATATGAAATCATCAGTGATGTGTGTCTGTCTTAAAATAATCAGTGTTTTGGGGTATATGACATAATAATTAGAGATGGTCATTTTGGTTTTCAATTAGACTAGTTTGACTTTGTGAGTTACCATATATTTTGCACTATAAGACACACTTGTTTGTCAGTCTTCTATTGTGAATGTGTGACCCTTTGCGGTCAAATACGGCTGTGGGTATTCGCATACCCCCCATGGCTCAGCACCGAGATGCGGCAGGGAAGCTCAGAGAGCGTACACACTCTGCAGGTGCAGGATCTGTCCATGGACAGATCCTCCGGCTGCAGTTCTCTGTGAGTGGCAGCTTTTGTCTCACATACAGAGCACTTCATACAGATGATCCGTTGATGGACACATTGTCTGCTCAAAATACAGTGATCTACGGGACCAGGAGGCAGGGAAGCCTCTGACAGCTTCCCCACCTCCTTTAACTCCCGCTCTGTTGGTTGGAGCATGGAGCTCTGATCAGCAGAGTGGTAGTTCCCGGTATTATTACCATAATAAGATGCTCCATTGCATATTGTGCGTCCTAAATAGTGATGGCCGAACTTCGGCCGTGTCCGTCCGCGAACGGGCGGAGCGGACTTTTAAAAAAGTCTGCCGTCCGCCCGCGGACATATTCAAATTCCCCGCCTCTAGGCGGGGGATTTGAATCGGAAAACCCGGATGTGACGTCAGTGACGTCACATCCGGCACCTGGAACGCATAGTTCCTGGTTGTGTTAACCGGATGTGACGTCACTGACGTCACATCCGTGTTTACAAGCCGGTATTTCACTGATAGACCGGGTTCTCTACCCGGTCTTCAGTGAAATATTCTTCCTGCGGCGGGATCTCGCTGCTAATGATCCCACCGGAGGAAGAATAGAGGGCTCCTTCTCACCGGCAAACAGGGCCGGTCGAACACCCGTACTGTCCGCCGGCGAGAAGGAGGGCGAACATGCTTGTTCGCGGCCGAACTGTCCGCCTTGCGGGCAGTTCGGCCATCACTAGTCCTAAACAGTGGAGCATTTTGTGAACCGTAAATATGGTAATTACAAAGCCACTGAACATGGTATCATCACCAAACATGCAGAGATGTAGATGTAGAGAAAAGTTGAGAGTATACTACATAAAAGAAAGTATGGCTCTAACACATAAAGTTTTTGCATAAATTAAGTTCAAAGCCAAGTTGGAATTTCATCTTCTTATTTGAACTTAATTTATGCAAAAAACGACATATGCTAGAGCAATAAAAAACATTTTTTATCAAATGTTCACACGACCCTTTTCTACATCTCCAGCTATTCTGGTGATGATACCATGTTCAGAAGCTTTGCAATCAATTTCCAAAGTCAGCTTTTGGAAATCAATCCTCTAATGAGATCTCTAATGATAATAATGTTACTGGTCTCTAGTGAATGGACAGGCTATGTTCTTGTTATAAAAAAATTCAATGACTATTAGGCTACACTCTAATTGACAACAATGGAATGCATATGTTTATTTCATATAATTATATCAGTCCAAACATTTATCTTAGTTTTGAATTAAGTAAAGAAGTCATTTGCCCTGATATTTCTGTCTGTATAATATTGGAGAAAAGTTTTCTTCACTTCCTGCCCAAAGGATGCAACAAGAAGTCATAGGAAAACTACTTAACTAAGTTTAGGGACTTTCTCTATTAGACAATAGTGCCTAGGACCCAGTTTTTCCCTCATCTCTTGTTCTGTGGACAACCTTAAATATATTGGTTCCCTCAAGCAAAATACAGGGATTACAGGAAGCTAATATAAAGAACATAAAGTCAATGAAATGAGAAAACTAGGCGGTAACATTTCAGTTTCACAGACGGGTTGTGGTCCACACTGAGGTGTGACACTGGTTAAATGTTCCTATGCTGCAATATACTTATCTGCCAGGAGATGGTGCTGTACCCTTCAGCTCTGATCAGTCAGATGCAGAAATGCTCATCCTGGCCAGGAGGTTTGTAGGGAGTAATAATGTTGGGACTGTATGGAATAGGAAGATTGCTAGAATGTTTCAGAATTTTGATTCTGTGTTGCTGCTCCAACTCCTGCTATTTCTTTGACCTGCTTTTCAGTGTTGGGGATTCTTACTCTAAACAAGAGTCCGTCACAGCACGTCACGAACACACCAGAAAAAGTTGCATCACCATTTGTCTAAACAAGAGGTGGGCAGCCTTTACTCTCAAAAAAGATGGTCGAATTTTTTCAGCCAGATGGCTTTGCGAGTTGGTTGCAAAGTCCCTGAACATGGTAACATCACCGAAAGTTCTGGAGATGTAGTGAGTGGTTGTTCGAACATTTGAAAAAAAATATTGCTCTAGCACATGTAGTGTTTGCCTAAAAAGTTCAAAGTCTAAATTTTGACGAGAAATATTGAGTTGACTTTGAACTTGATTCATGCAACAACTATTTGTGTTGGAGCAATGCCTTCTGTCTGTAGGGTACCATGGACCCTTCCCTATATTGCAAGCAAATTTGGTGATGGGGCTTTGAAATTAGCTCACTTAGAGTAAGGCTCCACTACGGAGCTAAAACCCAGAGGCAAAACCATGGGCGATCTGCGTCCATTGATTTCAATGGATGCGGCCAGCGTGGGCACGCATTTGAGCCACGGATTAGCTGCGTTGCAGTGCGGACATGGAATTTTTTTTTCTGTGTTTGCACTGCACTGCGGGCAATCCGTGGAGTCCATCTCACTGGGGGTAATGGGAATGGTTCAGCCTCGGCTGAAATACCACGCCACAAACTGCCTTAACCAAAATTGGAGCCTTACCCAAAATCCTACTGGTTGCATATTAAAAAAAAATCGCCCATCCCTAATCCAGGCCTCACCCTTGCCGCTGCCACTTTCTGTTCCTTTTTAGCATGTATGTGTGTAGGGAGGGGGGAGGCTTGCTAGCAGCCAGGGAGCCATATCAAGGGGGCTGAAGAGCCGCATGTGGCTCTGGAACCACAGGTTGCATACCTCTTGGCTAAGCTTTGCATGTATTGTGAATATAGTGTCACATAACTGGCTCAACATAATTATAAAACTTTTTTCAGACCAGACTGATCATTTGTATTAGGTGAAGATGGTTGAAGTTTTTTTGGAAGGGGCTTCCTTCAATATGTATACGTTGTACATAGAAAAACATTTCCCCGGACTTCTTTGCACTGCATTTTACTGATGTGCACCCTAACATCGGCAAATCGACCTAATCACAGTAATGCTGTGTTTCTGTGTGTAGGGTTGTTCTTTAGGATTCATGTTTTTTCCTATCCTCTGCCTCGACTACTTTTAATCCTGTAATTGCATTAGGGGACTGGATGGTGTCACGGAAGGCGGCCCACTGAATAATGTCGCTCAATGCGTGAAAAGTGCTCCAGCGAGGCATGTAAAGATCTGCCATAACTGTCAGACATGATAATCAGTGCTGGATTCCTGCTCCGCCAGTAATTTTCCTGTCACAGATTAAAATGTATCCTGGAAAAGCCGGCAGGGACTCGCGTTCTTTTCTGCTGCTGCTGGCAGCGCTTTGCGAAAAAGAAGAGAAATGATAAAACCATCAATATTATTGTTCTGCAGACGTAATCTGCTGTCAGCCTGGCATAGGCCATCGACCTTGTTTAATTCTACAAATGTTGTTTCCTACAGCAGCCAGTCACAGCTAATCTCTCATGGCTCTGACTGATGAAAGCTGACATTCCATTGGTTGTTTGGTGTTACCTGCTTTAGGCCTCGGAGAATGAGAGCTCATACCAGACCTAGAAGATATTCTGAAATTCCAATCACAGATGTGCTTTCCTGCTTGTGTCTTGCTGCCCCTTTGACTTACTGGTACTCATAGACATAATAGAGTACTCATAGACATAATAGAGTCTTGATTTTTGGATCCATTGGGTATTAATTATAGAATCAAGGCCAGCCTCCTCCTAGAATATGAGGGGCTTTACCTCATTTTTAGTGATAGAGTTATGTAATGTGATTCTTTTACATAATAAGAGTCTTAGCAGAAAAAAGGAGGAAACAGGCCTGTACACACCGCTCCTCCTCCTTCCTCTTCTCCTTCCCCCTCCAGCACCTCGCCCCACCCCTATTGGGAGCTCATGTTGTTCAGATCTGCACGTGGGTGCCTGTGTCGAGAAGGGAGGGTGCTGGGGCCTCCCAAGGCCCTATGTACATGCATATTTGGCATAGTGGGAGAAACATAGCTGTTGGTGTCCATAAGTCCTGTTCACCAGAGAGGCTAAACTTTTAGTTTTATAAGTTTTATCTTTTTTTTTTTTTGTTTCAGTCCATTTGCCACTAATTTTTTTATTACTTTCAATAGCTAAAATAGGAAATTTGGAAATCCAGCAACATCTTAGCCTTTTCCCAGACTCTGGTTCTGTCCCACAACACCTTTTTTATTAAATGAATACCCGTTCTTTTCATCATTGAGGCTCAGCATAAGATGTGGCATTACCAGGGGTGCACATAACTTTTTTAGTCAGCTACTTGGATGAGTACGGAGAGACTCACCCCATATGTAGCATGGTATTTATACGGTAAGTGTCGTCTTCCTTACTGTCGTCCTCACCCTCCTCTGTGTCACCCTCCTGCATGGTAGATTGCAGATGAACCTCCCTGTTCCTAATTGAGCCTCTGATTAGCTGTCTCCATCCACAGGTCACCAGCTGCCTTTGGATCAAATGTAACTGTCACAGTACAACACAGTTTGAACCCCCAGGTCTCATACCTCAGTAGTGCTGATTTACATGCCCAATTTCACACCCCAAACTGCAACCTCTCATAGCTATTAATGTTTCCCTAAGGTTATCTAACTGAAATTATTGTATACATTTAACAATAAAACTGAAAGAAGTTTGACAATCTAACATTTTTTACTTTTACAGTAGTGTATACATGATAAAGTGAAGATGTTTGTACAGATTTTTATTGTGTTGGAGATTTAATATCAATTCAATTTGCAATGCCAACTTCAGCCACAAGATGTCCCAAGTGAACACCTGCCCTCAAAGTACAGATCACGCCACTGGCGTGGGGGGTGGGGGGCGCAGAGAGGGACACTGCATATCTCTCCCCTCTGTGGCTAGTATACAGATGCTCTTAGTAATAATAATAAAGGTATGCATAGCTAGTTTTTGGTCCATTTCACGTAATACCATGCCACTTATGTGCTGTTGGCATTACCACCCTTTCCTGATTTTACTAAGATATGTGCAGCACCTTCCTGGCCCCTATGTAAGTATAGATGCATATCGATGACATTGACCCAAAAATGTAATGAAATTGCATCCCAGCACACAGTGACACATTACCATACATTGCCGTGCATGCCAATGCCTATTCCAACACCAGTTGGACCTCAACAAGCCTAAACTCCAGAAAGCACTGCTGACAACCGGCAACCAAAGAGTTAGGTTTTTTTTGGGAACACCTAACTTGGAGGAGCCGACGCGGCAGGATTTAGTGTGCGCCTGTCACAAACCTTAATGATCATAAAATTTCCTCAGCCTCTTCTAATATCTCCATTTTAATTTGCATGTAGGCGCATTTTGTCGGAGGGGAAAGTGCTGACGTGCCGTTATGTTAATGCGTTTCTGTATGTTCCATCCGCTCATAAATCTGCGAAAAGAAGATTTTAGCACCCGCTCTTCTCAGCGAGATAAATAAATAAACAGTGACGGCCTATTTTTTCTCCTTTTGCTACTTTTCGCTGTGGAATATTTTGCATTTGTATTCCATTTTAAATGGCTGATCTATTGATAGAGCTGATTGGGGCTTGCCAAGCCGGGGATTTCAGTTGTTGACTTTTGAAGGTTGACGATTTTTGTTACTTGATGGTTTTTGTTTTCTTTTTTTTCTATTCTTTTCCTGTGTTGGAGATCTGGGGGATAAAAATCAGAGTAGGCATATGTATAGGTAAGATCTGACAAGAGAAAAGTACTGTGTGACAGCTGGAATATGACTATGAAAGGTTGACATTTGGACTGTGGGTAGTCTTAGGGGTTAGTTACTAACCCAGATTTCAGGGTCACACTACTGGGGTATGAGATCTGTGTTGTAATGTGTTGTACTGTGAGAGTTACATTTGACCCAAAGCCAGCTGGTGACCTGTGGATGGAGGCAGCTAATCGGAGGTTCAATCAGGAACAGGGAGGTCCATCTGCAGCAGAATCTACCATGCAGGAGGCGGACGCAGTGAGGGAGACAGTGAGGAAGACCACACTTCATATGGGGTGAGTAACAAACACCATCTCCTGGTACTCATCTGAGGAGCTCACTTAAGCAAAGTTATGTGCTATTCATAGGCATTAAGAAGAAGAGGATTGAGGCCTGTGTAGATTAGGCCTTTCTGTCTGTGTCCTTAAGCAGTGCAGAGTATTTTAGAAGGGACTAATGGTAACAGAAAAAATAACAGTCTTTCAGTAGAACAGATCATTTCAAGATGGAGAAATTGGACAGTAGAAGTTGAGTTCTCCATATTTTAGGAGATGAGAGCCAAGAAGTAGAGCAGAGTTCTCCATAAGTGCAGCGTATTTCAGGAGAGAAGAGCTGGGCAGTGCAAGGCAAGACTCATGATATAAGTGAGGACAGGGTTAGAGCACCGAAACTTTATCTTAATTGTGCAATTTGTGGTCCGCCCTAAACTAATGACATGCACAGTGCTACATCCCGTTGTTACTCTGGCTACTATAGAGAGATTCTAAAATTGTCCTTTGTTACTGCCTTTCTATTCATTTTCTAAATGACTTTGCTAATTACACTATGAGAGGAACTCGAGCCCTAATGTCTAATTACAGAATTAATGGAGCATACTGGGAACAAAGTATAAGAGAGAAAAGTTCTACTTTTACCTTGTCTGCTCTCTGGCCTCTGCTCCGACTGCAGAGAAAACGAATGGACTCATCCGCAGAACATGAAAGCTCTCGTCAGCCGTCATTCTTGTTGCTTTAGCCAGGACGGTCTCTGGTATTACGCCAATAGAAATGTTCAATTGTCCTCCATTTTCATGCCTCACTTAGAGACTAGTTCACCCAAAACGAATATGTCTTAAATATATACTTAAAAAGAAATGTTTGGTTTGTCTATTGGCATTGTGTTTTGCATCAGAGGCTGATAGCCCCAACATATTACACTTTACACAATACATAGTCATATCACTGACAATCTAATGTCCCTACCACATTCATGTTGCTGACAGTCGAGGACAATATTTTTTAGGGGGGAAGCTAATTAACCAACTAGTATGTCTTTGGAGTGAGGGAAGAAACCAGAGAAATCTGGGACATCAGACTCTCTTTTAGATGGCCAAGATTCAAACCTCGAATGCCAGTGCTCCATGCAAACCACTGTGCCATGACATTGCCATGGATTTCTCTTTAGTCTATTGCCCTCCATGACTCAGGACCTAAGGTGGGATCACAACAGGCTGGAATCAGTACATGTTAAGTATAGATATCAATTCTGTGTATAGAGAAATACTTGAATTTCCTATTGGTTGTATTGGTATATGTTCCTGAACGCAGCTTCCAGCTGCCATTACCATTGGTTTGACAATAGCTCATTTAGTTGTTTTTAAAAATTTTAGACTTGAATAACATTTGATTCATATAGGCTACAAAAAGCGATGTTGCTGTATGATGCATGTTGGAGAAATCCATGTGTAGTTTGAGGGGTGTGAAGTAGAAGACAATATACAGTGTAGCTCTGCCTATCACAATTCACAGTTGTGGCCAAAATGATTAGCCCCCCTCATGAAATTAGACAACACGTGATTTCTCCATGAAAATGTCCATTAGCAACAAGTGTTTGTTATTTTGGAAACAAATACACTATAACAAAATACTATTTCCACACTAAGTATACTTGAGATATTCTATTGATCGACCGTGTTGAAACAAGAAAGGGCTTTCCCTCGTAGTCTAGGTTTAGGTCTTCTCTGGGTCATCCAACAAGACAATGACCCAAAGCATACATTGAAATTAGTTGACAGTTCCTCAAGGATACCAAAACCAAGACCCTGGAGTTGCCGCACAGAGCTCAGACCTCAATCCTATATAATATCTGTGGCGGGTGCTCAAAGCGAATGTCCATGCTAAAAAACCATGCAATTTTGACTATCTAGAACAATTGCAATGAAAGAATGGGCCAAAATCACAGTGGAGACCTGTGCCAACCTAGTAAGAAACTGCTCTAAGAGATTGTTGTCAGATGTGGCTCAAAAACTATACAATACTGACTATTACTGGTCAGGGGGCAAATAAATGTGGATGTCTAGTTTTTGCCTTTTCTTTTTTCAATAAAATATCTTAATTGCGCTTTTTTTGGAGTTTCAAGAGTGGTGTCTAACTTCATATGGGGGGCTAATATTTTTGGCCTCAAGTGTACTTGTCATGGACTGTGTTTTGCTGTGGTAATGTATGTAATGTTTTGCCCTGGGCTGAGCTGGCTGATTGAAACAAAGGGCCTTCATCAATGAAACATGTTGCCGCGTAATATAATCCATGCTAATTTATCAATATGGCTCTCCCTGGATGCCAAGTCCTCTAAGAATGACTGGGGACTAACATTTTACTTTTCTTGTTGTTACATTACAGTTCTTCATATACAGCTGTGTAAGTTTATCCTGACAATCTTTTCTATTGATGAGATGTTCTGTAATGGACAGAAATGTCATACTTTGTTAATGTTTCCATGATGTCTGATGGGTGGTGGTATCATTTATTGTGAATTGTACTTGTACAACTCTGCAATGTGCAGTAAAATGGGGGGTATCCTGTGTGTTTCATGTACCTTGTAGTGCAGGGGTGTACACCCTTTTTGGCTTGAAAGCTATTTTTAAAATAACCAAGTCAAAATAATCTACTAACGGTAAATCTACGAGGTTATTCAATTATATAGTGTGACTGCAGGGTTCAGTTCAGTGTTTAGTGTTAGCACATACTTAAGTTAATAAAGACATGTTAAAAAAAAATTATTCTTTAATCTACCCCCCACGGGCACCATTGTTGCAGTGTGTTTTGGCATTTTCAATGGGCTATTCAGTTGACATGCTGTAGCACATTATGACAAAATTAGCATTTTAAAATTTGACCCTTGCTACAATGCCAACCCTGACTTAGAACAAGTGCAGCGTTGCCCAGGATAACTCACTGGAGCAACCAGGTCCTTTTCAGATTTTTAGGATTGTACATTGGTGTGTACATTGTCTCACAGAAAGTGAATGTCCACACCACTGGTTAGGGGTTCATTTTTTACTATGGGGATGTCTTTACAGCCACATGGGATGTGGTTCAAGCATAGGGTCTATGTTTCAAACATTCCTAACCAGCTGCTGAGAGGAGTGGAGGCTGATGGCTCTTACCTAGGATAGAAGAACAGGTGGTTCAGTTGAGGTAGAGAGGGGAGGAATGCTTTTTATCCTATCCACTTCACCCACTCGGGCAAGATGAGGGAGAGACTGCCCTGATCCAAAGGGGATTTGCCATGGGTGAGTGGTCTCCCCTCAGCACTGGCTATGTGGACGGCAGCAGGGGAACCAGAGAGAGAGAGGGAGCACCTTGCTCCAAGGTAAGCTACAGCAGGCAGCCAAAAAGACACACAAAAAGACCCAGGAAAACCACTAACTACTACTTAGATAACCTCTGACCAGAGGAGGGATTTAGGAGTTACTGGGCAAATAACTAAACCAAAAAAGAGGGAAATAGTCATGACTTCATCCTCTAGCAGCTGCTATACAGAAAATAGATACATTCTTAAAGCTATACACAGAAATGCAGTATGTCATGGTCACATACATAATACACATATATACACATCATATATATACAATAATGTGTAAAACCACTTCACTATACAAGTATAATACTCAGAACGTCTAATGGTCGTGAAATTTGCAATTTTTTTATTGGAAAGCCCCTTCTCTACATCTCCAGCATATTTTTGGTGATACCATGTTCAGGGGCGTTGCAATTAACTCTTAAATTAAGCAAGTCAAAATTTCGCAACCATCTCTAGAACTCCAAAAATACTTTTTTTCTTTGACCTTGGATCCAGCCCATCTGTGTTTTTTTCCTGTTTTAGAGATTTCATCTCACTGATTTCACCACAATTACCCAAAATTATAGGAAAATAGGGTGGAGTTAAGTCAAAATGTTTTGAGTTAAAATTTTTACTTGACTTTGAATTTAATTTTTTTCTTTTTTTTTCATTGTTCCCACAATCCTTTTCTACATCTCCAGGAGTTACGGTGATTATACCTTGTTCAGGGGCTTAAACTGGTTGGAATGTTGCGACCATATCTGATCCTCATTCTATCCAAAAGCAAGAGTTGGACTTTAATCATACAGGGGGAGAGAATACATCTTTGGACCTCCGTAGAATACAGTCACTGGCTGCCCACGTCAAGGCCATTGGGACACATAACACAAAAACCTGTCTCCAGCCCAATCCGCAGCACTCTCTGCCTTGATTTCCCAGGGAGGGAAAGTAACACTTATAAATGAGGATAAAGCAGTCTTCTCTTCTGCCTGGAAGTGCCAGGCTGCCTGACAATAATGAATAATGTATGAAATTGTCGGCTAATTCCGTCTTATTGGTGGCTTTGAAAACACACAGCTTAATTACACAACTAAACGCACTTGTCAGCGTTGTTGTCTTAAAGATATTTTAATTCCCACTGAAGGCAAAACATCATTTTCTCTTTTTGCAAGCCCCCTCCCCCGAAATATACGGATTGTCATTTTTAGAAGTGATATTTTAGGCAACAAAAGAAAGTTCCACGTTTCGCACAGTGGGAATGGCTGATCATATGGGTGAGGAATAACGAACTTCATTCTAATGGGGGAAAAACTGTCTATTTATGTTTAATAGTTTAGCAAACTTGTCACCTTATACCAGTGGTTCCCAAACTGGGGGGCGCTGGCCCTCATTCTTAACCTGCGTTTGAATGGGGAGGGAGGGCTTGTTAATGTTCCTAAGCAGAAAGGGGGGTCCTGCAAGGAAAGTTTGGGAACCACTGTCTTATACAATGTTACCTTCTGTCCTTGTAATCATAGGTGATGGTCAAATCAAGGACATGACACCTTTATTAGTTATAAGGATTATAAGGTGGTTCTCTCCCTCCCTAGCTTTTCTATTTGTTATGAAACATGCTGTGTACAGAACTCAGTAGTTCAAGCTGAAATGTACACACATAGATAAGTTAGTCAGAGCAGCTGCTTGATTATTAATATGGTTATATAAAATGCAAATATGGAACAGCAAGCTGGTAAAATTTATGGTACCCATAGAATTTTAGATCCCCGTTCGTTTTGCCGGTGATCAATCACTGCGTGGTGACGCCACCGCGCTGCTTGCAGTCGCCAGCAAAACGAACGGGAATAATGATGTGCATCACTGACACATCAACTCCCACTCGATACTTGTATTGGGATCAAACATCTTGGCGGGTTCCTGTTCAAACCGTTCCTTGCTACCTTTACGGGTCGCTCAAGGTGGGTAGCCATCGTTTCCCCAAAGAAGATCAATGATCGATCAGAGTGAAAATGCACACAGATCAATCTTTGGGGTAGGAGTAATGACGTTAAGGCTCAACCATTGTACGCAATGAAATTCCACCGCAGTTCCCCTTTTAAGTAATTGTAATGGTCCATCACACAAGTAAAGCCTTTATCAGGCGTCTTGTACGTTTCGCCTTGTCCCTTTTCCCATTGTGAATTTTTATTTGGTTGTGATGAGGAATTCCTGAGAAATCTACTTTTGTTATTCAGAGGACGGCGGCTTTTGTTCTCACATAAACATCTTAGAAATGTCACGTTTCATCCTCTCAGCTCAAGATTTCAGTCAATTACCAAAGTCCTCTGGGGACGGCTGCTTGGAAGTTCTCGAAGGTTGGCCTGATACAACCTCGCCGCAAAGGGGAAGCGTCTCCTCTAATGATAGCGGGTTGTTAAATGTCCGGATGGGTGATGTCCTCTTGCAGAAAGTGAAATGTATCAATGGAGGACGGTAATGACAACAGATTTCAAGTCCTGACCCCTTAATAAGTTTTAACATGTTTAAATCTTTTGTGTGCTACACGAAGTAGAACAAATTCTCTCACCAGTACAAAGCGTGCCATCATAAGATCTCCCCTAACTTCCTTTTTCAGCAATGGCTGTAATATTTTGGATTCCTTATCACATTCTGTCACAGTGGCAATGGTGTCAATGAAAACTCTAAACGCACCCAATGCAAGGACCAGAGGCTGATTGCTAGTTCTTGATCAGGTTACCCTTAGCTATTTTTTTAGCTCCTTTTCTATTATTAGGATTGTTTAGACAGGATTTAAGGGCAGAACGTACGCTCAATAGATGACCCATTCGAGCATGCGTGGTGTTATCACAATGACAGGATGACTGGAATCGGGAAGCACTACTTTAGTTTCCCTGATTCACGGTCAATACTTTCGAACAGGATTTACAGACATGTCCGTTACCCACTCGACAGACCCATCTTCGAGCGGGATTGGTTAAACTGCGGATAGATTTGTTTATAGTTTAGAGCACAATTGAGCATGGTGATGGCGCACGTTGCTCGATTGTGCTCTAATGTATTAAATATCGAGCCATGGATAGACGCCTTTAGTTTAAAAGATCTTCTTTTATCCTTGTTGAGTAACATGCTTATCTGTCTTAGGTCACATGACTCAAGATAACACTTAGCAAATCGATGTGTACCACTTTGTGCGATCGATTTCTGGTCAATATTTTGTATGGGGACCATAGATTTACCAACATGTTGGTTCCCTGTTCAATCTATCCCGCTTGAAGAAATGTCAATGGGCTTTCCATGATGGGTTTTCGTGTTCTATTACCAAATGTAAATCTGGAAAGTATCCAGTCTTCAGCCAGGGATGCCGATATGCTCTCCTCTACCAACTGCTTAAGACCTTCTTCACATTTTCACAATAAGCATGTCATGCTTTGTTCTTAGTAAGAGGAATTGAGTACAGCTTTGCAGGGCACCAGTAATCTAAGTGACTGCAGCTGGTGCTTGCTGTGAGCTGGGCTTCGGGTGGAGGAGGCCGCAGAGGATGATATGTCAGGCTGCATTTGGGTATTGATGAAGAGAGAACAGGACAGTTCTGAGGAAGAGGCACAACAACAAGCCGAAAGATGGAGAAGGTTGGCTGAAGAACAGGGACGTTTTGCTGCAGAAGAAAAAAAAGCATCAACATGCATTTAGAGAAGACCCCATGGAGAAGACCCCATGATCTCCTGGGTTTCAGGAATTTACTTGAGGTGCTGGCCTGCTGCAAGTATCAAGTTAGCAATGGCCTTTAGCATGATGGAATTGTCAAGCAATTATGTCTCTCCCCAGAAAACATTGACTGACATGTGCATGATCCCTAATTCAATAACAGACGTATATAAGTTACATTTTTCCCAGTTTATACCTACTGAAACCTTTTGAGAAAAACTATTGAATACAGCGTGTGTGTTAGTCTGTAACGTCAAAAGCCTATGGTGCCACTGGCCAAATTACAAACTTCCCACACCTATACCACACAAATATTACATCATTATTTATCCGGAACAGTGATACTTTCCATATGTTTGGGTTGCTTCATCAGTCGTTTCCAAGTCAATAGGATGTTTTATCATTATATTTTTAACCCAGAAAAAGAAGAGAAAAAAATACAAAGTTCTGGTCAGGAGCATTATGATGGGTTGAGATGGTAAAAGTAAATAGTTTCCTCACTCTTGGGGTTGTCTGCAATCTTGATTTTACACAATCTGTGTATTGCCAACAACCACCTGTTGTAGTGGAGCACATAAGGTGATTTTAATAGGACCTATACTCCTCTTACTCAGTATATTGGGCGGTCTTGTGGTCGTGCTTATGTGGCCTTTTTGGGTGCCCAAGAGTGTTGTTTTTTTCGGTTTCTCTTGCTGGTATAGATTGGTTTTGGTTGTGTAGTACTCTGGTTGAGGCGCCTGGTGCTTCTTAAAAACTTTTTTATTAGTAGACATATAACATCAACGCGTTTCATGGTTATTCAGCACTGTTCTCCGACCTCAGATGCACTTTTAAGGAGACAGAAGAGCTGTTGATTAATCTTTCATCCTGATAAAGTGGTAAGAACAGGGGTGGGCAAACTTTTTAATTTATGAGCCATCAGCCATAGGGGTGCTAATTCCATGCATCATGTTGTTATCTTTGTTAATGCTAATTCCTAGAGACTGCCTGTTGTCGCCATGAGGATGCGCCCACAGTGTCATGATCACATCATTGCATTGTCCCCAAGGCAATGTTTGGAAACCTCTCAGCATTAAGAATAAGAGAATAAGCAGAGGGGAGCATCTTTTCAACAAGGTGACAAAGGGCCCGAAAAGAAAGCTAAACTGACCAGGTCCGGCCCCCGGGCCTGAGTTTGCCCACCCCTGGGTTAGAATAACCATGGAACGTATTGATGTTATATATGTCTACTTGAAATAAAAACCCTTTTTTGGGTACCACACAACCAAACATCACTATTCAGCCCTAGATAGCTTGGCAGTCCATCTAAAGCCCCCCATACACGTTCCGATTATTCTCCTGACCGATTTTTTTGTCCGATCCTGTCACCCGATTTTCACCTAAAATGTTATGTTCGGTCGGTCGGCTGGCACGAAAAATCGGAATTCAGATTATCACCGATCCATCAGCCCGACCCTATTTATTAACAGCAGATCGACCAAAAATTTACGGACAAGTCCGAAGCGGTCCTGACCGATTTTTCGGCCGATTTTGAGAAATCGGGATCGGTCAGGTACATAATTCCGAATCCGATTAATCTCCCGATCGATTAATCTCCCGACCACATTGGTCGGTCGAGCTAAATTCGTACGAAAAATCAGAACGTGTATAGGGGGCTTAAGATGTCCTAACGAGCTTGTGCACAATGCTCCCTCCTGGCAACCCTCTCCTCCATCATTCCCCAACAGCTCTTTATTAAGAAATTGACTTGGCACCATTCTTGGCCCAAATGATATGATTAGTTTCATAAAACTAATTGCAGTCCCATTTCGTCTACAAAGCGTGTAACAACTATAGTTCCCCTTTAAAACTTTTCTGCTGTGTTACAGTAGCTGTACGCCAGGCCTGTGCGAGATAACAAGAGCTCGGACAGTCAGTGAATAGGATCCGTGAGGACATTTTGCAGTTTTCTGCTGATTCAATTACTTCGATGTGCAAGCAGGCAAACAAAAGGCTGCATAAGGCGAATGTTGAGGCGGCCGGAATTGATGCTGACAGGCAGAGCGCCATACAAAGCCGCCAACGGTTGATGATTTACCTCCGTTGCTTAAAAACCCATCGGGCCTCCATGCCATCCTTTTTCCAGATCGAAGAGGGGGGAAAAAACTCAGTCAACACAGCTCAGGCCGAGCTGCTGAAAGAAGCGGAGTCTTCGAATAGCTTCCCGCGACCAATCTCTGCAGCAGAATAAATGTACGAAGCTTGTAATAGCTTTACATTATAATGAAACATAATACGGCTATTAAGGAGGCTGTTTTCAGCCGCTGCATTATAGAGCAATATCTTTGCCTCCTTAAATAAGCCATTTATCTCTCGACTCCACGCTGCCGATGGTAATCCCCCCACTCTTACAACAAAACACTAATTTTGGAAATGCTGTTTGTAAGTAATCAGAATGAAATACTGAAAAGCTTTAGCATCGTTTGCGGGAAAATACTGAGTCGGCAGGAAAGACGGGGCCGCGTGGCGGAGAAAATGTCTGATTATTATAACAAGGCGTTTAGTATAAATCAGGCCGCGATACTGGCTGCGGTTTCAGACGCTGGCAGTTTGCATTGAGTTCCGTGCTTTTATGGAGTTGGGAGTAAATGATTGGCGAGATGGCTTGGGAATTTGGGAGAAGGGACGCCGCATTCAGGGAAAGTCAAGAAAGCAGCACATTTCTCAGATGAAAAGATGGATTAGGTTCTATATGAATTTCTGAGCATTAAGCTTACAGTACAGGAACAATCTGCAGAACATATCAATATGTGTCTGTCAGCAGGTAGAGGGAGCAATGTGCTGCATGTCTCCAGAGACCCACAAGCAAATCATTTACATCCTATATCAATATGTATGAGGGGGTAGATGGCATAGTGCAATATTCTGCAGGTGTCAAGAGAGGGTCTCAATAAAATAATCAGGCCTGCAATGGAATGATCATAATCGTCTAATGTCTATTTTCATGAAGGGGTAGATGGGACAGAGATTTATTCTGCATGACTCTAAAGCAGCCTGTTCTAATCTGCATCCTATCAATGGGTGGTAGATGAGACAGAGCAATGTTCTGCATGTCTCTTGGGAGGACAAAAGGTGCAAGAGGGCCAGGTGTGGTGTCTGGGCGCTCCTCTCTCTTTCCTGGGTGTGGGCTACTCACTGGGCACTTTCTGGAATATTCCTTAATTTGTTTCTAGATGCCATGTAACCTCACGCCGCTTGCTGCGCAGACTATTGCACCCACATAGAGCCCAGCCAAGTCCTCAATATCCTATTTCCTCAATACCATACATCAGGCCAGGGAATAAAGCGGGGTACAGACATGTAGATATGGGCCAGATCGATGGCCGCTTCGAGCACCGTGCACACTCACAGCCATCTATCTGGCCCATATAAATCAATCCCGCTCACCCTAGAGACTGCTGGGTCTCCATGCAAAGCTGTCTCCCCAGCTCCGCTGATATCTGATAGCAGCGTGATGACATCATCACGCTTCTGCAGGGAACATCGAGCGGCTCCAATATCGAGCCGTGTGTTCATTGCTTTACTGTATCAGGACTCTTCCTCTATCCAAGTCTACCCTGGTCAGCTCTGCCCACACTCCCCCTAGTAATCTGTGCACTGTAGAAGGTTCAGGGTGTTAACAGATTAACAAAATTCAAACACAACTATGTCTTTATATGTAAAAGTTATATATGGGATTTGCACTGCTCCTGAGCTCAGGAAGCAGGGATATCACTTGGGGAACATTGCATGTAATAGCAGTTCAGATAATAATAGTGTTGAGCTCGAATATTCAAATTGTGAATATATTAAACGAATATCCGCTATTCGAGAATTTCGGCAAACACCCTCACCCAGACTGGGTCAGAGCTCACCTCCTACTTTATTAAAGACACCGAAGGTAGAATAACATTTCCATAGGCAGTTGTTCCAAATGATTTGTGTATTCGGAGTGACAACCCTGGTGATGTCACTTCCGGGGTTGCCTTCTTTAGGGATTACATCATTGTCAGTACTGCTGTCTTATCCAATTTTAGCCTGAGAAAATGGGAAGACCTCGGCTTATTGCGTTGTCAATTCCAAGATTACAACATGGACCCGCTACTTGCCAGTGAAATCGATCATCATCAATGTTATAATCAGGCTGTACACCATCCCATACTAAATTTACTGTTGTCGTTGGTTCATGATGAATTTGAGAAATACTGGAAATATGTGCAGATCCCATCCCTCCACCACTGGCATTGCACTTCTCTATCTTATATCAATATATATCAGGGTAGATGGGACAGAGCAATGGTCTTTATGTCTCTAGGGTGGTGCACAAAGTAATAATTAACTCCTATAAAATATACATCAAAAGGTTGATCGGATAGAGCAATGTTCTGTGGATCATCAGAGAGGTTAGTAATTGAATCATCTGCATCTTTTATGAATGTATATCAGAAGGGAGATGGAAGGGAGCAATGCTCTGCTGTCAATAAGGGAATAGTCTGCAGAAAATGTACTTGTCAGATGGGATGGAATATTTATAGATCTATGAAATGCCCAGTTGTTGAATATTCTGCAGATTATATGCATAAAAGGGATGAACAATGATCTGTAGATCTTGAGAAAGGTCAATATTGGAATAGCAGAATATAGCCTTCAAATAGCCAGTAATGGAATATCATGTCAGTGAGTAGATGTAGCCATGATCTCTATATTCCTGGATACGTCAGTAGTGATACTGAACGTATTTGTAAGGTTAGAGTAGAGTAATGATCTGCAGACCTGGAGAGGTCAGTAAGGTACAAAAATGGGGCAGAATGTCTGTATGTGGTATATCTGTCAGCATAAATGAGATGAAGCAATGCTCTACATACTAATAATGTAGAATATATCCAGATCGGGTACATATTAGAACGCAGAAGAAGCAATGTCCTGCAGAGTACTCTGCTAAATGTTATGTGTCAGGTGGTACATGGAGTGGAGCAATGTTCTGCAGATATCTAAGGAGGTCAATGATAGAATAACTTGCACAATATATAGTGGATAGGTGGTTAAATCACTTGTCTGGAACCATCATGCTGGTCATAAAGAAAGTGTGATATAAAAGTTGTGGGAGTGGTGTGCGGGCCCTTGGTAGACACAAGCTCCATATACTGCTTTGTAGCGGGAGCGTTGTGTCCGTCTTAATAATTGAGGCTAAAATGATCCATGTAAATTCAGTTGCTGCTGACAGGACAAAATTGAAGTTTTGCAACTGATGCCAAATTGGCGCCGGTGATCCGCTTATCCCGCACATCTATATTATGCTCATGTCACAGAGCAGACCCAACACAGCGCCGTGCCAGGTACAGATCAAGTATTGCTAATGGCCACCCTGCTATTAACTTAATTAAGATTTAGTTTCATGTCGTCTCAGTGCTGGCGACCCATACTGGGATAAGGGAAGAGGGGGAAACCAAAGAACAAGATGTACAAATTTCTTTCAGTCCAGCATATTACAGGCCAGGAGACACTTGACTACAACCTACTCCATCCAACTGAAGGGTGCCTGGGGCTCACACTAGTCGCCCTTTTAAAATCACCCTTTGAAAATATTGGGGCGACTTACCAATTCTGCCCTTGGGATTTTAAAGTTTTAAATATAAAAATTTTGTAATGCAAATATCCTCATTTTTTTATACACGGTATATATATTTTTTTAATAAATTTTTTGCATAAACAAACCAAACAAACAAAATATGTCCGGAGAATATGGGATGCAATGAGGAATCAGTGATGCGACAAAGAGACATGTAGCAAATGTTAATTGGTGCCAATGTTTGTCTTCAGAGCTGGGTGTAATGTCCAAATAGCGGTCAATATTTGCCGGGCAGTTTCAGACCTAGACGTCATGAAGTACAGACAAGACGAGAGGACAGAAGAGCGGATCAGTCTGTGATATCTAAACAAGATATACAATAATTCCTGTCGGAAACAAATATCCTTCTTTAGAAATCAAAATCTTTTATAACATGAATACAATAGTTTTTCCATTAATGTAGTTTAATGGATGAGAGATTTCCTCTACACACATGACCTCTTGTCCAGGAATCCCACAGAGGAATCCACATGTCCAGGAATCCCACAGAGGAATCCACATG
>CM070040.1:45979849-46004794 GCA_036250615.1 Ptychadena robeensis
ATTTCCACATTCTGGAAGGTTTGTCTAGTGTCTGTCCCACAGTAGATTTTACGGTTGAGCACTGTGCCACTATAACATTTCCATTGCCTCTTCCCTAGAATGGTCTCCAGTTTTCCCAGAGCCACATTTTTTTCATTAAGTGCTATTCCCTTAATTTTGCTGTGCAAAAATTTATCCTTGCCAGCCAATTACAAGCTTGTACCAGAAGGATACCATATACACTCGTGTATAAGTCGAGTTTTTCAGCCCAACAAATTAGCTGAAAAAGCCCTCTCGGCTTATATTCCAGTCAGGGTACACTCACCTGTCTTGTTCGCCTTGTCTTTGGATCGCAGAGTGGACAGATTCTGAATTCTTCCGATGTCAGCTGGTGAAGTGTAAACAAACAGCACCATGCTGCCATCTGGTGGCCTGTATGTTAATTTTCACTCTGGAAGAAATTTGAATAGAAATTTGAATAGAACGTTTATGATTATTGTTGTTCTGTGTTTGTTATTGATTTTTGTTCTAATGGGTATTGTTTGCCCAAATGTTTGTATATTTTATACTGTATGTTAAAACTCAATAGCAATAGTAGAGTGTTGTACCGTGTTAGCCATCGATAAATATAGAGAGTTTGGTATAAAGTGATACCGTTTATTGGCTAACTGAAGTCATTAGAGAAGCAAGCTTTCGGGATATCGCAGATCCCTTCTTCAGGCTAATACAATTCTGGTTTTAAAAGCTCACATTTATACACAAAAAGTTACAAGGACATAAATATTGTAAAAAACAAATGTGGAGATAGTGATCAGAGTTAGGAAGAGTTATTGGTGGTGAAATTGCCATAAACTACATATATTCTAGTTCAGCAATACAAGGACAAGAAACATCTGGTCACTATTATTTGTATTTTTTGTATTTGTTTGGAATAAACGTGTTCTGGAGTTTTGTAATCACACTCCTCTGCAACCTGCAGTCTGTAGGTGGGTGATGCTGACTTCTGAAAATGCTGATCCTCCAGATCCTTCCAGGAACAAGTATGTATGGATTCCGTCTTCACTTTCTACACACAGATTTGGGTCAGGCAACACAGCATCGTTTTTAACCCTTTTTACTTTTTTTTTTGATCTTATGATAGCTTAAAGCTGAACTCTAGGGAAACACCCCCTCTGCATTATTGAATGCTTGTTTAATTCTAGAGCTATTGGTAGTATAAGGTAGGACATTATATCCATGATTGTGATCGATAACCATAACTAGGCTTCCTCTGTTCCCCATACGTCTAAACCAGAGGTGGGAACACTTTTTGACTCGTGGGCCACATTGGACACATTTTTTAAATGGTCCGCACCAAGAGCCTGTAATGGCTGACCCACCATAGGTGTGCCAATTCCATAGCGGCATCACTAATGATGGCGGTGATGTGTAATAGGTGATGTGTAACAGGGACATTGTTATCTTTTTACATTTCCTGCACATAACAATACTCATTCAGAGCAGAGATAATTCCTAGAGACTGCCTGTTGTCACCATGAGGATGCGTCCACAGTGTCATGATCACCATTGCATTGTCCCCAAGGCATTGTTTGCATACCTCTAGTTATTATGTGCACTCATTGCAGAGAACAAGTGGAGGGGAGCATCTTTTCAATAACGTGACAAGGGGCCGGAAAAGAAATCTAAACGGGTCAGATCCAGCCCCTGGGCCTTAGTTTGCCCACTCCTGGTATAAACAGACTATATAGGCCCCAGACTATATAGGCCCTAGGTGCCCAACCTGCGGCCCTGCTTATACAAGTCAGTATAGAGGGCCGCAATTGTGGCCCTCCATGTTACCTCAGTTGCCCGCCACTGATATAGGCCATCGGGCACAGCGCTGTACAGGAGGTGTGGTCCTTGCATACTACCTCCACTGGCGCCATAACCTGAGTCTGCTTTTTATTCTGCTGTGTCATATAATCTGCTGAGTCACCTGTACAAGCACAAGAAACATCATAAACCACTTCAGTGATTCTCGAAATGGCGTTTACTGTGATTTCTTACCATTAAATGTGCTTTATCACTGTGTGAACCCCGGCCTGAGTGTGTATTCTGGTTAGAAATTAACTTTAGCACAAGTGGTGTTTCCTTGTTTGGGATGATGTACATGGGGTTGTAAAAGTGGCTTTAATGTCGTCCAGATAACAGCTTGGGTTCTCTGAACTCTGTGACAGCTGAAAGTGTTTATGTGCTTCACAATACCTGCATGTGAAATCTCCGCCTCAGACACCATGGCAGCTTCCATTCTTCACAGGTTTTCACTACAACGGGGAGCCCGCAGTCCCTGCCATACTTGTGTCAGTCGTCTCTGTATAGCAGTGCTGTGTGCAGGTTTATTGACAGTAACCCATATTTTTTATGTGCCTCTGTATATCAGTCTTGTATGGAGTAGGGAGGGGCTCCATTATGTTGAAAACATAGGACCATCACCACTTTATTCATCCATTCATCATGACATTGTTCTAGGAATAGAAAGTGAGGGGTAATCTTTTCAGGGGAGTCCATTTCCAGTGACATCCCTTCACTAGGAGAGATTTAATCTTACTTCAAATACAACTACAAGTTGTTTCCATCTCATACACAAGCCATAGGAACATCATCACATGACCTGAAAATTATCATCCCAGGACTGGAGTGCCATCATTTATGGATACGTATCCATAGGTAGAGACTCTGAACAGCGCATAAGATTCAAAAAATCTAATCAAAAACATTCACGGCAAACAATTTCAGGTGGCCTCACCTCTGACACTTTTCACCCCACTATACTGGAGCTTATTCGTAGAGATAAGCCCCGGTATAATGGGGGTGAAGGTGACCTGAAATAGTTAGCTGTGACCGTTTTTGATGGATTTTGTTGCTAAATAAAGATGTTATGTTATCCACTGTGCGGAGTCTCTACCTGTGGATATGTGTACATTAGCCGTTGGAGTCGGGGCTAGCGAAAGGGAGGGGAGTCTGTGAGGGATCTGCCTTGAACACGGTGCGGGTCTCATCGTTTTCTTATCTGGATAATGTATGGATGTTGTCAATGCAGGTTTAAATTCAGTTTGAGCTGTTTATATTACAATGTGTTTGTCATTTCAGGGTGATAAACTGGTATGAGGCAATATGATCGCTATGGCAATAATTGTTCTCATTGTTCTTTTATATAATGGAGACAGTGTTTGTATTGCTTCAGTATTCTGCAATGTCAAACTTACGGCCCAGGTGTACATGGTGGATGATGGTGACTTCTAACTGCAGATATCAAAGCCAGAACACCGGGGCTGATGTACAGGTAACACAGGTGCTCATGCAATGTGTCGCTGAAACTCTTCAGATTTAATGTTACTAGTCAATGTATTAGTTGCTGTTACAAGGGATCTTAAACGTATAGAATGTTGTGCTAGAGTTCGTTCTCCCAATGTTGGCACTACAAGCATTGTTCAGAGTTCTTCTTAAGTTTCAACAATGTCACATAGACCGTGACTAGTGTTGAGCTTAAATAGTCCAATTGCGAATATATTCGGCGAATATTGGCTTTATAAGAATTCGCGAATATGTTGGTGGATATTCAAAATCTCGAATATTCGCAATTCGAGTGTATGAACATGCATTGCAAATTTTAAAATAAATACCTCATGTGACCATTTATTTTGAAGGTAATTGCGATGTAATTATAATATGCGAATTTTGAATCTTTTTTGAATATTGAAATGAATATTAGTAGAATCATTTGCGAATCGCGAATAGTATTATTACCTATGCTGCTCATCAGTAATCATCACGTTTGTTAAGCCCCCATACACCTTTATATCATTCCATACAATTTCCTTTAGATCTACCAACAACTATGTAGTGCCAGGTCCTCCATGATAGAATACAGAGTGATTGGAAGGTTTAGAAAGGTCCTCATATTACATGGTTTTGGTAGAACAGAAATGGATTGTACAGAAATTGTATGGGAAGATTGTAAGGTGTATGGTGGGGCTTAAGCCTTTGAAGAAATGTAACATTGATTTTAAACAGACTTGTCATAGTTCCCCTTTATTTTCATCTTGATAAATCATAAGTTTTCTTCTATAAAGTGGATAGAACCAGACAACTTGCAATGTATATGTGACAGGACGCTGAGGGGAGGTAGGCACACACACGTTGAGGACCTGTCTAGTGTATCTGCTCCTTGTAAGCTGCAAGCAGCTTCTTGTAATGACCATCCTGCTATGTGAGTGGCCACTCGACTAAGAATTGTGAGCTGGCTGTGGGTACCGCTACCTCAGGAAGATCAGTTGGGCCGTTTGGGACAGCGGTGTAGGCTCATATCCTCCCTCTCTCCCCAGTGAATCCACTCTGCCATTATATTTCAATCAATTGATTTGTTTATGTTAAGAGCGATGGGCTGTTTAGCCGAGTAGAGCTTTAATCTAACAATTGTCACTATTATCTCTTGGTGCTTCACCATGCTCCGTTCCTAACCCCCCCTGAGGAGCCCACAGAAGGGGCGAAACGCATCGGGAGTACAATCTGTATATGCTGCGGAAATGGACTTCTTGGTGACATTTTAAGCTCGCTCTGCTATTCTAGGTTTTTTTAAATGTATTCCATGTAATATGTATGTGTTGTTTACATGACATAGTGTAGTTCAAAGTGTAGTTATATACGCCAAAGCCCCATTCGTTTGATGAGACTGCTTACCTTTAGAATGTTTCAGTTATGAAAGGGTGTGGCACATTGTTATGTAATTCAGTTCCTATATGTGGCATGAGCCGCTCATTAAGTATGCACATACAGAATTGCTAGTGGATAGCATGTTCCTGGGTGAGGTGCCAATGTAAAGTCTCTATAATTTAAGTTACCCATACACAGGGCGATTTTACATTTAATATATTTCCCGAACAATCCATCTCCGTGTGTGTTTGCGGCGATCCCAAAGAAATGTCGATCAACAGGGATGGGACATACAGCAAATTGCAATGTGCATTAACACACTGTACGCTTCAATACTGAAAAACAAATTTAGGCTGGGTCTACACTAAACCGCCCCAGCAACCGTCGGGCGAGTTATGGGCACGTTGGCGTGTGCATGTCCATAGCGCCTGCCCATTGTTTGGGCATTGTTTAGGACGCGGTATTCACCGTGTTGGCAATACCGCATCCTTTACATTTCTATTAGCAAACCATACCCGGATACACATTGGTTTGCGTACATCACACACCACGGCCATTGTTTACCAACGTGTTTCTAGTGCTTCCGCAGGACCCCTCCGCATCCCCAACACCCGGGCAGGTGTTGTGAATCCGCACCCATGCCGTAGTGTAGTATTCTGTAGTGAAAATTGGGAAGTTTTCCATAGTGTAGACGCAGACTAACACATTCTCTCATGAAGACGCACAGATGCTCTCCCCCTCATTTTTGTGGTAAAAGTATGTCTTGTGGAGTAAAATATATAGTATATTTTAGATGATTTCCTCGTCTCCTGATGGTATTTGGTACCTTTGACTGGTGCAGTTCCTGGGTGCCACAACCCGAATATACAAGTTTTTCGAATGTTGTGCTCATGGTGGTCAGCCGCCTGCACCCTTAACCACGGTATCATTGTCCGCCGCCATCTGCGTCCCATCATTGTCTCTTTATTATAACATAAATCTTTATAATGTCTTTTAGACAAGGCTTGTGTATCTTCACCTTTTAGCTGTCATGCTCTTTAACACACATAAAACAAGGGAGCAACAAGTTGATTTCAATTGACTTTATTATTCTGTAAATGTGGATTTTACAAAGCATCTTACAGTTAATGACCGTATCTGATGGAGCTGTTTTCTTTAAAACCTTCAGTTTATGATATGAAAAACAGTTATGAGCGTCTGTTGAAATGTTGGATCCCCTTTCTATATTTCTATTTTCTCTCTCTCTCCCTCTCTCTTTGCTTCTGATACCAGCAGACAACCATGGTAACAAAATAACAGTCTTAAACTATACATAGTAACAGCACATACGTACCAGTGGATGAAACAAAAACAAAAAACTTAAAAGCGTCTGTACGAAAATAACTCACCAGTGTCTCTGTTCAGCTTCTGACAGCGCAAACGTAGGAAAACCAAAATTTAACAGTCGTAAAATACAGTACTATTTTGTATCTAAAACAGATGCGTTTCGAAGGACCGTGTATCTTCCTCGGATTCCTAAACATTCTGTCGGAAGGATTAATGTTTTATTTGAAATCTCATGCCATCCAACTGTGCAAGTCAAAAATATTTAGACATCTCCACACTTCTTTTGTTTGCTATAAATAGTAGTGCATGTTTTGGCTTTTTTATGTCGCTGTGTGTTAACAATGAATCACGGATCATGTGCAAAATGCTTTGAAAGAAAGAAGTTGGTTAAAAATAGTAAAGGGTTTTCAAACAGAGTGCGTTAAAGGATTGGAGGATGGGTGGGTGGTGGAGTGGGGTAGATATCAAACCCTCAGCATAATTAATGCTCGACTTTGTAAAACTTACATTGAAGGGGGTTATAGTATTGTATGCTACTCTGTCTCTGTGCAAAATTCATGACAGTCTGTCTGTGCTTTTTAGTATGTTTTATGATTGGACAATCGGTCTGTTTATTATGGTTTCAGATATTATTCGTGTACAGATTTATCCATGAAGCATGTTTGCATTCTATGAGTGTAATTGTATCCCAAATAATATGGAGTGCAAAGATGGCAGTTGGAAGGAAAATGAAAGATCTACTCCAACCAAAGCTCTATTTCCAGGATGGATCGGATAGTTTAATAGTTCACATTTTACTGACCTGTTCTTAACTGCAAAGAAATATTCCCAAATGTTAGACAAAAGTAAGCAGCTATCAAGGTCAGAGTTTCTAACTATGCTTTGATCTATCTATATAAGTCGAAGGCAATTTCAACCCAACCAGGTTTAGAGAATGCTAGAGGTTGTGTCATATGGTTGGATGTGGAACTATGGTGATACCAACAAATGGCAGGTATATGAACCATAGCTTAAAGGAGATTCTAGAGCAGGGGTGGGCAAATTTTTTGACTTGTGGGCCACATTTGCTTCTTAGATTTGATAAAGGGGATGCATCAATTTGAAATTGCCGACCCCCCCATAGGTGTTCCGTTCCTTGCATCGCCAGCATTACTTTTTACATTTCTTGAACCCAAAAAAAAGGATGCATGTTTTCACCTTGAGGATGCACCCACAGTGTCATGATTACGCCACTGCATTGTCCCCAAGGCAATGTTTGGCCACCTCTAGGTATTATGTGCACTCAGTGCAGAAAACAAGCATCTTTTCAACAAGGTGATAAAGGGCCAGAAGAGAAAGCTAAAGGGGCCGGATCCAGCCCCCTGACCTTAATTTGCCCACTACTGCCCTAAAGCGATGACTGATTGCCACCTGGCAGTCAGTATCTACTGGGAGACCAATGGCATTGAACTATTCAGAGACAACGGCATAATTATATTTGTATCTATTGGTAATTTTCCCCATTGGGTTCCCTAAGACCTACACAACATTTTAAGGGCTTCTCTGGGGTGAAATGGTTAAGAAATTATATTTGCTTGAAGTGCCAATGAAGGCAGCCATATTGTACTTCAGTATTCTCTTCCTCTGCACAACAGATTGCTGTTGGGGTTTGAAGTTCAGAGAATTCTGAAGTCGTTCTAGAGGTAAATCTTCATGGCAGGGCTGCAAAACTAAATATAACCTTACATATATGCCTAAACATAACTACATAGCATATTAGGGGTGAAAAGTATTGTAAATGCGTCAGACTGGAGTTTACACAATTTGTATTTCTTTCTTTTAAACTAGAAACAAAAATTAAAGCTAGATTACCATCCTTTGGAAAACTCAGTTATATGTATATTACCAAAATAACACAGTGTGGACAAAGACACAAAAATGGGTCACATATTAGGAATTCTGTGCTGAATTCTCCATGGAAGCATATTTCATGAATAAGAGTTTTCACAGTTATGATTCAACTGTTTAATAAATCTTTAAAACAAAACCTTCCGAAAACCAAAATCTGTTCTAGTTAAATGTTGCTATTTTTGAAGGAATTAAGTGAGAGATTAGTTCAGTGTCAATACAACAAGCTGCTGTGAACGGTAATTCTTCTCATTCAACTTTTGGCCAAAAAAATCCACAAGACCTAGATGAAAAAACCACAAGTGAAGTGTCCTTAATAACACTTGCCAATGTAAATCAAATACAGCATTTAAGACATTAAATAAAAAAAAGTATCCTCCATGGAAATGTGCAAATCGACTTGCAAATTGAAACAGACCACTTAGTTGGCACACAGCAGAACTCTGGATTTGGGTACATTGATGAGGAAACAATGGCGCTAATCACTTATGTACGCAAATTGTGCTAGGACCAGTTGGAGGAATCAGATGTAATTATTGCACGTTGTCTTTCCATAGTCTTTAACTACTTCAGAAATAGGCAGATATTTCTGTGTGTTTAGCCAACTTTCTTGGGGATGGACGATTTATGAATTCATTAGGGGTGAGGCGCTTAACTAAAGACTCGCGTAGATGAATGTTGACTGCAGCAGATGAATAAGAAGGGAAAGCAGAGCAAATGCGTTTTTATAAAAAGTATTTTCAGATGGCGTGTTACTTCAATTAGTCACTTTCTTTTACTCACTTATTTACTGTAATATGGCTGTGTATATAGCCAAATCTCAGAGATTTGGATTCTGGATCATCCAGTCAGAAAAGGTTGTGAGGATATTACCATAAAACACACCTGAGCATAAGACGCACCCAGTTTTGAGAAAAAAACTTTAATGTTTTTTTTAAGTGTTCAAATCAATTGGATCAAATCAATGTGATACCAAATTCAGCCACTAGATGCCACTTTCAAGGCCCACACGTCATCTTCCTCACACATCGCGAAGAGGGGGCTAAGGGGGAACTGTTGCAGATGTTCCCCTCTCCGGCTGTGTCTGTGTGTGCGGAGGCTGCAGCATGAGTGCAGCTCCCCCACACAGGCAGAGATAAATGAAAAACATGCATCTCTCCATCTATCTGTCTCTGATATTTTTGGGTAAAAGTGCGTCTTATGGTCCGAATAATACAGTTATTGGCCATTGGTTATTTAAAAAGTATTAAATGTCATTTCTTCGCTTTGTACAGCTGTGGACGCTTATAACCTGAGCCTGCTGAGTGAGAAAAGACAAGAAAGCTGTGTACAGACATTCCATAAAGGTCGTTTAATGACTCTGTGTCAAATAGTTGGTTGTAAGAAAGTCAACAATTGACCCATCAGAGTTTAACAATGGTTCTCTGCACAATGAATGATCTAACCTGACGAATCACTTTATCCCGGAATCATGCACCATGTTCGGTGTGCAAACAAGTGATTGCGCACATGTGATAGCATGAATAGAAATGATGGCGTCGCTTGTTAGTATAATGGCCTCAATAAATGTGACTTTGGAACAACTATCTGTATGTAACTTAAGGGTCTGTGGGCTTTCGCGTCGCTCGTTCGGAGGTCGCTGGTCCGCAAAATGAAGACGCCCACCTGGAGGGATCGACCAGAATAGCACCGCAAGTCGGTCGCATGGCGATCTGCCTTGACGGTTCTGTTCAGGCTGATTGCTTTACTTACGTGTTTCGCGTATCTTACAGAAAACAATGTTTCAGAGCACGGGAATCTACCTGTGTATGGTTAGCTGTCTGTAAACAGGCTGCAGCCTCAAGATACTGGCTGGTCAACTGATCCCAGGGCTAAAGGCCCCCATACACGTTTTTATTTTCCTGTTCGATCGACCTAAACCAACCGATTTTAAAGTCGGTCTACCAAAAATCAACGCCTGTCCACATGATTCGATCAAACTAGTTTGATCGAAATTTACCTCCCAAAATTTTGAAATTATGCTTTTGATCGATCGAACCAACATCGACCAAATATCAGTTTCTCCATGTGGGAGGTAGTTTGATCATACTTCGATCAATTGCACCAACGTCAATCAAAAATGATGATCGAATCTGATATGGATCATAGGGAAATTGAAATGTGTATGGGAGGCCTTTAGAAATCTATCTGGAAGGAAGTTGTAATCTTCCCATCATCATCCTATACGGGTGACATCAGAGGGGTTTAAAGAAAATCTGGCCAAATATTTTGCTACAATCCTTCCAACTGCAATTCCACATTTGTGGATACAGAAAGCATGAGCATCCCTGTGAATCCTGACTACCAAGGTGCTAATGTGAAACTATCCAGTTAGCTCTGTACATCCCTGACGGGCTTGAAATTGTCAACTCCCTCCACCTACCACAGAACTTCCTTTGCTAGATTAATGTATTATTTTAATCTAAAAAATATGGAAAACACATCAAATGAGACTCCATGGAGTGTTTAGGGAGAGCCCCAGCATTCTAAATGTCCTGTCAGATATAATGACCCTGCAATACCATACAGAATTATAACTTCTGGGGAATGTGCTTCCCATAATACACTTATCTCCAGGCCACAAAAAGGATTTTGTACTGTCCAAGGGGCAGTGACTACTTCTTGTGGTCAAATCACCCACTGTAATGTTACCACTAAAAACTTAGCTGGGTAGGTTCAAAAAACTAAACTCTATATAAAATATGTTGTGAGGCTTCTTTTGCCAACATACATCAACATATTTCTTTAGTGAAGGGGATAGTGGCCCACACAATTCTGCCATTGAAAGAAAATGGATCAGTAACAAAGTCTGAAAAACTGGGGACATAGACAGAAAAACATGTAATAACCATGTTGGCACCATTCCAAATTTAGCCATAGGCTTGGCACTCTGTTAACCTCTATTGGAGGTAAAGCTAAAGTATATACATTTTCTGAAACATTCATTCAAGTAGAACTACAACTTCTAAATAAATCTAGGTTGTGGCTGTGTGACCTTGAAAAAGGCTAATCAGCAGCTGACCACATCTAGTACTGCCCTTTGCGTCCTTAGTATTGCCTTTGGTACGGAAACCTGCCCATTGCCTTGGAGGAAGTGAGTGTGAGACACATAAGAGGAGTTGGCTCAGTTGGTCGGGTATAGGTTTTTATGTTTCATAAAGGAGACTTGTAAATCACACAGTGACTAGATTTGGGTATGGTTTAAGCTCCCCATACACCTTACAATCTTTCCATACAATTTCTGTACAATACACTTTTCTTCTACCAAAACCATGTAATATGAGGAGCTTTCTAAACCTTCCAATCACTATGTATTCTATCAGGGAGGACCCTGCAATACATAGTTGTTGGTAGATCTAATGGAAATTGTATGAAGTGATCTAAAGGTATGTATGGGGGTTTTAGACTGCCATATAGAAACATTCTGTTATACTGTAAAGGAACTTTTCGGATATTTCCAGCACAGAGAGACACGGAGGAGAAAGACTAGAGGTTATTCTGCCCTTTAATAATGCAGTGTAATCACAGAATGAAAAATACAGTGTAATTTAACATGTCAATTGAGATAGCGAGACATTCAGACTGTTCCACCCAACTATGAATATTGAACGTAAAAAGGAGAATTGGCACCAAATATTTTCTTTTCAGAACTAAATGTGCATATACTACATTATACGTTTGTCATTTTAAAAACTCCTTGACTTTGTTCCGCATGTACAATATTTTATTTGCAGAATAACATGCTGGGGAATAAAAGGTAAAATTGTTAGGAAGAATTGGAGATTCCAAAAGTAGAAAATACTATGTGCGAATTCTCCTTTATCCTCATGAAACTCTTGGGAGGGCCAAAGTGCTTGGTAACACACAGAAAGGTTTATATTGCCAGGACCGCAAGAAACAAGAAAAAATACTATTTGTCCGAATGTTAGACACCCACCTACGTTTTCTGTTGGCTAATCAAATCTAGCGCTGTAAACAAGAGGGATTTAATAAACTTTGTCTAATCCCTTTAGGAAGAATGATTTGAGCTTCCACCTACAGACATAAAAGAAATGTAATACATTTTCACATATTAGCAAAAGGGAGGAAAAAAAATAAGGCACTCAGGAAAGCCTATACAATCAAAGTTCTCGGAACATTCAAAACACCCTTTTTATTGGTTTGTAAAATCTTTTCAAAATTAGAAACGATCATCCACGCAATCTCTCACATCATTAATCCTCGACGCACAGAAAACGTTAGTGCAAATGACTTACTTGCATCACCATGCGATAAGTCCTATACCATTCACATTTTTATTTTAACAGTTTTTATCCTACATTGTCTGCTTTCCTAAACTAAAATATATACAGGAAGAAAGTAAGTAAATAAAAAATATATATATTTCTCTCCCATTGTGCAAGGTGCCTCTCTTAACTCCCCCAATCAAGTCATGTTCTACATCACTTCATGTTACTTTTGTTTATACAGTCTGTGCAATAAGTGAATTTAATTCTACATCGAGCCAAAGTGGCCCCAAAGCATTCTGTTTTGACTCATGAAATTGGGATTATAAAGAACATTCATTTAAAAAAAAAAGAAAGAAATATGTATTCTACATTCAAGGCCTTTCTCTGGAACTGCCATTGATTCACAGACTCTGATCAATTAAAACACACACACTCACGCGTTTCACTCGAAATATTATAAGTGCTTTCTCATAAGTTCTGCAGATTAATACCACTTTGGTTTTAACCTTTATTGATCTTCAAATACGTTTATACCTGCACTGCAGATACCATTACCAAGGTCCGCTGTGCTAAAGAGGGTACCTTGTTTATCAATTGCTTCTACCTAGACTATAGTCTACTAGCTTGTGCCTAAATCTCATTTCTAAACTGCTAAATACCTGTATTAAATAACTATTTGTCACACAATAATGGCTGTGTAGCCATTGGTTTACAGTATAAAGAACCCAATGCATGTCAATCCTACAAGGACATTTATTTTTGGTTACATCTCCAGGGGCAAATTTTGGTCCTGAAATGAATGAACTGAGATTGAGTAACGAGGGGCCAATAGTGTTAGCTCTTCTGATCTAGTCAGGTCTAATGACTCCAATTTAGCATAAACTGGACACTTTTGTGTATAGTTTGCCTCCACTGCAATTTGTATAAATCTTTACCAACTAAAATATCCACCATTTTGTCATTGCAAGAAATGTTTCACATAGGTTTGGGCCATAGCTGTGGCTACCTTTTAGCAAGGTATGTGTCCAACTCTACTAACCAAAGCTCTGTAATATATTGATAACATACCATCAAAACTGGAGCTTTAGAAAAAAAAACACATTTTCATTTTCGTAAAGCTTTACTGTTATCTGCTAAACTAGGAACCCAAAGGTCATCCGTTGAATGTAGACCATAGTCCATTCTATATTCTAAACATATCACTGCTGTGAGCTTCAAAAATGGCAAATAAACAAGCTTTAACATGTTTCCAACAACTGACCATTAAAGCTTGGTCTATCAATCATGACTAGACAGGTTTTGTCGTTTTAGGTATTGGGAAAGTACCGAGATGCTAGAACGTAAAATTCTGCAACTGCTGAAGGCTTATTTAGATATTTAGTCCTTGTCTAAATGATCATATTTTACGGATATTTCATGGTGGTCCCATTTACATTATTTATCTAAGGCAAGAGCGTGGCATTGTGCTGACCTTATCTATCTTGCTGCCAGTATGTAGTCAACAACAGGCATCACCCTCTTCTCTTTCTACATCTACCAAACTCTGGTTACCTTGCAATGAGTTCCAAAAATAACTATCTGTATCTAAGTGCATATTAACTCTTCTGTTCCTTAAATAAGCAATTGGAAAAGCTCTGTGCCTTTTAGGACATTTTTAGCGTTTGCTCAGAATAAAGTGCACGTAATCTGCATCTAAAGCTAAAAAAAATAAACCCAAATAAAACAAAAGTCTAATGTATTTCCCATTTGAGTGAGAGTAGAAATCCTGAGCCGATGACCTGATCCTACCTCAGCTGCAGGACCCCAGAGGGTTCTGGGAAATGCATGCATTAAAAACAAACTCCATTAATTTATGGCAGCTTGGGAGATATCCAAAAGGCAGAGGGGAATACTTTCTAAAATATGCATTAAGACTGATATAAAATCAATAACCTGATTTTACATGACAAATGCAATGTGTGGTAAACACTCAATGTTCCCTTGCAAAAGAAAAAAAGAAAACATCCAAATTCTCCTTTAGGCTAGCACTGTCGTTTATCTAGGCTCTCCTTGGATTTCTCGGAAGTCATTAGAGTTTCTTTTACACGCATGAAGTAAACACTGGACCTTTAACGGCACAGGGATGTTTGGATCATCTCATTAGCTAATGGATTGAAAAAAAAAGTGGAGCATCAAAACAAGCTCAAAGCAATAATAATTTTCAATTTGTATTTTAGGACATCTACATTTTTCTGAGCTGATGACAAACGCAGAAAGCCCTACACAAGGAACTACAGTTTTGATTTCTCAACGACCAAGCAGGACCATAGAGTTACCGATACTTACCAGTATTTCCGACCCACTGAGTGGACTCCAAAACCCCAAAGCCTAAAAATTCTACTAATGTACTAGACCTACTTGTCTGAATATCCTCCCAGAAGCACAAATCAGCCAATTCAGAGCTCAACAAATACAAAACTCATCTGTGTTGCATTCAATCATCTCGCATCAATGATAAGAACTAAGCACAAATCCTTCGGACAACCTATAAGGGCAGGCTGATATAGAGGTTTCCTTCAACAACTTGGAGCCCCCACAATGAAATCCCAACAAAAATGTTTTTAAAAAATATCCTAGCTATTAAAACTGTTAGAGTTATTTCAGAGTTTACCTTTAAAAGGTTTTTTTTTTTAAATACATGCAAAGATCAGTTTTAACATTCTCCCTAAACAAATGCCCAACTAGGACTAGATATTTCAACTTTTGATGCAATGAAAACATAGTCGACCTTCAATGACATCTCTATGCATAAGAACAAAAAATTATGCCAATTCTGTTATTATTTTTAAAAAGAACATTTGTAACAGTGCAAATACTGAAGAAAAAAAAAACAAATCGTCTTTTAGAAACCTTTTTTGTTTTTCACGTTAACATACAAATTCTGGTTAAACTTCCCAAAAGTGAAAATCTGGATTATGACTTCAAATGGGTGAAAAGCCAAAAACGATGTAACAGAGGTTTGCTGGCTTTTATGAACTTTTGGTTTGATTAGAAACCAGCAAAGATTAATTCTACTGGTGGTGGTGGGTGACTTTCCAATTCCATCAACTGTCGGAATGTTCTTTAGTGAACACCCCTGTTAATAGCGAGATTGGCCACCACTACTTGTTTTCTGGAGATGCAAGGTGAATTCAGTGGAAAGTCTGCGTTCATTTATCCGAAGAACAACTAGCAGTTTTGGACTAGTTTGAATCCGAAAAAAAAGCTGAATTGCAAAAGAAAAGGCCAATATCTCAGTCATCATACACAATGTCATACAATCTTGCCATTTGATGGTACCCAATCCTGCTTTGCAGATTGCATAAGTCCAATAAAATCCTTGCTCCAAAATGGAAGGATGAGCTGTGGTATGTGATCGTAACGTCCCATGAATGGATTAATAAACGGTGCTGATTTTCTAACTTTTTTTTTCGCTTTTTGTTACTTTAAACACGTGCTTTTGTGAGTGGAAGATAAAACAAATCTATGCATTCATTAGAGTAAATTCCATTTTAAAAATGAGCCCATTTTGTTTTATAACTAAGCAGGTCTCGTTTGACCTGATTGTTTACAGTATGATGAATGCGATTATTTTTCCTTTGTAATTTTTTTGTTTTTTGAGTGTTTTTGTTTTAAATACAAGCAGAATAAAAATCACATTTTAGTCAGGCAAAAATAGCAGTTCTGAAGTAAGTGGCCAATCACATTTTGTTTTTCTTGTATTAGTAATGCATGCAAGCAGAGCTAGAATTACAACTTCCCTTACAGGTCACCGTGCGTACTTCCTGTTGGCTCTCCTTCACAATCTATAAAGTCCCACTGTACGAAGCTTCTTGTCTCCGCACCGGGGTCTCAGGCCTGCTGGTAGAGCCAGCATCTTGTTCGAATGAGGTTGTAGGTGGACTCGGGTTGTCTGTTGTCAACGGATCGGTGCCACCTACCTCCTGAATGACGGACCCTGTTGCTCCTTCAGCCTCCTGGCTCTGTTCAAATGGAGGACTGCCGTTGGCGGTGAGGTCTATATTTGCTGTGTTAGTTCTCAAGGACACTATGGCACCAGTATCTCCTCTTCGCTCTGCATAGATACGTTGCTCAAACACCTGGGCCGGACTGGCCTGGAAGTCTGACTCCAGTGAGACGCCAGTCGCCGTTGCACCCATCACAGAACGGTACATCTCCACCCCTTCAGGAAGCATCGACTTTATCTTGGGGAGCCAGCGTTTACGTACTCTGCGGGCGTTGGTGCACATGTCCGCTGCTATGACGTTCATCTCACTCTCCTTGAAATTAGGCGCAAAGTTCTGGCAATACACTGCAAACACAAATTATATGAAGGTTAAAATACTTGAATTGAGCTACAGATTAGATTTTATTAGATAACACCGACACCGGGGTAAATTATTTCTGCAAAAACATTTTAGTGGGCCCATCCAATTTGTGTATCTTTTGTTAAGCTTGGTTTGTTAATGTGGTCCATCTTTGCCCCAAAAGGATTTTTAGACCAGGAGATAAGTCACAGAGAGTAGATGACCTCATACTGGAAGTAGAGCCCGTATTTGTCTAGGTGATGCACAGGCTCCTGCATTAGGATTAGGTAAGCATTTTATACTTAAAGTTCCCACTACAGGTAAACCTAGAACCTTACTAATTGTGAAATTAAATTTCTCACACATAGCTTCTCTCCCAAGAACCTATATTAGGGGACATGGGGACTTTAAATGGCAATAGTATATATTCAAAATAGTTTTTTACAACCAATTAAAACAAAATTTGTTAAAAAGTACTTTTTTCTCAGTACATTTCCAAGATGATATTACATTCCATCATATACTCCATTGTGTATACCAGTGGTGGGCAGCTGAATTGATATGGAGGGCCACAAGTGCAGCCTTGGCATCACTAAAGGGCCGCACATAAAATTTTCAATCTATACTGACGTGTATAAGCATTTTTTAATGAAAATATTACAGCAGTCAGAGCTAGAAGACATTATGTTTCATTTTTTAAATAACAAAATTTGTTTTAGATGATTGTTCAAGCATTAGGGAACACTGTAGTATGGTAATGCAAATTTTGTGTCATGTATATCATCAAAGGTTATGTGTTTCAAAGCCATTGACTATACCTATGGGGCACATAGCCTTCTATTTGGCAGACAGGTGAGTTCCTATGCCCTATGCGTTAATAGTTAGGTTTCGGGGACCTCAAGTGGAAGACTGAGAGGGGCCCCCAAAGAAAACCTGGGCCGCAGGTTGGGCACCTGGGGTGTAAACATAAAGCCATACTACAGATATTTTTTTGTATAACTTAATCAGTATCACATAATTGTTGTTAAATAGTATTCAAGCTTAAATCCGACACGTTTCGCGATGCTTGGCTTCATCAAGGGGTGCTTAAAATTTTAAATGTTGCACGTTCTATAAAGCAAATAGCAAATACAATTATTATTCATGCATGCATTTTGGAGTCCAGAAGATAAATGGGATGAGTTCAATACTTACAGAAGTGCAAAAGTCCCTCAACTATGATAGATAAAGGTGGTCACATGAAGCCAAGCATCGCCAAATGCTTTAATTGGTTGTAATTTACTATTTTAAATATACACTACTGGCCTTCAAAGTCCTCATGTCCCCCAGTATAGGTATTTGGAGGAGAAGCTAGATGTGAGGAATTTCATATTCATATTCTGGGATGGTGGCCTAACACATTACATGGAAGACTAGTACCTCTTCTATTGATTAAACTTGCTGTATTTATCGATGGCTAACACGGTACAACACTCTACTATTGATTAAACTTAAAACCTTCCTTAAAAATAACACCTGCTTTGCCCATATCTTAAAGTTAACACCTTTTTCCTGACCAATCCCCATATTTTCTGTAAACACAAATGACTTTTTTTTACCTTTCACCTGCAGTAATGTTAAAGTTTGTGTGCCACTTTTATGGACTCCCAAGAGGTTGTGTCAGGACTCGTGCAACATCTAATTCCATTGCAATTCACTTGTGTAACATAAACGTTGTAATCTTTAGTGACTAAGCAAAAGCTGAGGATTAATAGGCTGGGAAGCTACTAGTACATGGTGTTTCACTCCTGTTCAGTCCGTTCTGCTTAGTATAGATGGTCAGGAGATTTCTAGTGGCTGAATTTGTATGTTAAATGCAAAGCCCTATCATCAAATATGTATGGAATGGTTGTAGGAACATGCTTCTTGCTCGAGCACATGTATTTTTGCATTATTAAGTCTAATTTTAAACTTTTTTTTTATAATATAGCTACAACTTATCTCTTCATTCTAAAACTATTTTGATGGTGATACCAAGTTATTAGCTAGTTGACATTTTGAGATGAGATTATTGTACGTACTATTTTAAAACTATGACTAACAATATTTGGAGATAACTAAAAGAGCATGCAAGGTCAGGAACCGATGCTGAACAAGATGATCTGGCTTGGAAATCGCGTTTCAATCCTGTTCAGTCCGTTCTGGTGGTACACACTGATATGTTTGTGACATTATCTAAGTGTTATGATTTAACAAAATCCTTTTTATATGCACAGTGCAGCTTTTGCAGGCATATTCCTAGGACTTCCTATTTGTTTGAGGCTGAAATAACTAGCTGAGGATTTGATTTCGATATTTCTAGGGGAACAATATATTTTTATAGGGTTTAATAGAATACTTTGGGACATATCATTTTTTATTGCTCTGTTTGTTATTTTTATTTCATAATTTAAAGGCATGCTCAGTTGACACAAATTTGGTCTGAATATATTAATGCTCCAGACTGTAAATACAAAAATGGTAAAGCCTCCAAAAAGATCAAACTACCCTTGGCTCCTCTCTGTTCTCGGCAGATAACCTTCTGGGTGGTATTCTTGAGCCAGCTCAGGGTAATAATTAAACTGTTAAACTGCAAGCTAATCACAAGCCATTGAACATGGTATCATCCCTTAAATTTCTAAAGGGTTGGAGAAATATTACAAAAAAGTTCCCAACCAGAAGAGGAGAAATATGGAATATTTTCAGATCAGAGGTGTCAAACTCCAATAATCAGGGGGCCAAAATAAAAGACTTGGACAACATTGATATTTAATGAAAAGTTTCTACAATTGTGGGAGATTTTCCTTCTCATCAAACCTAACAAAGGTCAGTGAGAAGTGGTCCTGATCCATTAACAAACTGTTTGCCGGAATTTAAAATAAAAAAATGTATGGCCAGCTTAATTTTGCATTGGAACACAGCAAGGCAAAATTAGTATAAAGGAGAGGATAAGTCAAGAAGCCCCTTCATCCTCAGTTCATCATCTGACATTCCTATAAATTACTTGTTTACCTTAAAGCACAGATTAAGTTACTGACCTTTAAATGCAATTTGACATAACTACATTTATTAATGTATCTATGTTGCAAAAATAACGTAGGGAACAATTAAAGCGACATATTATTTATATATATATAAAAATAAAAACAGGTATCGTATATAATAAAATCCAAAAGTACAAATGTATAGTGACCAGTGTTAAAAGGGCATAGCTTTCTATTTTTACTTTATCTTTATATGTAATATTCCTGTGATAACCAAAGAAAACTATAAATTGTCAAAAAAAAAATGACGCAATTTACATGATGCAGTAGTAAAACAAAGTATCATATATTGAATTGTTCTTCTTTGTATAATATAATTCAGTCTTTTTACATTGTTGCCACATCCCAAATCCCTTAACATGCCATATATTTTATCTTATATACACAAATGTGCTTTTGTATACACTAAATAATGTATTAATATAATCACAGTGATATATATGGTCTTATAATAATAAAATTTTACATTTAGTGCAATAGTTTGTAAATATGGACCAAACATCTATGTGGCATTTACTTACATTTCACAGCGTTCAGCACTCTGCTATCCAAAGGCTTTCTACTGGGGTCACTGGTGGAAGAACGGATTCCAGTACCACAGCTGTTAGCAAGGGTGTTCCTAAAACAGCGCATTAGAAAGACGTTCACATTGAATAGTAACAGATTTACCAGATACATGTTTTTTTCCATATGTGCTTAGTATAGATGGTCAGGAGATTTCTAGTGGCTGAATTTGTATGTTAAATGCAAGCCCTATCATCAAATATGTATGGAATGGTTGTAGGAACATGCTTCTTGCTCGAGCACATGTATTTTTGCATTATTAAGTCTAATTTTAAACTTTTTTTTTATAATATAGCTACAACTTATCTCTTCATTCTAAAACTATTTTGATGGTGATACCAAGTTATTAGCTAGTTGACATTTTGAGATGAGATTATTGTACGTACTATTTTAAAACTATGACTAACAATATTTGGAGATAACTAAAAGAGCATTTGTAAGGTCAGGAACCGATGCTGAACAAGATGATCTGGCTTGGAAATCGTGTTCTTTCTGTAGTTAGTTCAAAGGTCTTCAGTAGGGTTTAATGCGGGTACACATGGGTAGATTCCTGTGCAATCAACAGGCGATCAATAATAGCATGGTGACGTCAAGCAAAGCAGAGTCAGAAGAAGCAGAGTCAGCCAGCCTGCATGCCACCCTCCCTGGCACATGCATGAGACGTGCTGGCCATGCCTCCTTCACACTCCCACAGCAGCTAGCTGATCACAGCCGGTGTGCTGTTCAGCTGGCAGGCCGGCCATTATTTTGAATAGAGACACTCAGTCCCCATTCAAAGTAATGGATTTTGACCAAGGTTTTCCAACATGTTGGAAACCTGTGTGGTTGAGTTCATTCAAGCAGGATCCATTGATCCTGCTCAAAGGAATCGTGGATGGGTCAAATCTTGTAACAGATTAGAGCAACATCGGGTGCTGTGAGAGCCAATGGCACCCGATGTTGCTCTAATCTGTTTCTTAATCGAGCCGTGTATGCCCAGCTTTAGTCAGGGCCCTGGGCAGGCCACTTTAGTTCCTTCTCAGACTTTTCATACCATATCTTTATGAAGGTCTTTGTGGTTCAGGGCACACTAAAGCTGGAACAGCAAATGTACTTCAACTGTTGTTGTAATAAAGCTGGCTGCTCACAGTTGTCAAAAACATATCTGTATGCTGTAGAAAAATCAATTCATGGACATAATTGAATTTGGTAATTTGATTTGGGGTGATTGCAGACATTTGCAGGGAGGGTTTTACATAAAACTAGCCAGTCAACTTCACAGAGGCCTGTGTTGAAAAATGTTGAGGCCAAAATTACTATGGTTATACTAAGATATGTTGTGCAAAAGTATTGCTGATCAGGTGCCATCATTCAGATCTTTAATTTTAAAGCAATTGCGGGGGAAGCAATTTAAATCTAGATATCTTCTGATGGAAAAGTGGGTCAATAACAGCAACTGTGTATTTGTGTACAGGTGATCTTTAACCATTTAAAGTTCTAAAAGTGACCCATACTAACGTACGTGTTCTTAAGTATCCAATAAACCATTGACAGATGTCACAAATTTATCAGATGTAGAAATTTCTTTTGATGAAGATAGATAAATAAATTTTAATCAATTTTGTTTCAGACACAACTATATAGACAGATAAAACAGACCTACCGATCGAAGAACGTGGCAAGTAGTCGTCTTAGGAGAACCTTATGCTTCACTCCAGCACAGAGGTGACAGTTCATGAGCTGTCCACGGGTGATGTATACCCCTGAGCCTACAAAAGAACATATTAAATAAATATCTCCACTCCCAACACAAGAAATTAGAACTATCAGAGATTCTTTCAATTACTCATTTGTTAATGATTTACAAAATAAAAAAAGTTCTATGCTTTAAAGTATTTAAGAGTCATAAACATACAAATGTTACAACTTACTCCTGAGAATACCTATCATTTGAAACCAAATGAACTAAAACCAGTTTTCCGTGATTCCTACCTGGATAAGCAACAATATGATGTCAAATGTCTTCACCCAACCCACCCAACTTCACATTTAACACTCACATTCCCACTACATTAGATATATGAGTGAACCTTTGTAACACCCAAAAAAAAGTATAATTTGTACCAAGTATGAGCTAAACAGATCAGGTCATCAACTGTGAACCTGCCTAGTTCATAATGTAAGAAATACTTCATACTATGTTTGCTAAGTCCTGGACCTTAAACCATCACTTAACACTTGGCTTTAAACCTCCAAGACACCTTTACATCCAATTAAATAGCTGCAGTTAACCCCCCATGTAACTCTGAACCTCAAATCACACATAGCCCAAATCTTTAAATTAATGCCTTCACCTGAATATGAAACACATTTCTGTACCTAACACCAAAACTCCTATAAACCCTTACCCCATAGTACATGCAACTAGTCTAGTGTACCTTTTCACATTATGAATGATCTTAATAGGGGTCTCCAACTGATGGAGTAGGCATTGACAAAATCCCAAAGTTCATCAATGCAGATTTAACCCTTATATGCACATCAACTCAACCCTAAAACCTAACCCTGAACGGCAAACCCTGGCACCTAACCCTGATCCTTCAATCACCACTCCTAACTCTGAACCTAACACAGATCTCCCTCTAGTGGTCTATTTACAGATCATTCATAAGTAACAGAACCGATGAACACTTGTTTGCCCGCGATGATTTCTTACACTATACTTTTGACATTGTTTTATGTGTGCCTGACTGCAACAGACATAGGGGGGGGGGGGTAATCAGAAAGTATCTTATTATTATGGCTTTATAAAACTGAATGATGTTGTGTTACTATCTTCAAAGCAGACACATTTATTTGTATTATAAAATTCAGGATTGTAATGCAAAATTTACAAAGTTCTGCTGTGTAAAGGTGGGCATATACGGGTCCATCAATCGACGAACCCTTGAGTGCAGTGTGATGACTGAATCAAAAGAGATTGCAATCGAACAGGGATTTACCAAATCCCTGTTCCATCGATTGATCCCGCTCAAAGAAATACTGGATGCAATCGGTCGGTCATGTAAAATCCTAGATGAAAAGGATAAAATCCCCTATTATGGGTACGGAAGACCGCGGCTCCTAGCAATCAGGTGTTGGCAAGTAAGGGAGACATTGGTCCGTTACACAAATCATATTCTCTGATAAATCAATAGCAAGAGGACAGCACAGAGCTGAGACTACGGTGAGATCTCAGGGCCCAACTCCCCCCACCTCCCCGGCGCTCAGCTCCGTTACCTCGAATGAACTCGCACACACACAGATCTGCGGGTATTGATTCTAATTATAATGTGCTGACTGCGGAGAAGCGGAACTCCATCCCCTCCAGTCGAGTCAATCTGCACGCTGTGAGATAGGGAGGGCGTCTGCATTATAACACAGGCTGCCGGCTCTATATGCTCAGGAAAGAGAAGGGGGAAAAAAAGAAAAAGCATCTGAATGGGATTCCTGAGCTCTGTCCGAACGAGACATTTTTATGGCGTTTTTATTAGTGAGGCTTGCGGGCCCAGCCATTCAGGAAAGATGTGCAGCCACCATCTGTAATCAGAGGTGAAAGACTGGGCTGGCTATTGTGAGGATGAAAAGGAAGTTACTGCTGATGCAGTCAACGCTCTCCTATGAACCAGAGTGCGGCCATGTTTGAAGGTCTCCATTCTGCAAAAGACTAATGTGAAAACAGTTGTCTAATCTTGTACAGGAATGTGTATGTGTATTTTATATAGATAAAAAAAATTAATTAATAAAAATGTTTTGGTAAAATGATTGGTAAAATATTTTATATAATATCTTCTGATCCTTTTATGACTATCTTTGAAAGGGAACTCTATTTAGAAGATGATTGAACCAGAAATACTAAAATTGTTGTTGGTTGCAGTATCCAGTGTTACATTAAAATCTTGACATACAGTTCAAAAACACTTTGTTTCATAGGACATTTAGATAGAACTTAAATATTCAAAAATTTTCTTCATTCAAAATCCTCCGACGCATTTCACCCATAGGGCTTCCTCAGGGAGGTGCGTGGAATATACAGTCTAAACACAACATATATATGTTGTGTGTTAATATACTCTCCAGGTATGTTTGGGCTCCCAATTGTCAATAAATTTTCTCCCCAGACTTTTAAAAAACTGGGGGAATTTGGAGACTTGAGTCTACACTACCTGTTAGCCTGTATCTGAATATTCAGTCTCATGTATGCTCCCTTGTTTGAATATCACAGTACGTTTGTTAATGACGTCTATCTTATTGGCTCTGTGAGTATTTGTTATGTATATATGTATTTTTTAATAAAGGAAATGTACAGCTAATGATGTATTCTTATATATGTTATGTTTAGACCATATATGCCACACACCTCCTTGAAGAAGCCCCACAGGCGAAATGTGTCGGAGGATTTTGAATTGAGAATTATGAGTAATTTTGCAATATAAGTTCTAAATCTAAATGTACTGTGAAACAAAGTGTTTTTGCAGCATTAAATCACCTATCAACAACAATTAGTATTTTGGTCCAATCATGCTAATTAAGACCTTTAATTGAAAACATTTTTGTAAGACCTTATGTGCCCGCAATATCTATCCTTTAACTTTGTTGAGGTTGTTTTATAAACCTCACAATTTAGGGTATATTGTTGAACTAGATATTAGGCTAGGGCACGCCCCTTTATATTTTAGACATTTCCCTACCCCCTAGTACTACAGACATGGTTCTCCTCTAAGATCACGGGATCTGCTATTAGATTGTAAGCATACTTGGGCAGGGTCCTCCTGTGTCATAACCTGTACCTGTGTGTAATCTTGTGTTGTGCCTCAACTCTAA
>CM070040.1:46004819-46019349 GCA_036250615.1 Ptychadena robeensis
TTTATATACACAAATGGCTGTGTATGACACTAAATAATGTATTAATAATAATAACAGTGATATATTGGTCTTCTAATAATAAATTTTACATTAGTGCAATAGTTTGTAAATAGCGGACCAAACATCTATGTGGCATTTACTACATTTCACAGAGTAGCACTCTGCTATCCAAGGCTTTCTACTGGGTCATGGTGGAAGAACGGATTCAGTATTTTTTTTTTTTTTTTTTTTTGTTTTTTTTTTTGTTTTTTTTTTTTTTTTATTTTTTTTTTTTTTTTTTTCTTTTTTTTTTTTTTTTTTTTTTTTTTTTTTTTTTTTTTTTTGTTTTTTTCTTTTTTTTTTTTTTTTTTTTTTTTTTTTTTTTTTTTTTTTTTTTTTTTTTTTTTTTTTTTTTTGTTTTTTTTTTTTTTTTTTTTTTTTTTTTTTTTTTCTTTTTTTTTTTTTTTTTTTTTTTTTTTTCTTTTTTTTTTGTGTTTTTTTTTCCCACAGACTTTAGCCAAGCGGTGTTTCCTAAAACAGCGCATTAGAAAGACGTTCCATGAATAGTACAATTTACCAATAAAGCATGTTGTTTTTTTATCATATGTGCTTAGTATAGTGGTCAGGTGATTTCTAGTGGCGAATGTGTTGTTAATGCAAGCCCTATCATCAAATATGTTGGAATGGTTGTAGGAAATGTTTCTTGCTGAGCACATGTATTTTTGCATTATTGGTCTATATTTTAACTTTTTTGGGGGGGTTTATAATATAGCTACACTTTATTCTCTTCATTCTAACAATTTGATGTTGATACAAGTTTATTAGCTATGTTTGACATTTTGAGATAGTTATTGTATCGTACTATTTTTAAAAAATATGACTACTATATTTGGAGATAATAAAGAATTTGTAATGTCAGGAACCGTGCTGATCAGATGATGGCTGGAAATGTGTCTTTCTGTAGTTAGTTCAATGGTCTTCAGTAGGGTTTAGGGGGTAACACATGGTGAATTCTGTGCAATCAACAGGGATCAATACTAGCATGTGACTCAAGCAAAGCAGAGTCAGAGAAGCAGAGTCACCACCTGCATGCTACCTCCCGTGGCACATGATCGAGAGGTGCTGGCCAGCTCCTTCACCTCCCCGCGCTGTGATCACAGCCAGGGTGGCTGTTCAGCTGGCAGGGTGGTCCATTATTTGATAGAACACTCATTCCCCCATTCAAAGTAATGGTTTGACCAAGTTTTCCAACATGTTGGAACCGTTTGGTTGAGTTATTTCAGCAGGATTCCATTGAATCCTGCTCAAGGAATCGTGGATGGGTCAAATCTTGTAACAGATTAGAGCAACATCGGGTGCTGTGAGAGCCAATGGCACCGATGTTGCTCTAATCTGTTTCTTAATTCGAGCCGTGTATGCCTAGCTTTTTAGGCAGGGCCTGGGCAGGCCATTTAGGTTTCCTTCTCGACGTTTTATACCATATCTTATGGGTCTTGTGGTTCGGGCACTAAGCTGGAACAGCAAAGTACTTTAACTAAACTGTTGTTGTAATAAAGCTGGCTGCCCATTGTCAAAACATTTCTGTATCTGTAGAAAAATCAATTCATGGACATAATTGAATTTTGGTAATATTGATTTGGTGGGATTGCAGACATTGCGGGAGGGTTTTCATAAATATCCAGTCAACTTCGACAGAGGGCCTGTGTTGAAAATGTTGAGGCCAAATACTATGGTTATTATATATGTTGTGTCAAAAGATTGCTGATCAGGTGCCATCAGTCAGATCTTTATTTTAAAAGCAATTGCGGGGGAAAGCAATTTAAATCTGATTATTTCATGGAAAAAAGTGTCAGCAACTGGTTGTATTGTTGTGTACAGGGTGTCTTTAACATTAAAGTTCTAAAATGACCCTACTACTGTAGTGTTCTTAAGTATCCAATAAACCATTGACAGATGTCACAAATTTATCATATGTAGAAATTTCTTTTGATGAAATGATAATAAATTTAATCAATTTTTATAGAGTTTTCAGACACAATAGATATAGACAGATAAAACATGACTCGCGTCGAAGAACGTGGCAGTAGTCGTTTAGATAACCTTTATGCTCAACTCAGCACAGGTGACAGTTCTGAGACTGTCCAAGGGTGATGTATACCTGAGCCTACAAAAGGAACATATTAATAATAATCTCATCTCCCAACACAAGAAATTATAACATCGAGAGATTCTTTCAATTCTTCATTTGTTAATGATTTAAACAAAAAAATAAAAAAGTTCTATGCTTTAAAGTAATAGGTAAGAGTCATAACATACAAATGTTACAACGTACCCTGAGATACTAGCTATTTGAAACGCAAATGAACTAAAACAGTTTTTTCGTGATTCCTACTGGATAGCAACATATGATGTCAAATGTCTTCACCCAACCCACCCAACTTCACATTTACCTCACATTCCTACTACATTAGATTATGAGTGAACCGTTGTAAAACACCAAAAAAAAGTAATAATTTGTACCAAGTAGAGCTAACAATTCATGTCATCAATGTGAACCTCCTCGTTCTATGTAAGAAATACTTCATACTATGTTTTGCCTAGTCCTGGACCTAAAACCATCACTTAACACTTGGCTTTAAAAAAAACCTCCAGACACTTTCATCCATAATAGCTGGCAGTTAACCCCCCATGTAACTCTGAACCCAATCACACTAGCCCAAATCTTAAATTAATGCTCACTTAATATGAAACACATTTCTGTACCTAACACCAAAACTCCTATAAACCCTTACCCCAAGTACATGCAACTAGTTAGTGTACCTTTTCACATTATGATGATCTTAATAGGGGTCTCCAACTGATGGAAGTAGGCATGACAAATCCCAAAGTTCATCAATGCAGATTTAACCCCTATATGCACATCAACTCACCTAACCTAACCCTGAACGGCAAACCATGGCACCTAACCCTGATCCTTAAATCACCATCATAACTTGAACCTAACACAGATCTCCCTCTAGTGGGCTATTTACCGATCATTCCATAAGCTAACAGAACGATTGACAACTTGTTTGCCCCGATGATTTCTTACACTATACTTTTGACATTGTTTAGGTGCCTGACTGCAACAGACATGGGGGGGGGGGGGGGGGGAGGGTAAATCAGAAAAGTATCTTATTATTATGGCTTTATAAAACTGAATGATGTTTGTGTTACTATCTTCAAAGCAGACACATTTATTTGTATTATAAAATTCAGGATTGTAATGCAAATTTACAAAGTTCTGCTGTGTAAGGTGGGCATATACGGGTCCATCAATCGACAAACCTTGAGTGCAGTGTGATGACTGAATCAAAAGAGATTGCAATCGAACAGGGATTTTACCAAATCCCTGTTCCACGATTGATCCCGCTCAAAGAAATACTGGATGCAATCGGTCGGTCATGTAAAAATCCTAGAGAGAAAGGATAAAATCCCCTATATGGGTCGGAGCGACCCGCGGCTCCTAGCAATCAGGTGTTGGCAAGTAAGGGAGACATGGTCCGTTACACAAATCATATTCTCTGATAAATCAATAGCAAGAGGACAGCACAGAGCTGAGACTACGGTGAGAGCTCAGGGCCCAACTCCCCCCACCTCCCGCGCTCAGCTCCGTTACTCGAATGAACTCGCACACACACAGATCTGCGGGTGATTGATTTATAATTATAATGTGCTGACTGAGGAGAGAAGCGAATCCATCCCCTCCAGTCGAGTCAATCTGCAAGCTGTGAGATAGGGAGGGCGTCGCATTATGAACACAGGCTGCCGGCTCTATGCTCAGGAAAGAGAAAAGGGGAAAAAAAGAAAAAGCATCTGATGGGATTCCTGAGCTCTGTCCGAACGAGACATTTTATGGCGTTTATTGTGAGGGCTTGCGGGCCCAGCATTCAGGAGAGAGTGCAGCCACCATCTTAATCAGAGGTGAAAGACTGGGCTGGCTATGTGAGGATGAAAAGGAAGGTACTGCTGATGCAGTCAACGCTCTCCTATAACCAGAGTGCGGCCATGTTGAAGGTCTCCATTCTGCCAAAAGACTAATGTGAAAACAGTTGTCTAAATTCTGTTACAGGAGTGATGTGTTTTATATAGATAAAAAAAATTAATTAATAAAAATGTTTTGGGAAATGATTGGAAAATATTTTATAATATCTTCTAGACCTATTTATACATCTTATGATATTGAGCCTATTTAAGAATGATTTCTTTAAAGAACCAGAAACTCTATCTATAATTGTAGCTGGTTTTGACAGTACTACATTCGTGCTTAAATTATCTAATCTTGACCTACCAGTTCACAAACAATTTGTTTCATAGGACATTTAGATAGAAACTTAAATATTCAAAATTTTCTTCATTCAAATCCTCCGACGCATTTCACCCGTAGGGCTCTTCCTCAGGGAGTGCGTGGGTGGGGATATACAGTCAAACACACATATATATGTTGTGTGTTTAATATACTCTCCAGGTATGTTTGGGGCTCCCAATTGTCAATACATTTTCTCCCCAGACTTTTTAAAAAAAGGGGGAATTTGGAGACTTTGAGTCTACCACTCTGTTAGCCTGATCTGAAATTTCAGTCTCATGTATGCTCCTTGTTTGAATCACGTGAGTTTTTGTTATGACAGTCTATCTTATATGGCTCTGTAGTATTTGTTAGGTATATTGTAATTTTTTTAATAAAGGAAATGTACAGCAATATGTATTCTTATATATGTTATGTTTAGACCATATATGCACACACCTCTTGAGAAGCCCCACAGGCGGAAATGTGTCGGGAGGATTTGAAGTTGGAGAATTATTAGAATTTCAATTAAGTTCTAAATCTAAATGTACTGTGAAACAAAGTGTTTTTGCACATTAAGCACCTATCAACACAATTAAGTAATTTGGTCCATAATGCTAATTAATACTTTAATTGAAAAAACCATTTTTTTCTGCAATATCTTTTAGGTAGAAGGCCTAGGTTTGGGGAGTCATTAAGGGTTGAAAAAAGTTAGGCTGGGATTTAGTTTAAGGATACTTCAGATTAGGGCTTATTTTGGGGGTAAAATTAAATGGTAAGGGTGAGTGTTAGCTTTGTCTGCTAAAATCAATGGACTATATAAAAACCAAAAATGTTTTATTAATTTAATCCTTGGGGCTCAACAAAGACTGCAGTTGATCAATTTTTTAATTATAGTATTATATTTGTAGCGCCAACATAATATGCAGCGCTGTACTGTTGTTACATTAAATTAGAGTTGACGCACCACAAACACAAGATTACAACAGGTAAAAGGTTATGACACAGGAGGACCATGCCCAAGGTCTTGATTTACAATCTAATAGCAGATCCTGTGATCTTCGAGGAGAGAACATGTCTGTAGTACTAGGGGCTAGGGCCATGTCTAAAATATAAAGGGGATTGCCATAGCCTAAATCTAGGTCAACCAATAGACCTAAATTGTGAGTTTATACAACATCATGCCAACCAGTAGATAAAACAAACTTCTGTTTATCTTGGCTCTACAGCATCTTGTAGGTTCATTTGATAGATTTGGACAAAAAAAAATGTTGTTTAGCTTCCCCAAGGAAGGAGGTGGGACAAACCCCCCAAACACCTGCCAGCAGTGATATTAATTCACCAGAGGAAATAAGTCCATCGCAGGATGCATTATGAGCTGGAGATATTAATCTGCCTGCTGTAGATTGAAAAATGCAAATCGGACTCATCCACAGGTGCGTGCATGCACGATTTACAGTTGTTCCTCACTGCGAAAATAACCCGTGTCACATTTAATAGCGCCACATAAAATGTAAACGCCAACAAAATGAATATTCTGGCTGCATAACGAGTGCTGGTATTCTGTATGCTAACAAGCGTTTACAGCGCCCCGGCTATTGTGCTGCGCAAGTAAATTGATTTTGTTGGAAACATACACAGTAGTTTGGATGTCGGCAGTGTTTTGCGGGGGCGACTGTGGGAGACAGGATGCTTAAAGGGACGGTTTTCCATTATCATCGTTTGGCTAATGTAAAAAGAGAGTTATTGAGGTCTTATACCTTTTATTAACTATATATACTGTATGTGCTGCTTCTTGTATCTCTTTACAGTTTGTAATCATACATGTTGATACTTGCTCTTTATATATGCAAACTGTGCTTCCTGTGCTGAAGCAGTGCTGAACAGTGACTGTTCCTACCTATCAGTGCATGTCTAATAGTCATGTCTGCAAATCATTTTATACAGTTGTATGATTCACAATGCTCCCGATATCCAGACATCATGTGATCTTGACTTTAAATGACATGAGGGAGCTCAGAAGCCACTGTTTACATCACTGCAACTTTTCCTTTAAAAGTACTTTGTAATTTGGCAAAGTTGACATGTGTCCTGTTTATCACTATGAAATATAGATTTTTATAAAAAGGTCCCAGTTTTATAATATGTATGATGGATCCCAGTTTTATAATATGTATGATGGATCCCAGTTTTATAATATGTATGATGGATCCCAGTTTTATAATATGTATGATGGATCCCAGTTTTATAATATGTATGATGGATCCCACTTTTATAATATATATGATGGATCCCACTTTTATAATATATATGATGGATCCCACTTTTATAATATATATGATGGATCCCACTTTTATAATATATATGATGTATTCCACTTCTATAACATGTATGAAATCTGTTCAGAGACATATCAGAATACGATATATGAAGAAAAGAGAGAAAAACATTGGGGGTAGGTATCTTTACTTATGTCTTCCTAGAGGGTTTTCTAGAGAATAGTTCTAATCAGTGGCTGTTATAGGCATGGGCAGCATCTGGGCATTGGATTATCGGAGATGCATTGCATTATCGGAGGAGAAGAAGTCTCAATCTCCCCTCTGTCAGTAACAGAGTCTCACCTCACAAGCACCCACCCCCAACAAGGGGGAGGCAGTCAGAGGGGGTCAAGGGATCTCCCTAGGACCACCCATGCTTCTAACAGTCACTTTTACATCTAATTTAGCATGAAACAGCTTCCAATTTAAGGATAAACACCTGATTGTCATAGTCATACGCGGGTTGGTTATTTTGCAATTAGATCATCGATTTCATTTTTCTTTTGATCGTCGATCCAATTTAAAATCAATTGATACCTTCATAGGAATCAGTTCCTCTTGTACGATCGACCAAAATTTACAAACATGTTGGATCACTTTTAGATCAATTTTATGCTTGATTTTCATTACTTTTGGTCGATCGGACCAGATGTGCAGGAATCAATTTACATTAGATCAACTTAAAATGTATAGTTTTAAGTTAATCTCATGCAAAATTGAACCGTGTATGGCCACCTTTACACCCACCTTACAAAATAAATCTAGTTTACCATACAATGTTTTCACAGAGCTGCTACAAGTTCCCCTTTGTTCTCTAGTGCCATCTCTTATTACACAGCAAAAATCTTTGCCAGGCGGTTGTCTTTAGTATCATGGTGTCTTGCAGTACAAGAGTAGTATATGGTGTGACTCTTTAACACAGAAGTCTTTATGGTTACTGTTTTATTCTATGGTGACCGTCTATGTTTTAAAGATTTGTTGTAAAGGAAATTTTTGTTATGGTTCCAAATAGCACGTTTATCTTTCCTTCTCTCCTATAAGGTAGAAGATGTTTCTGGTATGATGGCGTCTTGAAAGATGGTGGAGGTTTTGGTCTAATCACCACTTATAATGCAATGGTGGTTTCTGGCATGATGGCCCTTTGCATCATAGCAGAGCTTTTTGGTATATCAACTGCTTGTTAGGCAGTGGTGTTTTATTTTTTATACCATATCGATAACCTTACTATGATAGTGGCTGTTGGGTATGGCTTTTAGGAAAATAGAGGTCTTGGGAAATATAGGGTTTTCGAAAGTAGGAGAGGACTTGGAGATCTCCACTACACTGCAAGATGATGCAATACCTGTCTTCTGTAAGGGGGTCTCTGGGATGAGCATCTCTTGCATGGAAGTGTTGCTCTTTTGTAGATAGTGTCCTGTTATTATGGCTTCTTTTTATGCAGATTTTTATTTAAGATAGACTCTTGTAAGGTGGTGACTGTATGTATATACCGGAGAGCATGTACCCTTACCTACTAGCATTTTTTGAGAAAAACTACCTAGTTCATTTAGCAAGCATTCAGGCTAGATTAAATGATTGAATAATGGAACCCAGAAGAATAAAAGATCTAATAGCAGATGATAGGATTCACTTACCTGCAGAGTTGACACTCTTTGCCCCTCTCTTGGTTGTATACACAAGATGTCTACGTATTTCAATTGAAGGTAGTGCATTCCCTTCACCCCAACAAAAAAAAAGGAGTCCATCACATAGAAGAAACATGGACTCTTTCTCATAACACAATTTAAATACTTTCACAGCATTTCCAAAAATTAATGCATCCTTTGTACCAATCAAATTCATCCCGCACTAGACAATTACAGTAGAAGCATTTGATTTTAAATAGCTGTCATACACATAAAGCAGTGCATTCCTTACTCATTTTTAAATCTCACTGACGTGCCTTGTGGACAAGGAAGGCACCACTGATAGAAATACTTTTATTTACCTGCAACTAGTTCCAGCTTCTCGCCTGGGTCACCTTCTGAGTAGAGCTTCGGGTGGCAGCGGTAGCCAATCTGACTAATGAGGCTGGCCGGAAGTGCCACTAGGTCCCTTCGTATTAGGACACAGGAACGACTCTCCAGTGAGGTCTGTATTTGATCTGCTTTCTCCTGACCAACTATAGAGAGGAAAAAAAAAGAATATAAACATTAGGAGAAAGAAATGAACATATGAGGTCATTGTGAAGACCACCACAACAGTCTGCCAAAGGACAATATCTCTCCTGTAACACTGCTGGAGAATTATGCTCACTCTAAACTCTACCGATTCTGCCAACTCTCCTTTTCTAAGATATTAAATTGCTGGGGGAACTACTGTTCCCAATATCTAGCTCTAATATACAAAAACATGATGTGCGCTTTGTTTTTTGTGGTGTTATCTTCTTTCCTGAAATAAAAAAAAAACTTGCTTCCAACTGAACTTGAACTTTGCTTCCAATTTGTATCCATACTCCCCACTTGCTACGAATAAGTAAAATATACAATATATGTGCATAAAGAAATGTCATAAAATTTAGTTACAGTAGCGATTGGCCAGGAAGGGATCACTATGGCACAGTTGGCCAGCTTGAACATGTACTGCCCATACACACACAAATCATCTGGAATAAACGAGTGCTCCTCACAGCATTGGCGAGAGATGTGACAACATTCTGATATAATATATTGCACTGTCTACATCAACAGATATTAATTATGTCAGATCTGCCTGACAGAACAAAGAAGGTCTGCGCCGCTTAACTGGCAGCCACAAAGGCTTCTGTGGTGGCATCCTTGCAACAAGTACCAGACCTTCCCGAAGTGGCATGGGCACAGGCTACTCCAAACAGTTCTGTCATTGTTTGGGACAGAACTAGATGCTGCCCAGACAGAACTGAGGCGCCTACTACCTACAGCAATAGACACTCCGTTCTGCCAACCACAGGCAAAACATGGAACACACTGTGATACCACTGCACTTCATTACAGGAATACGTAAAATAGATTTTATTACCATAACAAATATGTAAACATTTCTGAAGATGATCAGACTGGGATGTAACATTTGAGGATGATGCTATCCATATACTACAATTTCAGTATCTGGTTGGAACTTTTTACTCACATAATGTGTTCTTGGCATGGCAGTTCTACAAACCTGCAATTAGGATGCCCCCCCCCCCTTTGGCCAGCTGTAGTAATTGGTTATGATAGCAGGAACACCCCTCAATTTGGTATTGGCAGCTGATCTGTTCATGAAGAAGACCTAAGGTGTCATCAATTATAAAATAATAAAGGCAGAAGAGGTAGGTTTGGTTGTTTTAGGAGACGTTTAGTCTGGAAGGAGTTAATACTAGCTACATATCGGGGATTTTGGACAGGTTACATAGTGTTCCATTAAATGCCAGCTCCTCCTAGATTCGTTTTCCTATAAATTCCCGGAGAGCAGAACGGCTTCTTGTGGCCTTTAGAACTGGCCTGCTCTGTCCTTTTTTAGAGCTTTGCCTTGTCACAAGTTGTGAAGTTTATAAATACTCGTATTTCACCGGCACCTTGCATCTCGCAGAACATCTGCCAGTGTGCCTGTGCGATTAAACATTCACCCCTTGTCAGCCGGAGCGGCCACAAAGCTCACTGAGGTTATATTAGGATACACTAACATCTTCCTACATCAGGGCTCCATCACTAAAAAGGGACTCCACTGAACAATGCAGGTTACCGGAATGGCCACACATCTGGAGAGCAGCTTTAACATTTTAGAATTGTCTAATGTGAACTTGCTTTTTAAGGCGTTTGTGCATTTCTTAAAGGGTTTTTAATTGCTTTTTCAAATTGGTTAGTTGAATGTGTTAGAATCTCAGTAAAAAGCTGACACAATCAAATCCAATTCCAATTTAAAACTTAAAAAAAAATTTAGTGGAAGTTTAGCTTATATAAAAGTTCATCCTGCACATAGTTTCTAATGATATTCACACATGGGGGAAGCCATATCTGCTCATTACACATTCAGGCTCTGGTTTCTGCTGAGCAGAACCGCACAATTGTTGTGTTTTATTGTTATAGCTTATAGTCTTGTACAACACACTGGAGAATTATCATCCCAGACTATCTGTTTGACATACAGTATGTACAGTAGACAAGATCATTCGTTTATGTGTACATAGCTTTATATTTAGCTTGGGTTTAAGAGTTAGAGTCCATATGTCTTGCCCAGTCATTGCCGGATTCGGCTATAGTCTTACAAGGCCAATAAAAACGAAAAATTGGACGGAAAACCCTCTGGTAATCAGTAAGTCTAGCCATTGGAAGTACACCCAACACAAGAGAATGTTCTGTTATATGAAAGGTGTGGTCAGAAGCACAGCATACCCTACCACATGGAGGGTTGGGTTGGAGGATATGATATCTTGATGTAGGAATGGCAGAAGCAAGGGAAGCATTTATTGATTTGTAAACATTTTGATATTTTCGATTTAGGTAGAGATGTAATGAGAAATGACAGAAGGTCAGGAGCAGAGTATTTTCTACCTTGTGGAGGGTGGAATATTCTAGTGGTCAGTGAAATCAGGACTGCGGAAAGACTATCAAGGGTAGGATATATTCTACCTTTTAGTGTGTCACGTCATAATAGTTGTTGATATCCCAGAGTCTAATTTGAGATATCCCAGCGTGTAATTACACAGGTAGGAATAAGGTGATTTCCAACATATTGGACATGTGACTTACCTTTCTGATTACACTTGGTAACATGGTAACATGGTAAAGAGAAGGTAAGGAGCAGGGTATTTTCTACCTTAAATAGTGTCGGTTTGTGATATTACAGAGCAAGGTGTAATTAGGAAGATAGATAAACAGTAACATGAGTCGACACCTGCTCGATCAATTAATTCTCGAGTGCAGTGTGATTATGTCACATCGCTGCGCGTACATCGATTGGATGGCAAAGCAATGTGCAATAGATTCCCATTCCATACTTTGGATGAGGTCCCTGGTCCCCATACAAATTAACGGCAATCGAACAGAGATTTACCAACATGTTCAATCGAGTGTGGCCGCGCACATGAACGATTGTTTGGGAATCAAACAAGAAAATGACCCGTGTATGGTGACCCTAAGGATTTGAGTATCACCTTATGAAGAGTCATGTTGGAGGGTGTGATATTCCAGTGATGGAAGTAATAAGTAAGGTAGAGAGGAGCTTATGAGCAGGGTATTTTCTACCTTACAGAATTCCATGTTAAAGGTTATGAAATCCCAGTGGGGAATGTAATCAGAAAGATACAGTAAAGGTCTTGAGAAGAGTTGTGTATGGAGATTCGTGTTGGGGGTGTGGATTACTGAAGTTGTAATCATAAAGAGAACATCAGGAGTGCTGTCTGCCCTCATGAGAGCCTTCAGAAACTCATGGAACCTTAGCTTGAAGTTTTGCAGGCTCTCCGGACAGATATTGTGCAGTGTTAAGGTCCCCACATCATGCTGCTCTCCATTGTTCACAGCATCGGTGGGCACCCTTTGTGTGCCGGACGCCGGTCCCCATTCAAACTAATGGCATCGGCCAGAGAATAACAGACATGTCTGTTCTCTGGCCGACCGAGCTTTGGGGTGACAGGGGTCTGTTGGCCCATGTGGGCACCCACGATCTGCGAGCACGCATCGGTCAGCGGCAAAATCGTCCGCCGCTCATTACGTGTGTGGGGACCCTTAATCCTAATTAGGTTTACAAAGCACATACAATGATTTAGAAAACTGTTATAGATCAACAAATAGGTAAAGAACGCACCAGCATCCTGTGACCAAAGAGTGTTTGATTAGTCTAGACACACATTCTGTTGCTTCATACAGTGGTACAGAGGTCACAATAACTAGATCCAGGAGTGGAGAGCTTAGCTTGTATTGTCTCCCCACAACAAAGAGATTATATATTCCATTGCTAGGTATTAGAGCAAACATTGGCAGAATGGCTGGCAAAGCCAAAGACTCTCTGCCTGTCCCTTCCCTGGTATATTTACCAACAACGGCTGCTTGGCAATTTGGCCAACTGCTTAGTTATCAACAAATGAGAGCATGCCAGCACAGCAAGTCCTGGGATGTTTAAGGAGGAACAATGTGTTCCACACATGTACACATATAATGTAGGATAGGCTACACATTGAGCCCTTTATATTAGAAATGTCATTGCAAAGTCTTTCAATAAGTGATATGGTGAATTTAATCTATATGTATGAACATCGTTACACTTCCCTTGTACTGTAATATGCGTCATATGAATCTCAATATTAAGTCTTATTCTGTATGTATGTTTGCTAAACTGTGCAACCTCCTTTAATGTATGTCAAGTGTTAAGGTGGAACATGTTGGTAAATTTGTATCGGTCTTTCATTCAATATCGGGATGGACAAACATATAATCTAATGTTACATTCGATAAGTAAATGAACAACAACATCGAACAAAAAATTTAATTGGCAGTTGATTGAAAAAAAACCCACCTTAAAGGTGGGTTTACACGTGTACATTTTTTCTTCAATCAACTGCCAATTAGATTATTTGTTCGATGTCGTTGTCAAACATGGTTCGTCCATTAATCGAATGTAACATTCAATTTTTTTGTTCGTCCATCCCGATATCGAATGAAAATACATTCAAGACAGATACAAATTTACCAACATGTTCAATGAGCTTTAAAATTATTTTTTGTTCGAGGTCGAACACAATTTATCCATCAAACAAATTGGCCATTCTTTCAATCATCCATGATTGAACGAAAAAATCTACACCTGTAAACCCACCTTAAGGGTAAACCCACCTTAAGGGTCCCCCCCCCCCCTTACACCTTTAGATTTCTCTGTCAGATTTCCTTAGATCTCCTTTTGTTTTACCAAAACCATGTAATATGAGGGATTTTCTAAACCATCAAGTCTACCTGTGTTCAATCACAGAGGACCCAATACTACAGTGATGGGGAACCTTTAGCACGGGTGGCAGAGGTGGCACTCTAAACCCTCTCTGTGGGCGCGCAAGCTGTCAGCCAGCACAGAGTAGGGAACTGCAGCCTATTGGCTCTCAATGCTGTCAGTTCTCTTCCTCTCTCTTCTGGTTGCACACAGCTCCCCATACCCTCCCCTCTTATAAGAAAGTAGTTGTGTGTTTACAAGTTTCATGTGTGTATATCATTTGTATGTAATCAGGGTTTATATTGCCATGCCTGCACTTCGAGATAAAAAAGTTTGGGTTCCAGTTTGGGCACCGGGTCTCTAAAAGGTTCGCCATCACTGCTATACTAGAAAGTGGTTGGTAGATCTAAAGGATATCTGACAGAAAGATGTAAAGTGTATGGCCAGCTTCATTCTCTGTATATAATCAGTATCACTTGTTCTGCAGTGAAATTCTGCGTATTTGTACTTATTTTGTACTATACATTCTGCAAAGTAGAACTTTCCTGGACTTAAATTCCTGTCAGCTATAGGTGGTGGTCCTCCCTATCTACCACCCTCCATGATCATTCTATCACTTGTTTTCATTGTATCTGGCATTTGTGTGAATTCAGTGACATCTATCTCACACATTTAAGGGCAGGAACATCTGTTTAAAGCAAGTTAAAAAAATTGCATTATCATAGGAAGGAAATGAGAGTCCAGCTAATCCCAGAGCTAGGGACGACTAATCAGCATGCAATGTACCAGCACTGTGGGCATGAGGAACACGCCTGGCCTTAACCCTGTGTATGTGTGACTCCGAAGTACAAGCAGAACTAGGCCTTGTCTGCAGACTAACAGCTATTGCCAACTGAATTTATAGTTCGCTCTATGGCTAGGGAGTACGTTTTGTAAATGCTACCACTGGAATTGTGGATTTTTACATAACTTTTTTGAAAGCTAAAATAAAAAA
>CM070040.1:46019449-46030328 GCA_036250615.1 Ptychadena robeensis
AGGGGCAGAGAAATAAACCATGGTGTCGTAATCTCACTATTGTGCGAGGGGCAGAGAAACAAACAGTGGAAATCTCACTATTGTGGGCGGGGCAGAGAAACAAACCACAGAAATCTCACTATTGTGGGAGGGGCAGAGAAACAAACCATGGAAATCTCACTATTGTGGGAGGGGCAGAGAAACAAACCACGGAAATCTCACTATTGTAGGAGGGGTAGAGAAACAAACCACGGAAATCTCACTATTGTGGGAGGGGCAGAAACTATGGTGTAAAAATCTCACTATTGTGGGAGGGGCAGTGACACTAAGTATGGTGTGGAAATCTCACTATTGTGGGAGGGAAAGAGACACCAACCACAGCATGGAAATGTCACTATTGTGGGAGGGACAGAGACACCAACCACAGTGTGCAAACCAGCGTGAAAGGCACAGAAGCCTACAGTTTGCAACTTGTTAAACTTCTATTTGCCCTATGCCTAGTGCAAATAACTTTTTCTCCAGGGAAGAACTGAGTGTAAGGAGTAACAAGCTGGGCCAAATGATTTGCAGCATATGATGTGGGCATTGCTGAGCTGAGGTTACTGAAATAGTAGAGACGGGCACCCTTTAAAAGGAAACAAAAAAAAATTTTTTGCGTAATATATTTTAAAATGATGACGTTTTTTATAATATTACATTATTTAATACATTACATAAGGAATGTAGAAATACAACTGTGACTTTTTTAGATTCTAGTAGGGACTTGCTTATAAACTCTGTAAGCAGGCTAAATATGTTTGTACCCCCCCTCCCCAACCAACAAAATAAATTGTATACCTAATGGAAAACAAAAATAAAATACATTCCTTATTGGCACAATATAATTATTAGGTAATTGATAAGACCCAATTCACATGTCTCAACTTCTTTTGTATCATGACCACAGAAGATCACATACCCACAAAGACAGTGATTAGCAAAGAAAAATGCAAAAACCGATTTCATGGTTCACTATTCTAGACACACAATACCGGAGCTGGACCTTTTTATAGTCTTTGCGTATAGTTTTATATTGTATGGTGCGATCTACCAATGTCTTTTTCAAAATCTTTTATATTGTATGGTGCTACCTCTGAAAGTGATACAAGCTTTGAATGAACACGTCTATGAAAAGTGAGCTCTAGTGTCGTCCTGTTCTCTACATGGGATTATGTGACATTCTCTTATTGCCAGAAGGCAGCAATACAGGATATAAGCTATGAAGGGACGCAGGCAGAGCTGTATAGTAGGTGGGGACAAAACATATACTAAAGAGGGATTTACTGCACAGCCACTGTGATATAGAAGCAAAGAGACACAAAGGTGTTTTGTGATTTCATTACCCATGTTCTGTGAATATATTTACAGGGACTAGATTAGAGTACAGTTACATAGAATACCATTAACACGTTTTAGAGTAAAGAAGCCTTACAGTATAAGAAACATGGAGAACTTACAGAACAAGATTTTACAATAATATGGTGGCCAAATTTCCTGCTTAAACGTGAACCTGAAACAAATATATAGCTTCATTGTTGACCTCAATCTGATAAGGCTACTTGTCTGGTTCTCATGTTGATTCAGTGGCAACAAAGTGCGTCCTTGCGCCGTTGGTCAGCGGCAAAATCGGCCGCTAATTGGTGTGTGCCCACATGGGGCGACAGATCCCTGTCACCCCACTGCTCGGCTGGCCAGAGAACAGATATGTCGGATGTTCTCTGGCCGATGCAAGCTGATGCCATTAACTTCAATGAAGACCGGCGTCTTCATTGAAGCTAATGGCCGGCACACAAAGGGTGCCCGGCCGATTAAAGCAGCCCCAATAATGCACCAGAATGCAACGTGATGACGTCATCACATTTGCATTCCGGAGCTCATCTGAGCTGGTCTGTCTGCACCCGCCTGTGGGTGTATGGCAGGCATAAGTAATTCAGCTATTGCGATTGACAGAAAATAAGTAGGGCAGACGAGCAAGGCCAGCAACGGCAGCCTTAAAACATTAGGTTTCCTACCTGCATATCCCCCAGTGGACTTGATGTACATCTGCCCATAATGATCTTCCACCATAGTGTCATAGGCTTCATCATCATCTTCATCTTCTTCATTGTGGTAGGATGTTGGGCTGTCTGTGGTTGGGATGCTGCTTGCACCAGGGCTTGTGCGCTCCCCTTGTGAATATGAGACTTGTTGTACATTGGGGAAGAGCGTAGCTAGACTAGACATGCCATAGTAAGAAACCCTTGGTAGTTTTGGTTGAGCTGATGCAGACATGGGTCCTCCTGTACTGTCCCTATTTTGAGTCTCTGTCTGCCTTTTGCCAAGCACATTGGGTACTGCAATGGGCTGCACCTCCAAGCTCTCATTTTTTACTCGGGTGAGAAGCGGGATGGGCATGGAAGGGGACATTACATAGGAAGCTGAGGCAGCAGTGGCCACTGTCTGGTTGCAGGGGCTTTGAGGTTCTGAACTGGTGTCTTCAATCATGGTGGTCTGAGAGTCACAGTGAGGAGAGCTCACCTTGAACATCAAATCAGTGCCTCGCTCTACGATGTGCTGAATCTGAAGAAAGCCGGCTGTGTACATTACCACCAGCTGCTCACTTGCTGCCATAGTCAACTTTCCTGTATAGCAAAATGACAGTATCTGCTGGAAGCATGCTGGAGGCACCGTAGCTGGCAACTCAAAAGCGTTCTTGCTATTGCCACTGAACAGATCTCTAAAGTACAGGCTGCTGGCTGCCAGGACAGCGCGGTGCGCCTTGAAAGCCTGGCCTTTCACCACAATAGAAACATCGCAGTACAGTCCCATAAGCCTCTGTTCATTCAGGCATCCCAAGACGGTGTTCCCAAAATTGGGAATTTCTATGTGTAACATCTGTGACATGGCTGGGCAGTAAAAGAGCAGCTTCGGACATTCAACTTGGTCACCACAGAGACTGTTCACATCTAGAAAAAAATATAAAAAGAATTATATAAAAAAATTGGGGGTAACAAGACTTTCAAAAGGCCTAAGACTATACATTATAGTTTTTATTAAGTTACATAGCTTAAAGGTTATCATTGGAGTATTTATTCAAATGCAGTTTGCTGACACTTTCCCTTAACCATCACCCTCACCCAAATGATCATGTTTTATGTAAGAACTAAGTATGCCTTCAAGTGGCCATCAATAAGACAGGTGACAAAGTCATACCCTAACTGCTGAGGAAAATGTTACAAGGTAAGCCACCTAGGAAGTGTACGCTATTCAGTCAGGTACAAAGTAGTATTATAAGCCTGTATGTAACAAGTAAAAAATTACCACAGTTTCAGCTCAAAGCCAGTCCAAATTTTTTTTGCAACACCCATACAATAAAGTTTCTTTTACAACAATGGCAAAGCTCCATTTATCTAGGATCCTCAACATCATTGCCTACCCCAGAACCTGTACAGTTTTAAATGATAGAACTCTATGTTACCTGGAAAGAGACATGGCTGTGAATATTCTCAATAGAAAACTAGTTTTGGAATAGGTTTACATATAAAGGGTAAACTGGGACGCACTGGCTTTGAGCATTGCTTATTACATTACACACATATTTTATCAAGATGGTCCATCTTCATATCTACAAAGTGTTTTAGAATGCATTGAACATGGAAAGTTTAGATACCGTTGCAGGTTTATACTGTTGTCCTTTTTTCCTGCTAGCAACATTTCTTTTATTTATTGTCATATTCTGCCACATGTGCAGTCTGTGCCCCAATATGATGCCAATGATTTCAATACCAGTTGTGAGATGAGAAGATGATATTGACATTTACTCATTTCTAGAACTATGTGCATAGGAACTTCTGTTGGCAAATAATCTGTCTCATCTTACAGCAGTGGTTCCCAAACTGTGGGGCACGAGTCCTTATTCTGAACCTGTGTTTGAATGGGGAGGGGGGCTCAATAATGATCCTAAATAGAAAAGGGGACCATGCAAGGAAGGTTAGGGAACCACTTCTTAGCGGATGTTGGGTAAGTGCTTGAGCTTCAAACAACCCTCCATTCCCTGCAATCATGGGCTGTAAAAGATTGAGCAGAATCCCTCAGTAAAAAGTTTAACTCTACCCCTGAGATCCTTCATAAGCCCCTCTACAGGAGATACACTTTAGACAACGTTCTGTTAGTTTTTATCAGCAAGCTCACTGGTAGCAGATGGAGAATGATTGTGTCTGCTGGCACAGAGGAGAGCAGAGAACCCTGGTTCACGCAAAAAGGCTGTAAATCGTTCTGTCTCGTTATTATGCCTCAAACATGCAATATGTTGTGGATTTTCAACTTATGTTAGTACTCATCGACTCGGTGCTGAATCACCGCAGTTTGCCAGTGAGGAATGTGAGCATACTATATAAAAAATCTAAACATCATCACCTAAAAGTTAATCAATCCACCTAATAAATAATATTCACTACTAGTCAGACCATTTGTTTTACCAGGACTGTCAAAACAATGCAACATAGACCTTAATGGGGCTTCACCACAGTAATGTCCAGGAGCAGAAAGGGTAAAGTCCCACTGCGTCCTATCTTGTCCTACAGGAAATGCTGAATGGCCTAAATAGTACTAGAGATGGTAACATTTTTCGACTTGCTAACTTTGTGAGCTGATTGCAAAGCCTCTGAAAATTGTATCATCACCAAAATTGCTTAAGATGTAGAGAAGGGTTGTGGGAACATTTGAAAGTAGTAGTTTTTGCATAAATTAAGTTAAAAAACAAAGTCAAAATTCCGATTTGTAAAATTTTGACTTGACTTAATTTGTGCGAAAACTATTTGTGTTAGAGACATCCTTTTTTTGTAGTATACCCCAACTCTTCTGTACATCAACAGCAAGTTTGGTCATACCATGTTCAGTGGCTTTGCAATTAACTCGAAATCATCAAAATGGTAAATAAAAAATTTAAAAATTAGATAATCTCTAAATAGTACTAAATAAAAGATTGTTTTTGATAATATTAGTATTAGAAACTGTTACAGAAGGTAATCACCATGAAATTGTCTGAATCTCTGACACCTCACCACCTCAATTCTCCATTGAGGTGGTGGTCAAATGTCAAATAAACTTTCAGCATAGGTTTTAAGTTTTTGAAATAACCCTAGACTTGAAATAAATTGGAACCTACTGGAATGGACTATGATACTCCACTACAACTCCATACATAATATTACGCACCTATTTTCCCATGCCAACACAATTGGTTTTACTATAATGTGCATTTTATAATTCATTCTATAATGCGCAGTGTTGTACAAAGTACAATAATCCATTCACAATGAGTCTATGCACCAGAGATGCTAACATTGTAATGTCTCACACTGCCATTACACATTTCCTATAGCGCCGATATATGCCTGAATGCTGGCTTAAACATCTCCCTTGGTCTCTTACTCTGTAGGGTCACTTTTGTTTATTATTATACATTTATATAATATGACACATTATACATTGTTGTTATCGTTTGAACCAAAGAGGCTCACACATGAACACCCCACATTATGTAAACCAAATATCCATTTATGTATCTATGAGTTTACAGTCATAAATAGAGAACATTAAACTATCAATATCTGCACCAGAAGAACTTACTTACACTCTAGCAGCATGTTAGAGTGTAAGCTCCTGTGGTGCAGATATTGATGTGGGATACAAGTTACACACTAAAGACTGGACTTATTCTACAATGCCCTAAAATACTGATCCATTTATATTAGTCTCTGAACCAGAGCAGCTTGCACTCTAATCCGCCATAGCTGTACATTACTATAAGAACACCAAAATGTATACAGTTCTAATATCCTCACTACACACCAATTTAGGGAAGGTTATTGAATCTAGCCAGATGACATCCTTCATGGGAGTCAAGCGTGGCCGCTGCAAGGAATTGCTTACACTCTCCTTGCAGCTATGGGACAGTTTAGACCCAGATCACAGAATCACCGACGGGCAACATTCCACCACCATACCATGACAACATGCAAAGTGTAATAACCAACCCTCACTGCTCAGTCAACTGCTTCAAGAGCCATTCACACTTCTCCCTGGCAATGAATACAACATATGACCAATGGGCCCATTGGTCACAAGGGAAACCTTTGGCATCTGCACAAGGAAAATAAAATGCACCTTGTATAATCTGTTTATAACGTAATTTTCGTTCCCTCCCTCAGTTTGCCAGACAGAGTTACAAATCAATTTTTTTTGTTTTCTTAATGCTAGACTATTCTTTTTCATAAGAAGATGCTCCCTGACGGAGATGGAGTTCTACACTAATTATGCCAGGGGCGTCATGATTGGCATGCATGGGTCTGAGTTCATATAGCACCAGGACTTTATCTGCGCGGAGTTTCCTCCAGCTGTGCTGGTTTCCTCCCACCAGGCACAGACATACTGGTAGGTTAATTGGCATCTGGCTAAACTGGCCCTAGACTACACATGACGTTTTCTGCATGCAATCACGGGGTAGTCAGAGAAATATCAGACCTATAAAAATGCATACTACTAAGATGCAACTGTTCTAGGAACATTGGAGTACAAGTTCTTTGGTACAAACTCTGAAGTCAACGATTCAGTGTCCTCTGTACATCACTGGAGAAGTATGGCAAAGTAGAAGGATAGTGGTAGCGATATTAGAATGTAAGCTCCACTGGTACAGAGAACTAACAAACAGCTCTACACAATGTGTCAGCTACAAAAAATAAAAGAGTGAGACTGTGGTGGGGTCATTAGTGTGTAAAACAATAATCTTCAAGACCTTCAAACTGCCTCTGAATGTAGCAATCCCAAGTAGTCAGTCACCCACACAAAGACAATATGCTGCACACCATAGGAATCTCATACTCAAAGCATAGTAAAAATATTATGTTTTCCTATCTCTCTAGCATGTATCTACAACCTGAAACATAAATTTAATATTGTATCACACTTATTTGCATGCCTGTAAACATTCATCCAACAAGAAAACTTTTGATTTATTAACCAGACAGGTAGTTGCAGTCAAGCAAAAAAGAAACCAAAAACCCCCAAAACTGAAGCTTGTCTAATCAAGGAAGGGGTTAACACATTTACAGTTAAGCTGGAAAGCTGCACCCTGGCCATGAAGAGGTTAAACAAGTCTCAGGACTGTGACAATAGAGATGTCACAGGGAAGACAGGTCTAGCTGTCTACTGCATTTTGATTGCAAGGTCTCATTACTTACATGGCTGGTATATTCTTCATGGATTTCCAAAAGAAAGCTCAGGGGGAGGGGGGACTTCCTAAATACCCAAAGGCAAAACCGGTGGCCCGGCTTGCGATGACATCCGAAGCAAACGAGGCGGGAGCCGACTGCTCTCCTGTTTGTGTGGCATGGGCTGGCGCTGGAATGAACTGAATGGGCATCACAGCCTATAGAACATGCTGCAGTGCGAACTGAGAATTCTAAATTTTTAATACCCCGCCAGGGAGGCGGGGGGGGGGGGGGGGGGGGGGGGCAGCACCTCTGTGGCTCTAATCGGAGACTCCTGTGATCTCTGTTCTCTGGATGGTTTGAAAAGGGAGAGTTGAGAAAAGTGCAAGGATGCTTTTCTTTTTTTTTTTCCCAAGTCAGACATGAAACCTCTAATGCATCCCCCCCTCCCTTTTTCCTCTGTGTCTGGGATCTAAGACGATGCAGTGAGCTCAAAAAACCTTTAATATCTGTCGCTGAAAACAACTCCGCTATCTTCAGACCGTGTTGGAGTATTGCATCAAATTACCTACCGACAGGGTATGTCAGGACAATAGCCCAGACACTTGTGCTGTAATAAGATTTGCCTTTTGCTGCATTAAAGCTGAAGCGAGCTCAGCAAACAACACTTCCCAAATCCCACAGCCGCAAGCCAAAATATTTGCAGCTTTTACACAATTGGCAGGACTATAGCCATCCTACTGGAGTAGGGTAACTGCTATTACCACCCCTGATTGGGTTCATTTTCATAACTAAAGCTGGATCCCCTTTCAAACCCATGCAAGGAAAAGGTCTGGGATTTAAAAAAAATCACCATGAAATAGCTCATCCAAGGGGGGAAAGAGTCAAACTATTGTGTCCCCCACGTTGATAAGCAACCTGAAAAGCAGACAGAGAATAGAGACAGAGACAGACATGCGATAGGGGAGGAGGGCTAGATGTCCCACTTCTAATGTCTGCAAACCATGACACACCAACGCAGGCTTTAACGACTCTATGAAAAACCTTCGCACCAACGAAAACTTGCCCAACAGCTTTGCACCTACCTTAAAATGCCAGAGTGGTCCCAAGTATCCAGACATCGGTCGGGAGGAGAGAGTAGAGAGCGCGTCCCACTTTTTTTTTCTCCGGCTCACTAAGAAGCGTTGAGGGAAGAAAGAGAAAAAAATATATACATCAGCATCCGAGAAAAGGGCTCTGTTTTTGTATCTCAAGGTTTTAGCAAGTCAAAATGTCCAACACAGCAGTGCATAGCATGTCAATGACTGTGGCCGGATGCAGATTAGCATTCAGAGGCTCTCTGCGCAATGAATAGCACCCTTTGATTAGAGACCTGAAGAACATGCCAGCCCAGAGCCTCAGCTTTCAGAAGAAGAAAAAAAAATTGAGGACGCTCAGTGCCAGAAGAATGCTCTCAGTGTTGGTACAAGGCAGACTTTTGATGAGTCACTGCAATGCAAACAAAGATGGCAGGAGGTTTCTTTTTTTTTTTTACTGTACTGTATGCTGATGGGGTGCTTAGTGGTGCCACAGCAACACAGACAGGCTGAGGATTTATGGTGCAGTTTTGCATATGAATGACACTGTAAACTGCCTCCCCTGCCATCCAGTCCGGAGTGTCAAAGCATTTCAACTATTCCAAACAGTCTGCAAGGCTGGCAGAGATGGTGTTTAACTCCTGAGGCTGGGAGGGGAGCTGCGAATGAGCAGCAGGCATGGTTGCAAAGGCTGGAAAGAAGCCAGGAATTGTATTGTACAGTGCTGCTATCTCCCCTTCCTATTCTTTCCTTCTCCGGTTATAGGAATCTGAGTTTTTGTTTGGGTCTGCTGCCCCTTGCTGCAGGGTGACACTATAGGGGTGCAGGGAAGGTCTACAACCAGTAACAGAGAGCTGCCACCCCGTGCTGATGCGTCTTCCCTATATAAGACCCTTAAGCCCCCCATACAACTTTAGATTATACAATTTCCTTTAGATCTACCAACAACTATGTAGTGGTGGGTCCTCCCTGATAGAATACATAGTGATTGGAAGGTTTAGAAAGGTCCTCATATTACAGGGTTTTGGTAGAAGAAAAGTTGATTGTACAGAAATTGTATGTAAGATTGTAAGGTGTACGGGCCTGCAGACCTTCATGTGCAGGGTCAGGGTCATTTATTTTCTACTTTTACGTGGAATCTTTTTACAACCCGCGTTGTTAGCTTTTATGTTTCAAGTTCACCTGAACTCTTTGGAGAAACAACCTGAACTTAGTGAGGTCTACATCAAAACTGCAGGTGTGTCACGGCCCACATTTTGGAGGCAGAAGTTTTGCTGAAACTCTGTTTCCATTCTTCAGACTATTCTTCTGTCCCTCATTACATCTCTTCTTTACTGCCAACCTACAGAGTACAAGCAGTGAGCTTCCTTCACATTCGTACAAGTTTACAAAACATGTCTGGAGATCATTTCAAGGAAGGTAATGCTGGTTACCAACCCCTAACGCATTTCTGACATCAGTCATCAGTCTAGCCATAGGCTGCGTATGAAAGCCGCTGTTACATCCAGAAGTGCTTTTCATATCTATAACCGAAAGTATTCACAGTGCATCAATATTTTCACATTTTTACAGCGTTATTTCAAAATGGATTTCATTAACTTTTTTCTCAGAATTATAAAAAAACACCCCATAATGACAACATGAAAACATTTAAATTTTGGGCAAATTTGTTTAAAGAAATAAAAAAAAAAACTGAGAAAGCACATGTACTTAAGTATTCACAGCCTTTTCCATAAAGCCCACAATTGAGCTGAGGTTTCCCCTGACCACCCTTGAGCTGTTTCTGCAGCTTAACTGAGATTTGGAAAGGCACACACCAGTCTATATAAGGTCCCACAGTTGACATGTCAGAGCACTAACCAAGCATGAATTCAAAGAAATTGTCTGTAGACCACTGAGACAGGATTGTCTCCCTGCACAAATTTGAATAAGATTACAGAAAAATATCTGCTGCTTTAAAGGCTCAAATAAGCACAGTGGCCTCCACTGGAGTGGAAGAAGTTCAAAACCACCAGCACTCTTCCTAGAGCTGGCCAGCCATCTAAACTGAGTGATTAGAGGAGAACGGCCAAAGTCAGGGAGGTGACCAAAAACAGAGGTCATCTGTAGAGAGAGGATAACAACCATGTCTGCAGCGATTCACCAATCAGGCTTGTATGGTAGAGTGGCCAGACAGAAGTCACTCCTTAGTAAAAGGCACATAGCAGCCCACCTGGAGTTTGCCAAAAGATAACTGAAGGACCCTGAGACCATGAGAAACAAAATTCTCTGGAGACAAAGGTTGACCTCTTTGATGTGAATGCCAGGCACCACTCATCACCAGGCTAATGCCATCCCTACAGTGAAGCATGGTGATGGAGCATCATGTTGTGGGGATGTTTTTCAGGCACAGGAACTGGGAGACTAGATGGCTGCAGCAATATACAGAAAAATCCTGGATGAAAACTGTTCCACATCCTAACCTTTTTGCATTAACAAAATAAAAAGCACACAGTTTACAGCAGCCATTAAATTCTTGTGTTTTGCCCATCCGAGACACTACAGGTTAATGATGGCAAGCCCTGTGATTGTGACCTAATTACTAAGCACCAGTGC
>CM070040.1:46041985-46052598 GCA_036250615.1 Ptychadena robeensis
ATTTGAAACTGAGGAGTCGGAGTCGGGGAATTTATCGACCGACTCCACAGCCCTGATGATACATGTTTCTGAATCATTTGTATGAAAACCAAATAAGGTTGCACGCATTGTATTTCAAATACATTTTGAGGGCGATTTCACACCAGTACTCGTACACAACACGGAAACGCAGCTATTGTAAAATGGTCCTCCATCTGTAACTGCGTAGTTTGAAAAGGGGGTGCTCAATAAATTTCTCATCTAGAAAAGGGGGACCCTGCAGGAAAAAGTTGGGAACCATTGGTACAGGGTATCTCAAAACTTTTGTGGCTACTTTCTATTACAGCTCTGATGTATTTCTCCACTGCCCTCCCGAGCATTCACATGCCTTTCCTCACTGTTATGTTAAGCCTTAAAGTACAAACAGAGGAATAGCTGTCTAAACTGCAAGACTGGCTTTTATAGTGTTGAGGACTCTGCCCTTACACCCATGTTCCATTCTCCAAGCAGCAGAACAATCAACTAGAAGAAAAAAATACCATTCACGGAAGCATTTTCTTTACTGTTGATGACTAAATGGTGAGAATGTGAATGGAAGGTGAAATGATGATACAAGAATTGTGTCCATAACAACCTCCTTTTATAGAAAGTTGTCTAGATGACATAAGACCATCATTTAACCAAAAACAGACCAACATCAAGGCATGAGAATTAGTTTAGGACAGCAGTCACCCACACAACTTACAGCCAGAACTTGCCAACAATGATGGTCGAATTTTTTTTCAGAAATTAACTGCAAAGCCCCTGAACATGTACAGCTGGAGATGTAGAGAAGGGTTGGGGGTATACTACAAAAAAGAAAGTATGTCTAACACAAATACTCTTTGCACAAATTAGGTTCAAAGTCAAGTCAAAATTTCAAAGATCGGAATTTAGACTTGGATTTTGAACTTAATTTATGCAAAAACTACATGTGCTAAAGCAAAACTTTTTTTTTTCAAATGTTTCTACGTTTCCAGCAATTTTGGTGATGATGCCATTTTCAGAGGCTTTGCAATCAGCTCTCAAAGTTAGCAAGTCGAAAAATTCAACCATCTCTACTTTCCAATAAAGATTTCCTCACCATGCTACATGCAACCAGAAATCCTTACCCAAACTTTGTGAGTGGAGGACCTGTCTGTGGAGACTTCCTTACCCCTTCTTTATTTAACCAGGACTTGGCTGTGAAGACATCAGAACAACACAACACACAATAGACTTACTGAGAAGATATCCAGACTGTCAACTATATGGAGACAGGACCATCCTGCAAAGGCATCCTCATCCAAACAACACGTAACTAGAAACTGTGTAGATGTCCTCGTCCTTACTATATAAAACCAGGACCTGGCTGTGAAGATATCCTCACCACACAACAATGGACTGGCTGAGAAGATATCCAGACTCCCCACTATATGGAAGCAGGACCTTCCTGCAAAGGCATCAGTCCCCAAAAAACATGCAACCAGAAATTGACTGTGAAGATGTCCTCATCCTCACTATATAAAACCAGGAGCCTATGAAGAGAACCTCATCCACACAACATACAATAGGATTCTCCCCCTGTGAAGATGACACCCAAATTACATATAACACGGAAATTATTGTAAAGGGCACTTTAAAACCTGGACCAGATGCTAGATAACTGTGATATCATGATCATCTGCAGCAAATGCCCAAAGTCTTGCATAGCTATGAATCGGTGGCACAACAAACAGCAGGAAAAATCAATGAACATCCAAACTGCCTGTGGCCGACCAGTTCCTAAGGGGCAGAATGAGAGCAGTGGTATATCACTGATCCTACCACCTCCACTCCACAGAATAGGTCCAATGTAGTTAGTACAGTACATCCTCTAGTCACTGCGAACAATCACAAATGATCTCGATCTCAATGATCTAATATTTGACATCTCTACACAGCTTGAGATACAACCGACTTAGTGCATTTGTTTCTGCTGCCATGGAGGTGACTGCCCCTGCCTTTCAAAACACGAATTGACCCACAGTAAGATCCAGGTGTTTATTGACCTCACTTTCATATTGTTTATTCCCCAACCAATATCTGACATTTTATTGCTATAAGTTACACAAGAAAAGTTTGTCAAGTTATTTTTCTTTTGTAGCGCAAGGCTTTCAATGAGAAATAGTGCATTTGTCGAGCAGCTACAAAAGGTTGATGCTGCACTGTGAAGCAGAGAATTTTCTTGTGTTCAGAAAGCCAGGTCAGGGAAAAAATTCCAGGGTTCTTAGCGCTTTATCAGCGCATTCCCAGCACCACCGTACGTTGACAGTCTGGGTTATGGCCGTGCTTTGTTGTCAGCACATCACCAAGGCAGCTGTGTTTACCTTGTTTGCCTCTGTAAGCAACAAGGTACTGTTCATAACACATCATACAGGCGATTTGTCTCATGTCTTGCTTCTGTTTAGCCACAGACATGTTCAGGAATTGTCTGCCCCTTCTAGCAATGGCCAAATTAGATTTTGGAAGGAATGTCAACAAGATACCAATAAGTTATCTTAACCCTGTTCAGAGGTACTCAAGAAGATACATGTAACATACATGTTACTAAACTAAGTGTGACCTAGATGGAGATCAGGAACAAAACATGCCTAAAAGGCCAATGAGATTAATCAAAACTTGTAAATTATTTACAGATCAAGTAATATGAATCCCTATTTTTTTTAATGAAAATTCTTTAGGTCAGAATATAAATCAGGCAGGAAGCCATTTCTTACAAGACCTCTGGATTCACTTGGTAGACTTTAGCCTTAGTAATAATGAGATAGCGACTATAAGAAAGAACTACAAGGGCCCTTTCACACTAGTCACAGCACCGCTTGCATTACTATAGGAAACCGGTTGTACCTTTGTCTCCCATACAAACACAATGCGTAAGTGGTCTTTATGGGAAGTAGACTGGTAATGTTGCTGGTAAAACCATGGCCCCAGTGCGGCTTGAGAAACAGCCCTGAGACTCCTCATTTCTTGTCCTGTGTCACAGGCACAGAAAGAAAAGGGGGGAATCTACCTGATGGGATCACAGGAATGGCCCTGGGTCTATCCAAACATTAAAGTTTTTATTATTCATTTTGGAATTTGTATAAATGTGCCATACTTTGGCTTTCATGTTTTTGGTTTTGTTTTTCCATGGTCTGTTAACAGCAATAAACACAGCACCGCTCACAACCTTTAACATATGTGTAATAACTATGGATCCCACCAGTATATCATTTGTTTCCCACTTGCTCTAACAGGTCAAGCTTTTAGGCAAAAGTAGCATGGGAGGAATTGCAAAAAAAAAGTTCCCATCCTCCATCTGTGTCTCATCATTGTGCTTCACTCCCTGTCCTATGGAGGACATTTCTCCAGTGTAAGGGAATTCCCTTCTTCATTCTCACTGGACTTTACCATCTAATTCTGTTTTGGTGGCAACTCAAATTTTGGATTCACCTCTTGATCGATCTTCCACCAGCATCATTGCCACACTATCATTAGAAGCCACATCACTGCTATAAATCAATGCAACCAAAGCACATATTTATAAATATATTCAAGTTAATTTTTCAATTTTACCCTACTACTACAGACCGCAAGTAAGTCCCTTATCCTCTGTACCAGCCTATACCCTTACTGCTTTTATCTTGGTTGGTCATGCTGATGATTTATTTTACTTACCTCTGTATAGGTAACTGAATCATCAGACCTTAATTATACTCATCAACCTCTACACAGTATACCAGGTGTTGTTTTTCATTTCAACCACTACTTTACAATTTATTAATATCAAGACTTGACCATCATATCAATCACTTTTTTTACTTATTCACTTGCTATTTTTCACTACCCCTTTAATTATCTTCCTCTCCCCCCTTGAAGTTTAGGGGAAATATGACCCACATCCTCCTTTGCACGCCCTCCCATTCTCACATCTGGGGTTTAACCCCACTTATTATTATTTTTACCGGCATCCTAACACCGAATGTGTCACCATTCCAATGCACAACTTTTGCACACCACTCCAATCACCTCTTGTTTTGGTGCTTGGCTTTTTTGTTGATTTGGATCACTTATTTTCTTCACGGTACTTCCTTTGCCCGGGCTGTTTTTACGCCCTTCACTAACCCGCATTCCATCACTACCTCCTATTCCTACCAACACAGACCCTCTCGGTCACCCGCCTATCACTTATTTGGAGATTCACTATTCTGGGGTCCCCCTCTCTATTTCTTCACCATCTCCCCATAATTGAATATGACATACGTTGACATACGGGCGTACTCCTGTTGTGCAGGTTCTGTTTGGGCTGCTCCTGTTTGCTGCCAGGCGTACTGTTGTTTGGCCCCCTGTTCTCTGCTCCGTGGTTACCTCCGGTTAGGTCTTTGATGATCGTCCTCCTTACTTCTCTGTAAGTAACATATTCTAACTTAAATTTAACACTATATATATCCCTAGTGGACTCCTGCACACTAACTGGCCCCTCTGTTGTCTCCTGTTCTTTCCCAGTTGGTATCTTTGCATATTCTGTACTATTGACTTGGATAAAGATATTCCCCCTGAAGAAGTTTCCAACACGAAACGCACATTGGGGTTAATCCTGTTTTCTCAGGAACTTTATTCAGACCGATCTACAACCATCTTTACCTTTTGTCTTGCAAACATGCTCAATTTCTGTTACATCTGAGTGGAATAATATCTAATGTATAAAATTAACCGGCTCGGTATATGTTCTTGTTTTTAATCATCTGCTATGTTAATTAAACTATATGTATTTTTGATAAACCTGTACTATTTTTAATACACCTAGATACCACTGGCCGTTAAAGTCCCCGCACCCCTGGGGTCTACCCAGGGGAAATTAAACAGTAAGGAGAAGAGATGTAGTTAGTTTGCCCTCCCCTTGTCTAGGGTAAACCAAGACCACATTAAGGGTGCATCCACATGGGCGATTTCCTGGCTGCTGACAGTCGGCAGCATAGTGTGCATGTGCTCAGGGGGTGTTCAGAAATGCCACCATGTAATCCATATGGGGCAGATGCCGGAAAAGTGCCCAGGGACGCCTAATGTCATGTCCTTCCGGCTGCAGCTCTTTTCAGCAAAAGTGAATTGAAAATGCCATGTTTCCAGACTCTGGTGTGAATTAGGGTATCTAAAAATTCTATTTGAGAAACCAGTAGATTATGTGACATCTGTACCCTGCAACAAAAAGTTTCTAAACAAGGCTACATTAGCCGATTATCTTAGGTAAAAAAAAATCAGTGGAAATTCATGCAAAATTAAAGTGCAAATGTATTTGATGGGGCACATCCTCACAGCTGTGGTCGGCCATGATTGGGTCAACAACCATCAGCTTTAATTCATATGAATGAAACCTTTCAGATATAGATCCTTTGTAATACATGGCTTTAAATGTTATATTACGACCAAACAGAAGTAAATCTAACTTATCTATCGAAGCCCTAATTGTAGGATTTGAATTTCATCCTCTGTGAGATTGTGTGAGGATAAGTAAATAATGCTCATTTTGGCTGTTGTGACTTGTCCAGTTGAATCGTCCGCTTTGTCTCTATGACCATCCTTCTCTTGTGACCTGTTGGGCTTCGAAGCTTTTAGTAATGGAAGGTCAAGTTTGAAAGAAGGATAAAAAGGGCCCAAATAGATTTGAGATTGAGTCAACTGAAGATATTTTCTCATGGAAGATATTCCTTTGCCCACTTAAATGAGTAACATCCCTTAACATGCTTTGGTAACCTTATCTGGGTTCAGATGTTAATTAAAGCTTGTTTTAGCTTGCAAAAATATTTCAGAACACGTCCCCTTAATCACACAAGATTTAAACTCAATGTACCATATGGAGGAGACATTACAATGTAAGTATTGTTTAAGGAAAGAATATCAGCAATTGTCCCTGCTTTAGGTCACATGAAACAATGAGCTACTGTGTCATATGTATGCCCACATAACAGTCAGAAACACAAAACCCAGATTCTGAGCAACCAAAAAACTTCATGATAAAATCCGCTCCTCAGACAATTAAATCCTGTCTTCAGAAACACGCAGCTTCCACAACGTAAAGATTATATCCAGGAAACAGGTGTAATAATAGCCAGGCAACACCGCAACTGTCCTCAAGTCAGGACCTATCCACAATTTATGGTACTTTACTCTTTCTAGGGGCAGTTAGGTTTAATGTTTATATAGAAAGTAGAGGTCTGTAGTCATTTTGAAGCCTGTAGTAGAAATATAAGAGTTGACAAGTTAGTAGGAGACTTTACAATCTATCTATACATACACACCATGTTTTACAATTCTTTGGCATGCCTTTTCTATCCATGTGTACCACCACCATCATCACCTGATAAGTGGTCATGTGCTGTGAAAGGGTTGCGGGAGGCTGAATACACAATTGTGACTTGTGCTCTTATCTAACAATGAGTGTCAGTATAATGCCAAGACTGGATCGGGTGTATACCGGAGTCCCTGCAGGAACAGAACACAAACTTTTTTACATTAATGTTGAAATACATGTACTTTGTGGCTATTTTATAAAGTACACCTAAAGTACTCAAAAACTTAAAGAGCAAATCATATACAAAAATAATGCAGATGTGGTAAGGAGGTTCAGTTTCTTTTCTATTAAAAAAGAGGTTACTCCAAGACCAGCAACCTATAGGGTGCGTGAGTTCCTGCAGAATTTTTGGTCTGCTGTCTCCACGCAGCAAGATTATGTGGTGGTCACATTTCAGAAGCCTGGGGAAATATTATGATGCCATGGCCGTACCTACCGTGTTTGGAGATTCCTTTATAGGAAAACGTTTTCCACTTTTAGATGCCCCTGTTACAAGGAAGGTTTTTTTTTGAGGGATCCTAATAAAACCTTTACAGCGCTTTGTAGAAATACTTCAACTGTAACAGGCATTTTGTGACTCTTAGGTCACTTAGTCAGGATGCAATTGGTTATTTTTAGCAGGGTTTTTGACCATAAACATCACATAGAAGAATACATAGAAGATTGTAATCTACTGGTCAAATGCAAAGGCAACAGGAGTAGATTGGTAAGATTGTGCCATTTTTGTGAACACTGAACTGAAGCCTGTATACTATATGACTGAATAATTAAGATATATACAATTATATTTATACATGAAGGGACCTTTCGGAGCTTATTTGTAGTAACCAGCTGTTTTACTGTTGGTAGATTATGTTGGCCCATTGTTTAAAAAGTAGTTCGCAAGCCAGCAATGTGTGGGAACCCCTGGTGTAGGCTGTCTCAAACCATCCAATGCAGCAATGAGAACATAGAAGGTGCCCCAGTACCATAAAACCATGATTCTCTTGTTCTGGAAGATAAGGAACAGGAAGATAAAACTCCAGTGGGCACATGAGAAGCAAAACTGGAGGAAAAGAAATTGGAGAACATTGCTTGCACTAACAAATGAATTAGGCAGAAACATATTTCCTAACTGGAGTGCACTGTAGAATCCAAGCTACAAGAAGCAGTCCTCCTAGGAACCATCCTATAATAAAGTGACCATTAAAAACACTAGTAAAACTTATTATGTGCATAGTTTATTTCTGGCTCATTGTGACAACAATCAGCAAAGGTGGCCCCAATATACCCAAAATCACAGGCTGTCTTTAGCAAGGGGAATCTTATGGCATATTTCAGAAAAATTAGGGCTTTTACAGGGACAGGTCTGCAAGCAGTCAGTACAGTCAGCACGTTTTTCTTCTGGACCCAGAGTTTTTCTTTAATAGAGAGGTTAAAGCATTGCGCGCAGGCTCTAGTTACCACACCAAGGTTTATCAAGGCGATCTATGTACAGCTGCTACTAAAAAGGCCACGCGGCGAGGATTTCATTAATTAACAGCTGATCAACCAATTAACACTTCCCTGGCGTCCCTCGCCTGTCAAGTGTCCCAGTGGAGCAGGCGATGGACTAAAACTTCATTTGGAATCGGGGAGTGTATTAATCTTAATGTTCTCAATAACTATTTCGGGAAGGGAAAAATTACAACAACTTTAACCCTTCATCAGCCAGATAGCCTGACACAAAAGGAGCAGGTCATTGCTGAATCTTTAAAAAAAATTAAAATAAAGTATTCATGAATGGTGGTTTGTGGTATATACTCTCATCACAACAGGTTGTATTTAAACTTTATTTAGATCCTTTTTTTGATTTTTAGTTTAGACCTCTTATCGTATTTTTACTAGGATTTATAGGTCCAATAGAAAGACTATTTACAATATAGAGATAATCTCAGAAATGGTTAATATTGTGCACTTTTAGTTGAATTTAGTGATTATCTTCATGTGTAGCTTATTGCCTTAATGTTTTGTCAATGAGAAAGGTTCGAAAATCGCCAAAAGTAGGATTACTACCTATTTAGCTAATTACAGACCCATCGTTTCTTCTTGAAAGTGGTGGGTTCATGTGTACCCAGAGATAGGCTTGGTAACAATTACTTTACTAAGTTCTATAAATGCACACTTGAAGAGTTGTTTTATTAATAAGAATGACTCCTACAGATGTCATACAAAAGTTAAACAATGAAATTAGAATTTTCCACTGCTTCTTGGTTCCTTCTGTGTTGCTTCTGTTTCTAACGCAGGGGGGTTGCGTTTGCATCTATTTGTGATGTGTTCATGATCTGATTATGGTCCACATTTGGAGAAGGAAAATGTATTGGAGACTCATCAAAAACGGATACCCATCTGATTTTGATGCGCCCAATGCAATCCCTATTAATGCGATGCCCTGTATTTGAAACGGACCACAAATGCAACATGGAAACAGCTCCATTACATTAAACATTACATAAAAAAACACATCACAAACATATCCATTTTGATTCTGTGGAAAGATAGCCTTAGATGTTTTCTTAAATTAGTATTGCATATGTCCTCCCAATGAAAGAATTCAGTAATTCTGCTCATTAAAATGGAGAACAATTATCCACATCATGGTGTGTTCTACAAAAGGCTACATAACAATTACTTTTATAAGTACTATACATGCACCCACAAACGTGTACAGTTGTTTGATTAAACTTAAGGTAAATAGCAGACTATGGAAAGCGTAGTAAAAATTCTATATGTAAATACTTTCCTGGCTATAATACTTCAGATGCCCAGATCAGATAAATCCCACAAACATTGCACTTGAATCAAACTGTCTTTGCAGAACTGACACAAATTCTAAAAGACCCTTAAAAATATTTGCTGAATCAAAATTATGCCAGTAGATGGGGCTTTGGTAAAATAAAGAGTGAGAGGGAGGATACAGGGGCACTCCATTGGGGTAAATAGAGACCCGAATATTTCATGGTTCAGGGAAGAGTTGCAGTGGCTGCGCCCCTTACAGAAAACGTCTGGGTGCATATGGAATATTAAATATATCTTATTTATATTTATGTGAGCCCTGTGAGAGCCAGAGTTACACAGATTTGATCTAATAGTTGACCATGATGACATAAACATGGTTTTATACTCGCCGTTTGATTCCAGTTAATCAAATCATTACAGAAGGAGAAGTGAAAACACTTCAGCCAGTGAAAACAAGGGCCTACATTAAAGTGCATATGTTCTGCCTAACAGCCATGGTCTATTTTTAATCATGTTTACCAGAAATCTTGTGTGAATTAAAGGAAATACAGAGGGATGTTGTAAGAAACTCGGGGGCCACAGTAAAGAGGGTGTTTTTTCCTCCTGCATTAGAGGAACATCAAAACCACATAGCCAATTCTTCCCAACTTTACAGAGAAGAGTAAAAATAAACTCCCTGGCCAAACTCAAGTAGATAGGCACACTAAAATCTAATTGCATATTCCTCTTAAACACTACTATTAGTGTATTTGATGCCCCACATAGTGAGACTGCCGCTCGTCAGATTTACCAACAATTGTGTTTTTAGGCTAGCTACATGTATGCAACATAGTGAAAAGACATGGCCAGATTAGTTGATACCCCTACAGAAGTGTTTTAGTCATTCTAAAAAGTTGTCCCACTTATACCTGCAGTGGGAAAAGAAAAAAAGCACTGCTTAATATATAAAGACATCAGCCTTTGTATACCCAACATCATCTACAACAGCTGGTATCTCCCAATCATGAAAATGAGGCAATCTGTCCATTTAAATTGAGAGCATTTTGTTAACTTTTGGTATCAGAGAAAGGCAAGAAGAGAGTTGTCGGAGATTTAAAAAAATCTAGGGAGTCATGGCAAAGGCTAAAATCATCTCTAAGCAACTTGAAATGCTTGGAACACAGGACTGTATCTTCCTATGTGTCTGCAAAAGGAAACAGGTCCCCAGAATGAGAAGAATAGTAAAAATGGTAGACAAAAGGACAAGGACAACTTTCAAAGACAAACAAGTTGAACTTCAAGGTCAAGTCCTTCATAGTTGGATAGCACCATCCATTGCTTTTTGAAGGTCTCACTGGAAGAAGACACAGAATAGCTCCAAAGTGAAGATGGACTAAAATGGACAGATAACACAAAGCTGGAAATTTCCTGCAAGTCACACAGGGTGGGCTCCATGGACAGGAAATGAGGGGCCCAGTTATGCTGATGTGCCCCCTCGATTGGGGCTTCC
>CM070040.1:46062566-46084824 GCA_036250615.1 Ptychadena robeensis
GCCCTGCCGTCAGCAGTTTGCTGAGATACAGTAATGATCCTAGCTGGTGCCTGGGTTTGCCCTGGGTTAGCAAGTTTGTATAATATTAAAGAAAAAATAAAACTTTTCATCACAATGCTAAGAGACGAAATACAGTGCTAAAGTCACATCAAGTTACTATTAGCAGAAATGAAATTACTATGCAAAGTAGTCTCTAGCCACTGGCACATGGGAATGCATAATGAGGAGCAGAGTATAACGACACTTTGGGTCCTTTATAAAATATGTCTGTGTACTCAGAGTGTCCCCATCATCTACCCAGGAAAGAGATGTGTACATACTGGACCAGAGCTGACCTCAATCACTTTATTAGAAACCTTAAAGCAGGAGCTATGGTATCTGGGTATATTTTAACCAGTCATGGCATATATATTAAAAAAAAGGGGGGGGCACAGGATGTCAAAGGAAAATCATATAAATAATAGAAACAATACACACTTTGATTTAGAAAAAAATACACACAAAAGGGTTTTCTGGAGGGTTTTAAGGAAAGACACAAAATGTTTAACTTTCAGTAAGGAGCTCAAAGGCTAAACATACAAAGTATAATATATTAAATTTACTGTCATACAAAAAAAAAGTACAAGCGTCCCCTTGTAAAAATACAATTTTTCACTACGTTAACTCCTAAATGAGGCATCTCTCTGCAATAATCACACTTAACGTTGCATGGCAAAGATCTACAAAATAATATTTTTCTGCTTGTGTTTTCACAGTCTGTGCCCATTAAAAAAGGACACTACATAACTGCCAGCTGATCGGAGCACAGTTTTTAATAGATTCTTGGATAAATATCTAAATTTGTGTAAAAATGTAAAAAGAAATATAGATTATATAAAGGGGGTGTATGTGTCGTTGGGGAGCAATGTTGGGGCACTCTACTGCTTCCTTCTTCCTGTAACTATGCAAGGGAAAAAAAGCACCAAGGAACCCTCCTTTAACCTCCCTAGCGCTCTTGCAAGGTCCAGATTTCTGTACCAAAAGCGCACCATAGACTCGAATGGAATTTTTTTATGTTGTAGGCTTGTAACTTTCAAAAATCTGTCCGTACAAGGGTCTACTAGACATTCTGACTATAATAATGTTTGAAACACACAATTATGTTAAAAAAAATAATAAAAGGTATCATTTGAATGATATAATCTCTAAAATACGTATTTGGCATGAATGATTTCAAAACAGTATGTATTCATATTTATGTTTTGTTTATAATAAAATTTTTATTACAATTGGAAATGTGTTTTGTTTTACTTGTATTGTACTGGATACAGTTATCACTGGAAATCACACAGATGTGCTCTTTGAAGTTAACCCAATTTACATTTGAATGTCCCGCAGACCCCCCCTCCAATGTCATGTCATAACGTCACAGGGGGGGGGGGGGGAGTAGTGACATCGCCTTCAGTGAAGAAGCCAGCTAAGAGGATCGATCCACCAGGACAGCACAGAACAGTGAGTATGTGCTGCCAGGGATCTGATCTTTGCTGGACAGCTCCATCTCGTCCACTGCAATACTGACAGGAAAGCGCTGGATGAGATGGAGCCGTCAGAAGCACTGTGGGGGTTAATGACAGGTGGCCCAGAATAACTACCCTTCATTTTATGCAGGGGTGCCCACACTTATTTGGCATGTGAGCTACTTTAAATATGACCGGATCAAAATAAAAATGGTAAACATTTATTAAGATATAATATATATATACACACACACACATGGTATACTTTATATTGTTTACCTTGCATAACAGCATTAACATATATAGCACAGTAGAATTCTGTACATTTTTTGCCATTACCTTAGGTTAAAAACCCCTAAAAAATCATAGTAGTCCAGACTTTTGTACCTGCTCCCATTTATTTCCAATAATCACCCCATCTCATTTTACCATTGCGGCACAGTTTTCTGAATGTGAGGTACCTATTGAAATCTAATAGGACGCCTACCAAAGACACGACCACTACGATTTTGCTGTGTTTTGGCAAAAATGCAGTGAAGTTTTGTCCTTACTGTATGTGAAGACCAGAAAAAACCCGAAAAAAAAAGGTACAGCTCTGTGATCTATTTATGGGGCCTTTCAGATCTACAGGTAGATTGCCACCCTTTGGGTACCTCTGGTTAAGTGAGTTTGCTGTGGTTGTATTATATCACAGTACAACAATTCAGGGAAGTGAAGGCTTCATTTAAAGCTCTATATGCTTCTTACTTCTACTGAAGTACTCTTGGGCAATTTTATGTGAAATAGAAAATACTGTGTTTCCCCGATAATAAGTGATCCCCCCCACTTTTTGGAGAAAACTTTGAAATAAGACCCCCGCACAACACAGCCACGATCCGATCCATACCTGAATCTCCCATTTGGTAACTGTGTGCCTCCGTCAGGGCTGGCTGCAGTGCAGAGTGGAGCAGGAAGTGACTGCAAAGGGTCGCGCCCACGCCTCCACACCAGGAAGGACAAGCTGCTGATCCCTGCCTTACAGAGTCTGTTACCTGGCCGGTAGAACCCAAAGAAAAAGTGAGTCTGCCATTCATTGTCCCCTACCCTTCACTGTGAGCAGATTAAGACATCCCCCTGAAAATAAAACCTGTCGCATATTTTGGCTTTTAAAAAATATAAGACTGTGTCACCGGTGAAACACGGTATCTGAAATTAGAAAAAGGGAGCCTGTCCTGTGTTTACTGGTGTTATTGAAGCTGCAGGCTGGTATGGAAGGTAAACAAATGGTTATTTTTTTAAAGAAAAAGAAGATCCATGCTGCTTACATTAACTGATGCACAGTGGTCACCATTTAGATGCAAACTATACATTAGTAGAGAAGATCCATTTTTTTTTAATTCTAAGATTTCGCGTTAATTGCAAAACCCCTGAACATGGTATCATCACCAAACTTGCTGGAGATGTACAGAAGGGTTGAGGGCAGGGCTGTGGAGTCGGTCGATAAATTCTCTGACTCCGACTCCTCAGTTTCAGATTCTTCCGACTCCTCTGTATGTAATATGCTAATGTATTGTATCCATCCATTGAAGGAAAGGAAGGCGACATACATTAACTACAGAACTACTGGCTAGGAAACCAACACTGGACTGTAATGGCCAATTAAAGCAGAGAAAGGGAGTTGGGCAGAAGATGCTTCTGCTTTTTTCTTAAGCTAGGCACCACGTTGTCATTGATCGGGGATCAATTGAACGGAAATCAATGTGCACCACATGGGAGAAGCAGCCTGTCTCACACAGTTTCCAAGTGAGGAGTGCTGGCTCTGGTCCCCTTCACACTGACAGCCGACAGCTGTGGAGGAGGCAAGAGCCGCAGCTGTTTTAATACTTTCCAAGAAGACTCATATCTCCATGCAAAGTATTGGAGATTGAAAGGGGTCTTTTCAACATGTTGGAACCCCGTTCAATCAAGTTCCTTCGAGCCAGCTATATTGATCCCGCCCGAAGGAAGGCACACACGGGTAGGTTTGTAAACAGATTAGAGTACAATCAATCACCGTGAGATTGTACTCAAATCTTGTTACAGATCTACCCGTGTATCCCAAGCTTTAGTGTTTTGATCTTCTGCTGAAGATAGGGCAGTGGAAGGCTCCAAGAAGAGGCAGGGTGATGGGGCACTTCAAACATGATTCATAATTTCCCTTGAATCCCAAAGTCATGTGTAAAGTTGAAGCTAACAATCTAAGTATTTGTCGCCTCAGCTGAATGACAGCGGTTTTCCAAATGCTTTACGGTTCAGTCTTGAACTAGTGGCGATCCATTCCCTTCACTTATACAAGTGTCTCTAGTCTGGCAACAAACATTTACTTCATTATCAGCGAGAGTTAAGGCCGCCATACACGCATCGAGAGGCGGCCGATTTTGCTGCCAACCGATGGGCATGTTTGTATGCCGATTGGGGGAGCCCACATGGGGTGACAGATCCCTGACGCCCCACAGCTCGGCTGGCCAGAGAACGGACATGTCCGATAATCTCTGGCCGATGCTGTTAGTCTCACTAAAGACCGGCGTCTTGCTGTCAGCTCTGGAGAGCAGCGTGATGACGTCATCACTCTGCACTCTAGAGCTCATCTGAGCTGGTCTGTCGGCCCCCACTAGGCACGTGTGTGGGGGCCTTTAGGCTAAGATCACAGTGGGCGCTGTAATGTTATGCGCTGCATGCATTTATTCTTCTAGCAGAGAAGTCATTATGTTCATTATGACTGTTTGTTAATTGCGACATTTGAAGTAATTTTTTTTTTAATTTAAAAAAACCTTTTAATTCCCATTTAAATTTAGTAGGAGTCGGAGTCGGTCCATTTTTTGCCGACTCCGACTCCAGGGACCCAAAAATGTCTCCGACTCCTCGACTCCAAATCCGACTCCACAGCCCTGGTTGAGGGTATACCACAAAAAAGTAAGGCTCTAACACAAATATTTTTTGCATAATTGAAGTTCAAAGTCAAGTCAAAATTTCAAAATTGTGCTAAAGCAAAACCTTTTTTTTTTCCAATGTTCCAACAACCCTTTCTCTACATCTCCAGCAATTTAGGTGATAATACAATTTTCAGAGGCTTTGCAATCAGCTTACAAAATCAGCCAGTGAAAAATTTAATTATCTCTATACATTAGTAAGAAGCCATGGTACATATTTAAGATCTAGAACTTTTTATTAACATTTTGTATTTTACATACCCCAACACAAATAAACATTATTCATAAAAGGGAACTTTAAAATTATTTAAAGCTACACTTCATTGTATTTTAAGGGTTGTTTCCATCTGTTGACTAACCACTAACATGACAAATCAAATGGTGATAGGCACAACATAAACAAGAGCCACAAATTATATGTTAAAGCATTAAGAGGAAGAAACAAGTGAAATACAAGGGGATTTCAAAGCAGATGCGTCATTGGGGTGCGTCTACCCGAAACGTAGAAGTTTAGTGTATTGTTGGAGAACTAAACTTCTCAATAGTTTTGTCTGTTTCTTGTTTACTTGATCACTGTGGTCCCTGTACTTAAGTTCCCCGCTCTGCACCACTGTTGTGACTTTCATTATCCTTGCTTATGGGGGATGAAATTGGAATCTGGCATAATTATATAACTATGGACTTACAGAGTATAAAGCAAGTAAGGGTCGTTATATCTATTAATGTGACAATATAGATTCTTTTTTTAAAGAATATATTTATTGGTATTTGTCAAATACAGAACAATGACATATGACAACAGCCTGTACAGTAAGTTGTAACATATTGACAGAAAACCATATAGATTTTAACATTATATTTGACTAATTGAATTGGTGTGAATTGAAGCAATTATATGTACACCTGTTTCATTAAATTACCCCACAGTGAGGTTGAACAGCTTTGCCACAGAGTTGTAAAAGTATGGGACTACACCTTGCAAATACTTCACTCACAAATTAACTTTAAACAAAACCAGTCTGCATTATGGGCAAACTACGACCCGTGGGCCTAATCCCGTTTACTGAAATGGCATCCGCATGTTGCAAAGAGGATGATGCAGCAGCATGATCATGCATTGTCCCCATGGCAGTGTGTGGATGCCATTGTAGTATACGAGCAGAGGGGACCCCAGCCTGTGAGCAGTGAACAAGTGGAGATGACAAACCAAAGTGACCACATGGGCCCGGCAATGGCAGGAAACATAGGGGCAGCACCAGCAACACCTGAATTGAAGATTTCAAAAATTTTCCATTAACAATTAATGGAACAATACACATAAAAGCCTTATGGTTGCTTTGTGTTGCTTCAAATTGGCTCAATGGGTTGCCCAGTGAGCATATTGTGAACCACAAGTCAAAAAGTTTGTCCACACATGTTTGAACCCCACAACTAAAAACTACACTAAATCTGTAGAATCCATAACTTTGCCACCTCCACCCAGATGTCCTAGGCTGAGTGTATGCTGACCCCAGGACTGTGAACGGTAAATCAATTTTCCTTCCTGTAAACTGCAGCAGTCCCTCCCTTACATATAGAGGATGAAAATTGAAAACTGGCCACTACAGAGACACAAAGCCATAACATTGCAGACTAGTCCTCAAAATAGTGACAGAGCTGGATTAAAGGGGTTTCCATTGTTTAACCATTGGCAATTGACCATTATATATTTTTTTTATTATAACTGCTATAAGTACTCATTTAAACATCTCTAATCTTTAATAGATGTTATAGACTAGGGCTGGATCTCCTGAGGAAGCTAGTATGGAGAAACACATTGAGATATCACCCAGCAACATTAAACATTGGTTTATGTAAAAGGTTATCTGAATGCAACAGGAAGCAATATTGAATGTAAAATGTACTTTGAATCATGAAACATGTAAAATTGTGTATGGATGACACTGAGATCTCAAACAATTATGTATGTATATATTTTTTTAAATAAAAACTCAGATATGTTTTAGAACTACGATCTTACAAATGTTCCTTAAAAGTCCTGGAGTTGAGCCTCCACCCTAGAAAGGGAAGATTAATTGTAGTTAATTAGCTCCCCACCTCCCACTTTTTCAGTTTTTTGTACTAATTTACACAGACAGTTGCCATACACTAACAATAGCACAGAAGGCAAAATTATCCAGGTAAATCCTCTGATCTTCACAGCACCACTCACACCTGGCCAAGTGGCAGCAGCAGTATAATATTACAGGGCTGAAATGGATGTCAACTTCCCCTTCGCTGTGGCTGCATATAGCTAGTGATGGGCCGAACTGTTCCCCGGCGAACTATTCGCGGCGAACATCGCATGTTCGCGTTCGCCTCATGTTCGCGAACATATGGCGAGTTCAACCCGCCCCCTATCTTTTTACATTGCACAAACTTTGACCCTGTGAGTCACAGTCAGCAGACATAATCCAGCCAATCAGCACCCCCCACCTCACAGACCATCCCACCCCTATAACATAGCAAGTACAGGACGCCATTTCACATGCTGCTGGAGAGAGTGGAGGGAGTAAGAACATAGAGCTGCTGCTGAAAAGGCAACCATTAGCTAGGCAGTGTTCTTCTACAGTGTACTCTTCTTCATTGCTTCTTAGTTGTGCTGTCACGGACAGAGTCCTGAAAAGACCCCAAAAGCCTTTTTAGGGCTATTTTTGCTAACCTTTGCCGCTCTGGTGACCTGCAAGCCACCTATTGCACATGCTACTGCCAGTTCCATATCTGGGGCCACTTGTTAACCCCAGGGGATTTTTTCACCCTATGTAGGTATTCATAAATATTCACACACTCCTTCCGTCATTAACAAGACAAGCCTTGTGCCACTGTTGCCCCAGCCCAGCCAACAGTTATCTGGTGGCAGGGTAATACCCCAGAATTTTTTTTCAAACCCTATGAATAAGGGTAATTACTGACATAGGCACGGCTTTCCATCCATGACAGCCTTGTGCCAACTGTCCCTCTCCACAGTGCTGCCTAATGACCATCACCACCAGTGTCCCCAAACTGGACCATCACCACCAGTGTCCCCATACTGACCATCACCACCAGGTCCCTCCATACTGACCATCCACCACCCAGTGTCCCTCCAACTGACCATCACCACCAGCGTCCTCCATACTGACCATCCCGCACCAGTGTCCTCCAACAACCATCTCCCCAGTGTCCTCCAAACAGACCATCTCCCCCGTGTCTCCACACTGACCAGCTCCCCCGAGTGTCCCCACACTGACCATCCGATCCCCCCAGTGTCTCCAACTGACCATCTCCCCCCATGTCCCTCCTGTTATCTGCAGACCTGGGTTAGCACGGGGTACCAGGAGAGGGCATCTAAGCCACCCGAGGGTTTCTTCCCAGGCCCCCCTAATGGGGAGATAGGCCGGGATCCCTTGAGGGACCCTGTGGTCTTTCCCGCACTGGGTGGCTAGGTCCTGCTTCCCTGGTGAACCCCCCCAGGAAGGTGCAGGCAAGTGTCCGTTGGGGCTGAACCCCTTTTCGGGGGAAGGGTCAAAAGGTCCCAATGCAGAGGTCTGGAGGCGGCAAGCAAAAACGGAGTCTGGGACAAGCGTGGGTCGAGGCAGGCGGCATCAAAACGTAGTCGTGGTACAGGGGGGTCGAGGCAGGCGGCAATCAAGAGGATGAGTCAAACACAAGCGAGGGTCAGGAGCGGAGATCAGAGAGTCGTCGAGAACAAAGCAGGGTCGGGTACCAGGAAGTCAACAGAGTAACACAAGGTTGAGCATGAACGGACACAGGTCAAGCTGTTTACACCAGCACTGGCTGCAAGGGGCAACTGGCCGGGCTTTTATAGGAAGTGTCCACCTGGGGCCGCCCGGGGGGAGGGGCGGACCACAGGAACACTCCCATTCCAGGTCTTCAAAACTCGGCGAGCGCGTGCGCGCATGCGAAGCGCGGCGAGCGCGCACCCCGCGTCCTCGGCTCGCTTCGTGGACGGAGTAGGGGAGAACCCGCAGACCCCTAATGTCCCCAAGAGCCCTGCCAGTGGTAACCTCCCAGGATGGCAGGAGCACAGGTAGGAGGCACGGTGTGGCGGAGCCGACCAGCAGGAGGGGATGGGACAGGATCCTGACATAGCCCCCCCCCACGCACTGGCCGGACTCCGGGACGGCAAGAGGACCAGGCTTACCGCGGACAACGGGGAATGGAAAGCAGACACCAGCCGAGGCGATGGACCTCCCCGCGGAACCACAAGAAGCCTCCTCCAACCCGAAACCCTTCCAGAGCACCAGGTACGGAGACACCGGCCCCTAGACGCGAGTCGAGAAGGTCTCAACCTCGCATCTTCAACCCCGTCTTGGAGAAACCGGCGAGGAGGGGGGAGGCGAGCGACCACGGGAAACGCATCCACAACGACTGGCTTGAGGAACGGACACATTGGAAGGACCGGGTGGATGCGGAACGAGGAAGGGAGAGAAGCCGAACCGCCACGGGGTTTAACCAGGCGATCCACCAAGTACGGGCCGAGAGCGGAAACCGAGGAGCTAGCCTCCGAAGACGGGACAGCGCAGCGATGGAAGCCGACGAAAAGCAGCGCGTTCCCCAGGAGCAGCGTGGGGAAGGGGCACGACTCCCGTCGGCCTCCGCGTCATCTCCTCCTAACCTCCAAAAGCCTGGCCCACGGGCGGAAACCAAGCTGGTGTTAAAAAGGCGGTCAGGCGGTAGCCGAGGCGGACAGGGGAATCGAGAAACACTAGAAGGGACCGGAATTTGGGGTGGTAGCCACTATTCAGGAAAAACGGCGTCTGCGCGGCACCAGAGTGCCGGGATTATTGTATGAGAACTCGGCCAGCGGGGGAGAAGCATGGCCCAGTCGTCCTGTGGTAGCCAAGTGTGAAGCAACGGAGGTATGCTCCACGGTTTGGTTTTGACGGTTCGCCAATGGCCGTTGGCCTGAGGGTGGTACCCCGAGGTGAGGGAGGAGGTGAACCCTAGGAGGCGGGATAACACTCCCTCCGAACGGGAGGTGAATTGGGTCACCATGTCGGTCACCAATCCTCGGTAACCCGTGTAAGCGGAACAACCTCCCCAAGAACACCCGAGCCGTATGGTTCGAGGTAGGGAGCCTGGCAAGGGGTATGAAATGGGGCCCATCTTTGAGAAAGGTCCATAGAGTCAGGATGGCGGTGAACGATCCGACGGGGGTAAATCGGTCCAAAAATCCATGGCTATGTGGGACCATGGGCGTTCGGGGACTGGCAAGGGGTTAGGAGCCCGAACGCCGGGTACAGGGATTTTTTGCAGCGGGCAACATACGGGCATGCGCGGACGAGGACTCCCAACAGTTTTGTTGACTTCAGCCACCAGAAAATGCCGGCGAAGGAGCGTCAGAGGTTCGTTTGACACCAAAATGGCCTGCCAGAAGGCGTCATGGCAGAACCGGAGGAACTGGGGGCGGGGAGAGGGGCCCGGGAGTAGACCCGGTCCCCTTCCAGACAACCCCCCTTTTTCCAGCAGACCCCGGGGATGGGGATGCGATGCCGGTACATCTGAGACTATAAGGTCCTCCAACACCCTCGGGTCCAGAAAGAAGGAAATGTCTTTCCGGGAGAATGGCACGGGTTCAGAGTGGTGGGAGTCCGGATTCATCCGGGAAAGCGCAGGCCGTGGCGTTCTTGCTACCAGGGGTTGTACGTCAGATGAAAGTCGAACCTGGCGAAGAACAAAGCCCAGCGGGCCTGCCGGGGGGTTTAGCCTCTTGCCTGGCGAAGAACTGTAAAATCTTGTGGGCAGTAGATTAGCAGCTGTGTTGTGCCCGCGAGAAGGTAACGCCACTCCTACCAAGGCGGCCTTAATGGGCAAAAGATCCCATCCCCCACCCCCCCCCCCCCCCCCCCATATAAGTTTTGCGAGGAAGGGAGCCCCCCATGGCCCCCTTCCTCTTTCTTCTCTCACCGGTGAGTTCAGGGAGAAGAAAACAGACCGGATGCAGGAGGTTCTTCTCACCAGAACGTTGTGAGAGCACAGCGACGATAGCAAATCGGAGGCGTCGACCTAGAGGACATAGGGTAGAGACGGGTCCGGGGTTTTCAGGATGGGGGCAGAAACTGAAACTCCTTTTCAGAAATGCGAACGCGGCTGAGCCGGGGCTGTCCAGGAAAAGCAAGCTTTGGTGCTGGTGAGCTGGGGTTAAGGGTTCGAACGATCTTCGAAAACTCCTTTATGAATCTCCTGTAGAAGTTCGCAAACCAGGAACCGCTGGGACACCTTCCGGTCCGAGGGAGCTGGCCAGTCTGTGATGGCAGAGACCTTTGGGGGTCCATGGTAATACCCGATGTAGAAATGACCAGCCCAGAAACTGGATGCTGGAGCGCTCGAACTCACATTTTTCGGGCCTTGGCGTATAGGGAGTGAAGGAGTGTCCTTCAAGGGGGGGGGAACCTTCCTTCATGTGGACCCGATTGTAAGTCGGGGGTATCGAAAAGACAAGGGATATTCGTCTAAGTCGAGATCACAAACCGTAGAGGAAATTCCCGGAAACACGTCTTTATGAACGCCTGGAACGTAGCTGGTGCGTTGACAGTCCAAAAGGCATCACAAGTATTCGAAATGCCCAGCTTTGTGCGGAAAGCGGTTCTTCCATCGTCCCCCGGCGACAGCACCAGATTGTACGCACCCCTCAGGTCCAATTTGGAGAAACCACCGAGGGCCGGGGAAGACGTGGGTGACGGTCCGAGGACTAGTGAAGAGGGTAACGGTTTGTGATGGTAATCGCGTTGAGTTGGCGTAGTCAATAATGGGCCTCAAGGTTTGTCCTTGTCTGGACGAAAAACATGACTGCTCCAGCAGCGAAGTGGAGGGGCGAATGAATCCTTTTTCAGGGAGGACATCTATGTAGTCTTCAGGGCCGAGATCGGGACTCCGCAACGGATAGACATGACCGAAAAGGGATTTTCGCCCCTGAGCAGGTCAATAGGGCAGTCGTAGGGCCTGTGGGGATGAAACGATTGGAATCCAGTTTATAAAAAAAAAAAAGTCCCAGTATTGATGGATTGTGGTGGAAGAGGGAAGCGGTCTGACAGGGGCGTCTGTGAGTCCCAAAGACGAAGAGGAGAAAGCCGGGGCGGGGCAGGGATCTCCGACAATAATCCGACTCGAACCGCCAGGGTGCGGTACCAAGTCTATGGAGCGGGTTATGGCGAGTCAGCCAAGGTGGCAAAGGACGACAGGAAACAGAGGGTAGTATGATGGAGAACTGAGGTTTCTCGATGTGTCCCGAGGGGGTACTGGTGTCAGGAACGGGTCTCCCAGGACACGGGACCCCAAGGGATAGCGAGCCATGGCAAGCGGAGTGGGTACGGTTGCTTTTTGGAATAGAGAGGTTCTTCCACGGTCGTCGCCCTGTCGCAAACAACGATTGAAGCGCCAGCGTCCTCAGCCCTGCAGGGGGTCATGAAGTTGGGACAACTTCCCGAACGGCCCTCTACCGTGGACAGGGCTGGGTCTTGTTGTTTTGACAGCTGAATAGCCAACCGTGGGGCTCACCCAGGAGAGAAGAGATGACCGTACCGACCTTGATCCATTCGCGTGGAAAAGTCAGCGGTAGTAGAGTGAAATATAGAAGGCAGGCACTGTGGAAAGTGTCGAAAAATCCCCCCGGTCACCCGAAAGAACTCGTAATCTCGTAGGCAGAGGGAGTCTGGGTCAGGAAGGTAGCAAGAGAGGTACGGCGGGTGGGCTTTTGGCTTCAGAAAACCAGAAACGGTGAGGTCTTGGATGTTGACCCAGAGTTCAGCAAAAACAACCTTCCCCAGGGGATATCCTGGCTGGTGTAATCGTTATGCTGCAGATCCTGGTTAGCACGGGGGTACCAGGCAGCAGGGAATCTAAGCCACCCCAGGGTCATCTCCCAGAGCCCCTAAGGGATAGGCAGGGATCCCTGAGGGGACCTGTGGTTTTTGCCGCACTCGGGTGCGGTGTGCGCGCGCATAGCGGGGGGCGCACGCCCGCGTCCCTCGGCTCGCTCGGGAGGAGTAGGGGAGAACCAGCAGCACCCCCTGAAGTCCCCAAGAGGCCCTGCCAGTGGTAACCCTCGCCAGGATGGGCAGGAGGCACAGGTAAGGAGGGCATCGGTGTCGGCGGAGCGACCGCAGCGGAGGGGATGGGACGGAGGGATCCTGACACCTCCCCACTGTCCATCTCCCCCAGTGTCCTCCATACTACCATCTCCCCCAGGGTCCACACTGACCATCACCACAGGTACCTCACACACAAACCATCACACCAGTGCCCTCCAAACGACATCACACCACCAGGTGTCCTCCAAAACTGGACCATCCACCACCAGTGTCCTCCTACTGTCCATCTCCACCAGTGTCCTCCACATGTCCATCTCCACCAGTGCCCTCCATAAAATTAAAATTACCTTTAAGCTGTAGGCAACGTGGGGGGGAAAGCAGATCTTCACAGGTTGTTTCAGGTGGGAATTCACACAGGCATTTACAAAACAGTGTTTAGTGGCTCCCAGCTCAAATCCCATTGACTATCATTGTAGAAAGAAATCCTTGTGTGGATTTATTGCGTTTGAAAAAAAAATTCTTGGGAGTGTTGCCATCCCTCTGTCATGTCATTGACCAGGTGTTAGAACCCTTGAAACAACTTTCCCAACACTAGTGTGGCCAGAAAGGGTCACTTTGTTTTTTAAAATTCGCCTCCCCATTGAAGTCAATGGCAGGTTCGCCGGGTTCGCGAACTTTTGCGGAAGTTCGCGTTCGCCAACATCAAATTCCGGGTTCGCGCCATCACTACATATAGCCCCAAAGCAAATCTGAATTTTAAATACCATCAAAAGAAATCAATTTGGAGCATCACTTACATTTGCACACAGGGCGATAAATAGAAATATTTTATCACCAATAGGTCAAGATGACTTAAATATGCACATTAATGGTGATCTTCTTAGTCCTCTCGTGCCACCCCATGACAAGGTTAAAAGCTAATGCACTCCAGGGGTGGAAGCGAACTATTCCAGTGCCAACAATAGCAAATTTCTCTTGTTAACTACTTGTGACTTTGTCAGGGCATTTTCTATCAATCTGTGTATCACATGATAAGTGTTGGGGTCCTACACATAAAATATAAACCTGAATTTTGGGCAAAACCTTCTGCCTACATTTATTGCTGAATACAGTGAATATAAATCAATTTATGTGCCCCAACACTCTAAAAACCTTAACAATATTAATAAAGTTATCATCAGCTTGAGGAGAGATCAGGAAGGTAGACCAACTAGAGGAGAACATGAGGTGGCAGATATAAGACCAGTCACTACACAACAGACACCAGCAGCAACTGGTCTACATTACAGGAATCTCCTGCACACATGCCAAGTTCTACACTGGACTACTGCATAGATCTAAAGTGTTTCACAAAAGTCATTACACCCTTCACACTGTGGGCACTGGGGAGCTATATTTGATTGAGGGAACTATGAATGCAGAACATGATTTCCTCCCTTACGAAGCCTGGCCACAGGGCAATATTCCAAAACAACGCTAAACATACCTCCAAGACAGCCCCTGCCTTGCTAAAGAAACTGAGAATAAAAGGTGGTGGACTGGCCAAGCATGTCTCCAGACCTTAACCCTACTGAGCATCTATGGGGCATCCTCAAACAGAAGGTGGCGGAGCACAAGGTCTCTAACATCCACCAGCTCCATAATGTCGTTATGGAAGAATAATCCAGTGGTAACCTGTGAAACTCTTCTGAACGCCAGGCCAAGATGATTAACTTCCTTGCCATTATGCCGGAAGCCAGTATGGCCGCAGTTTGATCGTTAATCAAACTACGCCCGTGCCGGGATTGGGCATGTCCACCACCTCTCACAGAGCTACTACCGGCCCCATGTCTTCGGCATTATCGGTGACGCCGAAGGGGGCGGGCAACGCCATAGACCTCCATTTAAATGGAGGGGTGCCACTTTTCTCCCCACACACTGCCGGTGTTTATTACACACCGGCCGTGTGTAGAGGGCCGGTGAGAGAGTTGGCAATCGCAGCGGAGTACAGTGTAAGGCCTTACAGTGAAAGGATTTTCGTGCCATAAAAAATGGCGCGATAAGCTCGTAACGGCCAGGGGGTTAAGCCATTTGGATACAATTTGTCCTTGTCACCTGTCAGGTCTGCAGTGCACTATTATATTATATGATTGTGTGAAATGTACCTCTACTGCACCAGTGAGGGACAAAGGAAGCCGAGGAGGAGTGTAGGGCTAGCCAAGAGAACATTGACAACATTTTCTGTTTTTGCCAACCATCACGTTCTTGTTTGCCACACAGAAACAAATGAAAAACATAAGTCACAATATTCTGAATAGTATAGTGGGGGTTTTTAAGCAGAATTGCTTTTTTTTTTAGCAGTTGGATCCTGGTTATGTAGGTAATATGCTTGTTTAATTGGAAGAACCTGGCTGCAATCATGTGGGATAATCCGTAAGCAAAGACACTAATATCTGTGTGGGAGATCTGAGTATCATCGAGACTAGTGGCATCATTGCAGAGAGAGTATCAGCAGAACTTGAAAACTAGAAATTAAAAGACAAAGAGAAGAGCAGAATCGTCAGGAATTAAGGCAGTGGTGGGCAACTAAGTTGTTATGGAGGGCCACAAGTGTGGCCCTCGGCATCACTAAAGAGGCACACATACATTTTTTTATCTATACGGACTTGTATAAGCATTTTATAATGAAAATAGGACAGCAGACATAGCTAGAACACATTTTAAATTTTAAAATAACAAAACTTGTTTTAAATTATACTTCAAGCATTAGGAAACATTGAAGTATGGTGATGCACAGTTTGTGTCATGTACATCGTCAGGTTATGTTCCTCATAGTGATATATATGGGGCACATAACCTTTGATTCAAAGGCTATGTGGAGTGGACTGTGGAGGACTGAGGAGGGCAGCTGAAGAACACCCAAAGGGCCGAATGTGGCCCCTGGGCTGCAGGTTGGGCACCTGGGTATAAAGGGCTTCACATTCAAGAACAATTAGTAACTGCCAATGTTATTTGGGAGCCTGTACTCTTAAAATAACAGTTTTATTTATGGACACCTTAACAGTTTATTAAGGTACCACAAGCAGTAGGCCTGACAGTGACATCTGCCAGCGTCCTTAATGGGTTACCAGAGAGGAAGTCCACATTGAGTGAGCGGGAAATTATTTTCCCCGCTTCATCAACTGTCATTGAGCCAGGGGAATGGTAAGTGTTTGAAACATGTGACTTTATTGCCAAACACAACTGAAAGTAAAATCTATTGAACCAGCTGGGAATCATTTTGGCTTTAGATTTTTGGCTGCCCTCATAACAAACTGATCAGTAATGCAACTGCTGAACAGTCCATATTTATTAAAGAGAAGAAAGTTATGATTCCCAGGATACCGCCACTGTGTCTTTGTACATAGAGGGGTACAATGTAGGATAGCAGAGTCATTTTGTTACTTTCTGAGCAGCTTGTGTATTCGCTTTCATGCTGTCCTCCCCCACATCTCATGAAACCAAAGTGCTGACCTGGATTTGCCAGTTTTGGCTGAGGCTTCTGTCAGCCGCTTCCTCTGTTTAACTCCCTGCTCTCCTCTGACCAGAGCTCCATAGACAATTCAAGCTACAGTACATATAGGGTAACTCTGTATGACAGCGGGGATCTGTGTCTCATTACTTTCTAAACTGTAAGTAAACCAATGCGAAGAACAGGTATTTCAATTATTGAAAGTAATCGAAGGGAAACGACAATTGCAATCCTCAGTTGAAAAATACAAACATTAGATATAGGATCGACAATTTTGTTAGGAGTCCTAAAAAATCCCATAAGTTCTTTTCTACTCAAGATGATATTTTACTATTTGTAAGGACCCCAATAAAGATATAAAGCACTAACTTGTCTTTATCCATTCTTGATCTATGCTTTGTCCTATCCAGGCATCAAGATGATGCCGTTTGAAAAGAAAGCATCATCATCAATGGGAGAACATGCTAAGGATGCCATGCACATCCTTCCTTGGTTGCTTTTTCTATTTTGCCTGTACACTTCACACGCAGGTTCAGTACAAGAAAGAATTCAACAAGTAGAAAGAAGATTTTGTTGTGCATATACATCTTAAGCAGTGGTTCTCAAGCTGTGGGTCGGGACCCCATCAGGCGTCGAATGACCATTTTACAGGAGTCGACGCATTCACTGAAAGCATCAGAGCTGCTGCTAACAAGAAGCAGTGCTGATGCACACAAGCAGGGTGGGAAGTTTGGAGGAAGAGTAACGTTCCTTCCTTCAAAACGAAGAAGGGATGGGGCATTACTCTGCCTCTTAACTTCCCACCCCACACATTATTTATACAAGCGGGACGGTAAAATGGAAGGGAGGGGACATTACACTTACCTGATTGTGCTGAAAGCGATGTCGCGGTGTGCCACTTCTGGTATTTTGAACGTTAAAGTGCCTGTGAGGAGCGCAACTTCCACATTCCAAATACCAGAAGTGTCATGTTGCAACGTCATGCAAAGCAGATCTAAAATGTTGAGAACCACTGATCTAAAGGATCTAAATGAGGAGGATCAAGGTAGGAATACACCGGTCGATTTTCTTCCCAGATTTCTGCACAGCCGAGCGTCCTGCGCGTTCACGGCACTGAGCTGTGCAGAAATCTGGGAAAAAATTGACCCGTATATGCCGTTTTTGATGTTGGTAAACCCTGTTCGATATCCTATACTACTGACAGCTGGCTCCCGATGTCGGGGAAGCCAGGCAGTAGCGTGATGATGTCAGCCTTTAGATGACATAAGGATAGAGGGACTGGTATACAATCAGGATCTGCAGTGAGGTATGATCACATATCTTTTTCTGAAACGCTTGTGCAAAATAATGACCTGTGCATTGTGTCCAACCAGGTGCATATTTGATTATTTTGGAAAAGGGGACAGTTCACAAAGAGAAATCATAGAACATTGGGAACTTCAAGAGCCAGAACAGTCATATCAGAACACAACCAGATGCAAGACATTATGATATACTTTCTTGCAACTTTTGCATAAATCATTGAAATGGAAAGCTGTTGAATCATGACAGCAATGGGTGGCTTTCGGAGAGCTCTCACACCTCAGAGTAGTGCTGACTAGGTTTAACATTTGAGATCATCACTATCATTGGTGTAAAGGTGGGCATACACTAGTTGATACAAATTCAATCAATGAACCCTCAAGCGACGCATGGCGATGTCACCACACTGAGCTCGAGTGTTCGTCAATCGAACAGAGAATCGATGCACACCACTTTGCGCAATCCTGTTCGATACTTTGAAAACCTATCCAAAGTAATGGCAATCGAACAGAGATGGGTGACTGCAATCAATTCCTGAATTCCAGTCAATCACCACAAACGCACACTGTGATCGATTGTTCAGGAATCTATTGATAAATCGACCTGTGTATGCCCACCTTAAGTCTCCCGCAAGGTAAGCCATAAAAACCAATACTATGAAGGAATGGAAATCCAAAAAAAATTTCTATAACGTTTGTAGCACATATTCTTAGTGTGTGTTGGATATCATAGGTCTGATAAGTGTATGAAGATGAACAGCTTCTGTTTCTTTCCTTTTGGCACTGGTGCACATTCCATACGGCAGTGGTCAGCTATTAAAGCCTTCTGTTTGATAACATTTTACATATATAACTACAAATGGTCAGATGAAAGTGTCTCTCATATGGAGAAACTTTTAAGAAGTTTCAGAAAAAGAATTCACCACCAGGCAGCTTCCAGCATCACTAGTTCTGACCAATAAACAATAAGTACTGTATGTACTTAAGTATAAGCTGTGTTTTTAACCCAAAAAATGCTGAAAAAGAACCCCACGGCTTGTAGTCGAGTAAAGCCGGGCACACGTGACTTGATGAAGAAACACATTAAAGCAACATCGGGCGCCGTGCGTCCTCACAGCACTTAATGTTGCTCTAATCTGTTACAATATTCAAGCCATCCATGGTTCCTTCAACCAAACAGGTTTCCAACATATAAGTTCCCCATTAAACGGGAATTGATGTGCCCATGTGGTGCACATTGATTACCGTTCGATTGACCCGCGAACAATCATGGCCTGGTAACGTCACCATGCTGTGATTGATCGCAGGCCGATTGTACAGGAATCTACTCATGTATGCCCAGCTAATGGGTCCCACTTACCTGTCCATGTTTTCACTGGTCACTGGTTTGCAGGCAGCTTCTGTGAATGCTCCAATGTGTTTCCGAGATCAGTTAGTAAAATGTAAGCAAACTTGGACGACAGCGTCATCTAGTGGACTATTTATTAATTTATACTAGAGAAGGTTAAATTTCAATTCGAAAACTTCACTTCTTATGATTCAAACAAGAAAATGCGTTTCTATTTCCATTCCATGTATTGGTCCCAATTAGAGATGGTCGAATTTCTCATAGAGACATAGAGAAGGGTTGTGGGAACATTTGAAAATCTTTTTTGCTCTAGCACATGTAGTTTTTGCATAAATTAAGTTCAAAATCAAAATTCTGATTTTCAAAATTTGTGCAAAAACTATTTGTGTTAGAACTTATTTTTTTGTAGTGTACCCCACCCCTTCTCTACATCTCCAGCAAGTTTGGTGATGATACCATGTTCGACCATCTCTAGTCTCAATAATAATATTAATTTAAAAAAATGACTTTTTAAATGGGAACTTATTTTCATGTTTGAATCATAAGAATTGCTGTGAAAACCCATCCTGTAATAACAATAATCCTGTGTTCTCTTAACTTTTTTGAGGGTGTGGCACTAAGGTTCACATAGGGGCAATGGTGCTTTCTCTATATTTTTCTCATTTAGAAAACTACACTATCTGACTTTGCATTACCCACTCTCGGCTTATACTCGAGTCAATACGTTTTTCCCATTTGGAGATAAAATTAGGCATCTTGGCTTATATTTGGGTCAGCTTATACTCGAGTATATACAGTATTATGTATTTAGAAGTGCAGAGTCTCCTCTTAATGAAAAAGTAATAAAATGATCCAAGATTAAATTCCTGGACTCCAGAAAGATGGATAAATCCAATGGGAGCTGTAGGCCCAGATCTTCCTTCCATTGCTAACAGCCCTCTGGTATAGACCATACACTTCTAAAGAGCCCTAAAGTGATTTCCCTTATTGTCAGGAATAAACTGGCACTCAGTAAACAGGAGACATCTGCATATTCATGGACACAGCGCTGCGGCAACCAATCACTGTCAATTATAATCCTGCCAGATGGAGCAAATTTGCATACGTAAATGTCCTGTTGTTTAAACCTGGAGAAACATCTTAAGTCTCGGAATCCCGGGAACACAGATGTGTGATATGCACATGGTACAACAAAATACCAGGGACAACACTGCCAAATCCACTCCAACAAGGGGATAGCAGCATCTGTAAAGGGAACCTGTCATATCTGTATTTACTGAACAACCTTTTTCTTATCCATTCCAAGAAATGTTTGTAAAATAATAAAAAAGAGACCTTTATGCAGGGTTCATGCAAAATAGGAAGCTTATATCTAGTGCTGAATATATATTGCATTCATACATGTACCAACCTTAGGTATTTACCAAATTTCTCGGACTATAAGAGCCACTTTTTATAGTTGAGTCAAAGTCCCACTTACCTGTCCATGTTTTCACTGGTCGCTGGTTCGCAGGCCCCGGCAGCCTCTGTGAATGCTCCGATGTCTTTCCGAGATTCGTTAGTAAAATGTAAGCAAACTTGGATGTCAGTGTCATATAGTGGACGATTTGTTAACTTATACTGGAGAAGGTAGAATTTAATTGAGAAAACTTCACTACTTATGATTCAAACATGAAACTCCAACATTTTTAGTCCCGACCATCCTGGGAGCAATAGCTCTGCATCCCAGGAGGCTGGGAAATGTTTCATTCCTTCCAGCCAAGCAACAAAAAACTACTGCCAAACAAGTACATCTTGGCTGCATTAGCACTATCAGTACCCATTCTCTGAACATACTGACCAACTTATGGAGAGACACATTTTACAAAAGGATAGCATAAGTTGTGTCTTTACAATATTTTTCAGTCTATAAGATGCACCGGACCATAAAACCCAGTTTAGAGCAAGAAAACCAGAAACAAAACATTTAATATATGTGTTCAAATCAATTGGGTTAATGCAATGGATTAAATTAATGCAATATAAATTTCAAGCCAGAAGATGTCACTAGCAGCAGTACTATCCCAGCACATCATCCTCCTCACTGATCAAGAGGAGGGGGCCGTGGGGGAGCGGCTGCAGATCTCCTCTCCCTCTCTGGCTGTGCCTGTGTCCATGGAAACTGAGCGATTGCTGCTTCCACAGACACGGAGAGAGAGATAGGTGGCAGTTCATCTATCTCTCTCTTCATTGTTTATATCAGCAGGGCTCTGCTGGCATAAGCAATAATACAGTTCAGATGGGAGATCCAGCCGTGGCCGCATCTCTCATCTGAAAGCTCCCCAGCTAATCTCCTTGCCAGAGACCATAAGATGCAAGCAATTTTTCCCTTCGATTTTGGGGGTGAAGAAGTGGGTCTTATAGTCCATAAAATATGGTACATTAACATTCTGCATTGCAATAAATACATTTTGTGACACACAGTCCACAGACATATCTCCTCCCATATGTAAATATCTGTTCATAGGTAATAGGTTTGTTAGTGCCAGATTGTAAAATGTGTCTCTTCATAAGTTGATCAGCATGTTTGAATGAGTACTGCTAGTGTAAAGAGACATGCTAAGGTTTCAGCCCTGCACACCCTCCTGACACTGGCCTTTTGGTTGGCGGAATATAAAGTGAATGCTGCATGGCCCCGTCCTGCCTATTTTGCTGGAACATTCTGTATATTCACTTTATATGTGAATGCCTGTGTCTCTCCAAAACATCTTATAGTCCATAGTTACATATAGTCCACAAAATACGGTATTACCTCTGACAGGAGTTAGAAGTAGAGTAGAAGTTAGAAGACAGAAGTAGAGTATTACTCTACCAATACCAATTTCTAATGTTTTCCTCCAGTGCCAAAGCCGCATATTTTAGCCATCATTCAGGGTCTGTGATCCACCAGAGATCAATGATTAAACAATAATCTATACTTATGTCCTTGACTGTGATCACAAATGTCAAACACAGAGCAGCCTCTGCGGCTTTTCACCATGCAGCTTACAAACAAAGAAATGGAGAGGAGACAGAGAAAAATAGAACCGCTGTTGTCATACTGTCTTGTAGAGTATGATGCTTTGCGAGTGTCCAAACACTTAAAACTTTAAAAATGTTTTCAGTTATGGCAACGCCTACAGATTCATGATAGAATCACTTTAGATAAAGTTCTCCAGGGATCAAGTTGACAGGCTCCTGGTTCTATCACACAAATCCTCTACAGCATCACATTTCCAAGAACAGGATACAAAATTGTCAGCAGATGGTATAGAACCCCAGAACTCCTTCACAAATTTAATGAGGAAATTTCAGACAGTGTTTCAGTGTTGGAGATGTGACTCTGCTCCAGGTACATTCTTGCATCTATTCTGGGACTGCCCTAAACTACGGCCCTTTTGGCAGACTGTACGTCATTGCATAAAAAATATTACCGACCATGACCTGGGTAGTAACCCAGCACCTTACTTACTTTTTTTAAATCATATTCCAACCTCGCTCGCTCCTAGACACCTTATCAATGATGCACGTGCATGTATACCATTGCTATGGAGACAAACATCCCCACCTACTGCATTGCTCTGG
>CM070040.1:46095639-46129434 GCA_036250615.1 Ptychadena robeensis
GGGGGGGGGGGGAATCCAAGAAGATAGGAATGTGAAGAATACAAGTAAAAAGGAAAGAGGGGTAATTAGACACAACTGAGATAAATAACACGCAGCATGTTGCAAGAAAATATAAAAGAAGTGAACATGGGGGATTAAACGCTCTTCAAATAAAAGGAAAGAAAAAAGTTTGTGGGAAACGTAGATTTTCGGAAACGCCTTTCAGCATTCCGGATAATGGACCCAATACCTGGCATGGACAACAAAGCATAGAGCAAAGTGCAGACAGAGCGTAGGAGTGCTGTCGGATGTCTTCGGTCATGGTCGTACAAAAGTTGCCTCCTAATTGCAGCTCAAACCCCTAATAACTTTTGGGAGACTTGATAATTTAGTTTTGGTTTGACGGACGCAGAACTTTCTCGGCTGTTTAATATTTTAGGCTTTTTGAAAGAGATAAAACAAATGTGATAGATCATCAATTACTCAATACACAAGATACCCGCTTGGCAAGCAGACGGGCACAACGCTGCCCACAACGCAACATAAATGCCTTTTAAAAGGAAGGAACACACCAGCAAGTATGCAGATTAATGAGTCAGCATGTAATGGAGGCTCCATTTAAAGTAATCGGAGGGAGCGCACGGTGAGCCGAGAACACAAAGTACTTGTCTGAATAAGTTCTATTTTTCAGGGATAAGCAGGATTGAATAATGCATATTACAGAGCAGCCAATATGATTTAAAGGTGACATGCTGTACTCGCAGGCTTCTGGATGGGAGGGGCTGCACGCTTTTTGAAAGGCTGCAGTATATCCCCTGCAGTATATCATGATTAGTCAGATGGGAACATCAGTTAAAAACACAGCAGATCATTTCTCTCTAATATTTATATTTAAAGGAAACCTCCCTGCATACAAAATATGGAAGCTGTGATTGGTGATTTGCTTTACCAATTATCAAATCACTGATAGATTGCATTTTACTGCATCCATTTTCATGGTCAGTGACTCACTAATAATGTAAAGATGTTGTTTTTGTGTGTTTGTGTATATATATATATATATATATATATATATACACACACACACACACACACACACACACACACACACACATATATATACATACACAAACAGTGCATCCTGAAAGTATTCACAGCACATTGCTTTTTCCACAATTGATATTACACCTCTATTCCAAAATGGATTAAATAATTTTTTTCCTCAGAATTCTACACACAACACCCCATAACGATAACGTGAAAAAAGTTTACTTTTTAGATTTTGCCAAATTTTTAATACTGAGAAATCACATGTACTCACAGCCTTTGCTCAATAGGCTGTCAATGCATCTTTGGCAGGAATTACAGCCTCAAGTCTTTTTGAATAGGATGCCACAAGCTTGGCACAGCTATCCTTGGCCAATTTCGCCCATTCCTCTTTGCAGCACCTCTCAAGCTCCAGGCTTGGTGATGAGTGGTGTCTGGTTTCCTCAAAACATGACGCCTGTCATTCACACCAAAAGGTTAAATCTTTGTCTCATCAGACAAATTTTGTTTTCTATTATATGAGAGTCCTGAGAAGTGTCAGCTGTCTGGCCAATCTAACATACAAGCCTGCTGCTGAGGTTCTTCTTCTGGAAGGTTCTCCTTTCTCTATAGAGGACCTCTGACAGAGTGGCCACCTGGTTCTTGGTCACCTCCCTGACGAAGACCCTCCCCTGATCGCTCAGTTTAGATGACTGGCCAGCTATAGGAAGAGTCCTGGTGGTTTTGAACTACTTCCACATATGGATGACGGAGGCCACTGTGCTCATTGGGACCATCAAAGCAGCAGAATTGTGCTGTGAGACAATCCTGTCTCTGAGGTCTACAAACAATTCCTTTGACTTTATGCTTAGTTTGTGCTCTGACATTGTCAACTGTGAGACCTTATATAGACAGGTGTATGCCTTTCCAAATCATGTCCATCAACTGAATTTACCACAGGTGGACTCCAATTAAGCTGCAGAAACAAAAGGATGATCAGGGGATGCACTGCAATGTTAGAACTAGATGGGCAGAAACTCAAGTCAGGAAAAACACATGCACATGGATTTATATACATGATCTGTGATTTTTTTGCCTGAGAAAACATGGCTACCCCAATGTACAAATATTACTTCATACACACTAAAACTTAAACTAATTACATAGTTTCTGTGTATTCCGGCTGCACACCCAAGTGTACTGGTACAATTTATAGTATCACACAGTCCACTGGAGGACAAACACACAGACCCCTCCAGATTTCCTTATATTTCCATGTATATGAATGGGATGCTTTAATACAACAAGCATGTGTGTGCACAAACTACTCCCAAAGAAATGTAAAGGTGTAGAGGGGCATTAAATCAAAAGGTAACCTTTCCAACATGCAGGAGATATCATGGATGACTTGATTCATGTGGTGCATCTCATCTATGCTGTATCGATTCGTAAACCAGAACAGACATGTAACAACTTATTTTTTTATGCTTCTGTTTTTTCTAGCAGGTTAGGATAGTGCTATTGCCATTTAGAACAGGATATTAGTTATTATTATACATAGAGTTTATATATACACTCACCAGGCACACCTTGCTAGTACCGGGTTGTACCCCCTTTTGCCTTCAGAACTGCCTTCATCCTTCGTGGCATAGATTCAACAAGGTACTGGAAACATTCCTTAGAGACATTGGTCCTTAGTGACATGATAGCATCACGCAGTTGCTGCAGATTTGTCGGCTGCACATTCATGATGCCAATCTCCTGTTCCACCACATCCCAAAGGTGCTCTATTGGATTGAGATCTGGTGACTGTGGAGGCCATGTGAGTACAGTGACCTCATTGTCATGTTCAAGAAACCAGTCTGAGATGATTCGAGCTTTATGACATGGTGCATTATCCTGCTGGAAGTAGCCTTCAGAAGATGGGTACACTGTAGTCAAAGGGATGGACATGGTCAGCAACAATACTCAGGTAGGCTGTGGCGTTGCAAGGATGATCAATTACTACTAAGGGGCCCAAAGTGTGCCAAGAAAATGGCCCCCCCACACCATTACACCACCAGCCTGAACTGTTGATACAAGGAAGGATGGATCCATGCTTTTATGTTGTTGATGCCAAATTCTGATCCTACCATCCGAATGTCACAGCAGAAATCGAGACTCATCAGACCAGGCAACATTTTTCCAATCCTGTACTCTCGTGATTCCCATCCTTCCCCCCTCCATTCTACTGCGAAAGCAATGCCCCTGAAACATGAACATGAAAGTCTATAAGCGATCGGTGGGCATGCAGTGGTGCAGAATTGTTGCGGGATCACCGAGCATTGGAAAGAATTCCCGATCCCGGCTCGTGCAGAGTTTGTTTTGTAAAGTAATAACCATTATCCATGCTATAACGTTACATCTAAGTTTAAATTACACTCACACAACTCAGAAAACCTGCAAAAGTCTGTCAATGCCTCCACTTGAATATGCTAGTTTTCTGGCCGCCATGTTGCGCGCCTGATTTTAATACTTCAACGTTCTCCCCAAAACATGCATACATGCATACAACTTTCTACATTTACAAACCTGTTCCAGCACAATGGCCTTAGAGATAATTAGTGTGACAGCAAGACAACCGGCATTTGCAGAAGAGATTTAAAAATGGTGACGCCATGTTGCTCTTATGACAAGTTTTATGTAACATGATCCTAAAAATAAGCCACCACCATTTACAAAGTCAGAGACATGGAAATCTGAAACAAATTCAGCTTCATTTTCTGTTTGATTTTCAATAAAAAGTAAGTATGTATGATCCACACTTTTTGAGGATTAGGAAAGCTAGATAGGCAAGAGTAAAAAACTTCTCTTTCCAATACATTGCTTGATTTGACAGTTTCTTTTCAACCATAATTATGTTTTCAATTTTCTATTTCAATTTATTTTATTAAATCTATTTAAAATCAATAATCAAATATATAATTTGCTGGACCACCCATTGAGTTGATAGTAAGATGCTTTCGCTCTTATAGTTGCAGCCTCCCAAATAAACTTGTTTCTGCGCGTTCTTTTTTCCTTAAAGCCGCCATAATAAAAAGTTAATATCTGGTGCCTATTGCTTGTACTCATTCCTTGTGGCATTCCTGTGGGCTGATTACTTCTCTATGATGTTGCAACTCATCTGAACATGCACTGAGGATCATAAGTATTTGAGCACCCTGTGATTTTGCAAGTTCTCCCACTTAGAAATCATGGAGGGGTCTAAAATTCCCATTATAAGTACATTCCCCACTGTAAGAAACAATCAGGATCAGGATTTGTATTGCACTGCTGCACATAAGTATTTGAACACCTGGCAATCAGCAAGAATTCTGGCTCTCAAATGCCTGTTAAGCTGGCCATACACCTTTAGATCTCTCTGTCAGATATCCTTTAGATCTACCAACAATTATGTAGTATAGGGTCCTCTGCGACTGAACACAGGTAGACTTGAGTGTTTAGAAAGTCCTTCATATTACATGGTTTTGGTAAAACAAAAAAGGAGATCTAAAGGAAATCTGACAGAGAAATCTGAATGTGAATATGGACCCTAACTCTGCCTTTAAAAAGTCCACCTCTACTCCACTCATTAATCTAAATTAGTAACACCTGTCTGAGCTTCTTACAGACACCTGTCCACCCACAGTCAGTCAGACTCCAACTACTACCATGAGTAAGACCAAAGATCTGTCAGAAGACACCAGAGACAAAATTGTGGACCTCCACAAGGCTGGAAAGGGCTATGGGCAATTGTCAAGCAGCTTGGTAAAATTAGATCAACTGTTGGAGCAATTGTTAGAAAATGGAAGAGGCTAAAGATGGATGTCAGTCTCCCTTGGAGCTGCACGCAAGAACTCAGCTGGAACCACAGTTTCAAAGCTCAATATGCCGTCATGGTTTCAAATCATGCATTGCACAGAAGGTTCCCCTGCTAAAGTCATCACATGCCCAGGCCCGTCTGAAGTTTGCTAATGACCATCTAGAAGATCCAGAGGAGGCATTGAAGAAAGTCATGTGGTCAGATGAGAACAAAGAAGAATTTTTTGGTCTAAACTTCACTCACAGTGTTTGGAAGAAAATGAAGGATGAGTTGCATCCTAAAAACACCATCCCTGCTGCTTTGGGAGTGCTTTTCGACAAAGGGGATAGGACAACTGCACTGTATTCAGATGAATAGGGTCATGTATTGTGAGATTTTGAAGACCAACCTCCTTCCCTCAGTCAGAGCATTGAAGATGGGTCGTGGATTGGTCTTACAACATAGTAATGACCCGATGGACACATCCAGGATAACCAAGGAGTGGCTCTGTAAGAAGCATAGCAAGGTTCTGGAGTGGCCTAACCAGTCTCCTAAACCTAGACCTAAATCCAATAGAAAATCTTTGGAAAGTGCTGTGGTGCTCAGTGACAGCCTAGAAACCTGCCAGATCTGTGTGGAGGAGTGGGACAAAATCCCTGCTGCAGTGTGTGAAAACCTGGTGAAGAACTACAGGAAAAGTTTGACCTCTGTAATTGCAAACAAAGGCTTCTGGGCCAAATATTAACATTTCTCCGGTGTTCAAATACTTATGTGCAGCAGTGCAATTTCCTGAATTTTTTTGAAATGCTGTCTCTCACATTGGGAATGAACCTATAATGTGAATTTCAGACCCCTCCATCATTTCTAAAGCCCCCATACACGTTCCGATTATTCTCCCGACCGATTTTTTGTCCGATCCGGTCACCCGATTTTCACCTAAAATGTTATGGTCGGTCGGTCGGCTGGCACGAAAAATCGGAATTCAGATTATCACCGATCCATCAGCCCGACCCTATTTATTAACAGCAGATCGACCAAAAATTTACGGACAGGTCCGAAGCGGTCCCGACCGATTTTTCGGCCGATTTTGAAAAATCGGGATCGGTCGGGTACATAATTCCGAATCCGATTAATCTCCCGATTGATTAATCTCCCGACCACATTGGTCGGTCGAGCAAAATTCGTACGAAAAATCAGAACGTGTATGGGGGGCTTAAGTGAGAGAATTTGCAAAATCGCAGGTGTTCAAATACTTATGTTCTTTACTGTACCTCAGTTTTCTTTTGAAAAGTTTTATGTAAACCTAAAGCCCCCCATACACGTTCCGATTATTCTCCCGACCGATTTTTTGTCCGATCCTGTCACCCGATTTTCACCTAAAATGTTATGGTCGGTCGGTCGGCTGGCACGAAAAATCGGAATTCGAATTATCACCGATCCATCAGCCCGACCCTATTTATTAACAGCAGATCGACCAAAAATTTACGGTACATAATTCCGAATCCGATTAATCTCCCGATCGATTAATCTCTCGACCACATTGGTCGGTCGGGCAAAATTCGTACGAAAAATCGGAACGTGTATGGGGGGCTTAAGGTGAACTGAAAGCAAATATATGGTATATTTTAAATGTTAATTGTGCCCAAGCAGCATAGGCAAGCATTATAAGTCATAAGAGACTCATGAGATAGCAAAAGCCTGTTTCTGCAAGTTGGCTACCTTAAAATAGTGACATTACAGTACATGGCACATGGCTAGCAATTAATTGATCAATTGATGGCAATACTAATATATAGTCCTGTGCCGTCTACCTTCTCTTTTCAAAGCTTACACATTTTCAGTCCCCTCTAAAGGATTTTTTTACAGGGGAAAATGTCTCCCATCCATATTGCCAGCCATGTGAGGGTTAATCCCTAAATATATGGCTCGGTATGTCACTCCTGACATGGTGGCTGCTATCTCGGGCCGCAGAGGAGCGCCTATTTTAGAAGATGCAGAAAGGCTGAACGTTGCTTCAGCCATATTGCTTCATGACCTATTTCTGTACTTGTGACAGCGCGCATCCAAACGCAACGTAAGCAATAAGTAAGGTGGTTTGGTACTGGTGTGATGAATAGGACAGTCCTATAGATTTTACATGAATTTACACTTTGGGGGAGTTTATTCATTAGTGAATTGTCCCCATATCTTTAGGTTTAGCAATGTTTATCATACAGATTGCAATTCTTACAATCATTACGCGCATGCTCTTCACACAAACACAGGCATATAGTCTGGTTAAAACGAGTTTATATAAATCAGCAATGCCAAGCTATCGCTATATGCAAAGAAATAATTTATTTTATTTATTTTTTCTGATAATAAGGGAAAATTACCAATATGAAATTATATTTCAAGTATTTTATGTATGTGTTACTAATCTGTTTTGTCATTGGTATTCATCACTAATTTTATCAAGAGTATGGAGAGTGTGTATACAGGGTTTCATGCACTATATTTCATATAGATTCACATATCTATCTTTAAAATCTCTGCTTTTATGGCAGCCCCCTGCTGTTCATTTCTTGCAGCAGAAGGTAAAATCCTTTCAGTTTCTCCCAAAGAAAACCCACAAACCACAACGGAGTCATTTGGTGTCGCAACAATATATACAAAGCAGTAAGCTTACACCCCGGGCCGCCCTGCTAGTCTGCCCAAAAAGAGAAAGATTACTTTTCTGCTTTGTAGTAAGCAGATATTTGAACAGGAAATTACTTTGCTGCAAAGTCCCCCAAAACTCTGCAAAACGTTTGTCCCACCAGCATTGAAGTACAGCTGTATTGTTTTTAATAGGTATTTACTATATTCAATGGATAAGGGTAGGAATGCCCCATGTATTGGCAGCTGTATGTTCATGGTGTATCTGGAAAACTTTCTCTAATACCCTTATCATGACAGCTTTCACTGAAGTGTATCTACAGGTCAAATAATGGGTTGTATAAAAAAAGGCTAGCACTGGATCATGATATAGTACAAGGTCAGCTTCACTGCAATGGCTCTAAAGCAGTGATTTGGATCCACGGCCCCAGAAGTGACATTGCAAAGTATCCCTTCCTGTATTTGGAATGCGGAAGTACTAGTGTGGAGTGTCAATGCCATGTTCCAAATACTGGAAGTGACGCTCTGCAATGTCTCTTCTGGCAGGATCAGGTACGTGTAATGTCCCCCCCCTTTCCCATATGGCATCAAACCACTACATGTACTCAAGTAATACGAGTGATCATGTAGCATATGATACCTCAACAGAGGTTTTCACTGTATTGGTTCTGAGTGATCATAGAACAGGCTTTAACTGCATTGGCTTTTGAATGATGCCAGGGCATTATCACACTGCTATATTTAAAGATGAACCCCAGTCTTACCTCCAGAGTTCAGCCATGGAAATGCATTTCTCTGATTTCTTTTAACCGAGTACATTTGTGGCTTAAACAAGGTCCAAATAAAAAGATCACATGACACAATCTGAGTGATCACATGATCACTGAGTGATACCATGTTGTAAATTTGTCATATACAATAATCCCAATTACTGTGTACTCCCTACAGGTAGCCCATTCTATAGAAAGCCCAAAGTAATTTAACACAGCCTTTTTGTGCTTCCTCAGAACAGCCAATCACAAAAAAACCTGCCTTCTTACCTTAGCCACCCCAACAAAGTAAGGAATTGTTTCCACTATACATCGGGACCCCTCTGCTAATCGTATACGCTTAGCTGGGATCCCGATGTATCCCACAGACATTGCCTGCTCGGCTGAGGATCTGTTTACACATCCGCTGGTGCAAGTACGTTCAGCCTTACATCGGCGGAGCGGCTTGGCACAGTGAAGACAGATCCTCCGCCAAGCAGGTAAGTCTATCTGCTACGTCGAGACCCCTCCGCTAAGTGTATATGCTTACCGGAGGGGTCCCGATGTAATGGAATTATAGCCTAAGTTTGTTAATGGGTTATTATAGAGAGAAAACAAATGAATTTGTTTATATATATATTGTTTCAATAATGGATTTTCTATAGAAAAATAAACAATACCTCATCTAGACAACTCACTGAACGTCAGCAGTCTTGTTCAGTGGTAAATTTTCAGGTGCCAGGAATATACTTTTTTAGATATGTCTAGGTCACTTCTTGCATTTATAAATCTAAAACCAAACTATTGTGTGTGCCAAGGCAAATAATAAAATTCACAATTTGCCAAAAATATGCAGTTATTCCACAGTGGGCTCAGGCTCCACTGCTGCGACCAGAAAACACGTGTGGTTTTCGTTGCATGTTTGTCAGTCCATTCATTTTAATGGACGCGGCCTGGCATTTTGGACAGGGTTGCGGGTGGTGTGGTTTAAAAAACGCGGTAAGCCATGTTTTTTCTCGCACCGCGCCTGTGGAGACTGACCCATTGGGGACAATAGGAGCGGTTCAGGCGCATTTCGCTCCCATTATGCCCCAGTGGTGCCTCAGCATTATTTAGTCTGTGAAAAAGATTTCCTGTTTAAATAACTTGAACTTGCACATGACATAACCATCATGTGCCCTTTCAACCTTCTTTTTCAACAGTTTTTGGTTTTAACAGTTATGCTGCTGATGTTTTCCTGAGGACAGCCTAACTAAATAGGTCTGAATCAGGAAAAAAAGCATGAGAATGGGCACAGAACTTATTTTAAGGGGTCAGCCACAAGATTTTATCACAATATACATAAAAAAGCTTATTTTATATTAGTTTTCCCCTGACAGTATCACAATGACTGTAAAATAAACAATATGGTTAAGGATTGAAGACGTTATGTGGTAGAAAAAGTTTGGTTCTTTTTCAGGTGAGATAAATGTCCGGTATTCCAGTGTTTACATGTGATGAAAAGCTGAGCCAATTTCTGGAGATAAACCTAACACACTGTTCAAGTATGTTTTAAGGCCCCCATACACGTTGAGATTTTCCGTTCGATTGACCTAGCCTGATCAAAGTTTTCCGATCGGAGATTGGCGATCGATCGTACTGCCATTGAAACACCCCCACATAAAACAGATATTTGATCGATTTTAGTTCATCTGACATGTTATACAAGCATGCTTATTAGTTATATTCAACCACAATTGGTCGGCCACAACAAAACAAAATGTGAGATACGTTCGATGACTACTCACCTGATCAAAATTCTCCGACATGTCTGATAATTTTTCAATCAAACTTTTGTCCAATTTTTATCCATCTAGGTCGATCCAACCATGTGGACGAACATAGATTTCCGGACGATTGACAAAACAAATTGATCAAATGAAAAATCTCAATGTGTATGGGGGCCCTCTGGTTCAGCAGCAAGAGATATCGCCTCTGCATTTTAACTCCAGTCTCCTGAATTTTGTTCAGGTTGGTGGCCTGACTTAAATCAATGAACCAAAAATGCAATTGTCTGCAGTACTTAAAAGGTAAATCAAGATCATCACAAAGTAACAAGATTACGATTGATAAGCGACACTGCTGTCCCCAAAGAGTGACAGGGTCTCATCAACTCCAATGATCTCAGCGAAGGGTTCTTACAGCTGCATCTGGATCGCAAGCTCAGCGGTTCGTCACTTAGGCAACTTCACACATTCCTGTAAACTCTTGCAGCCTGCCCCATCCAGATAGCAAAATTGTATCCATAATAAAAAGAGAGGAACCTACCTGCCAGGAGTGGCCATCCAAGAGGAAGTATACAGAACAGCTGGGAAGCCCCAGCCAGGGATGACCAGGCCTCGCTGCCAGGCACCCAGACAAGCTCTCTCCCCGGAGCTTCAGACTCACAGCTACAAAGAGCGGCAGCAGGAAGTAATTCCAGCACATGGACTTTCTCTGACCTCACCCTCCATGGCAACAGGGAATTTAAAGGGACAGCTTTCCCCGTCCTGTTCTGGGACAAAACAAAAAGCAATCCAATGTATTTGTCTGGCAGGAAATTTGATAAAACAACAAACAATGGCAAAAAGAAAATGAGCCAAGCCAATCCAAGTAATAAGGCTGAGGTTAAAAGATTTCAAGCACATAAAAAGCAAAAGTTATTTTCAACATGATTATTTTCATCGATCGGTTATAAGAGGGAAAATGCTTTCAATGCAGAGAACATATTTGCCTGCAAAGATCCTTTTTTTAACATCTTAAATCAGTAACTGTGAATAATTGTCTTGTCTGATCAATTTGCTGGAAATGGCAATCATCATCAATGCCATTAGTAGGGGATTGGAGAAATCCAGTAAATTAAGTACATTTGATCGATTTTCTAAATATTTGTACATCACTAGATGAATCTATATGGCCCATCATTGCTCATCAGTCTTATTGTGGATGGTGTCAATTAAAATGTAATGTAAATTAAATTTAAATGTAACGGGGGACAGGAACAGGCCATAGGCCACTTTGCCTATCCCAGGTAAGTGGGGTGCTTGATCCATGACTGCTGTATGTCTCCTGTCCTATAGTTGCCTACAGAGCAAAAAAAGAGAACAATGATTTTTGGGTTCCATAGTGAAACAGTGGATGCCCACTCTAGCTAGCTGGAAAGAAGAGAGGAGACATACAGCAGCCATGGATCAAAGGCCACCCCCCTTACCTGGGAAAAGTACACTGGTCAGCTGTGGACAGATACGGTCTGTTCCTGTCCCCGTTATCTCTTCCTCCCTCGCACCATCCCTGTGGGGATTCCTCCCGGGACCATGCCTATCCTGAATACAATCAGCTGGAACAATTTTGTGTCTTCCCAGTTGCACATACTCATTTAAGTCCCCCATACACGTTCCGATTTTTATCACGACTTTTTCGTCCAATCGGGATGCACGATTTTCACTTAAAATTTTATGGTCGATTGGTCGGCTGGCACGAAAAATTGGAATTCGAATTATAACCGATCGATAGGCCCGACACTATTTTATTAACAGCAGATCGACCAAAATTTACGGACAGGCCTGAAGCGGTCCCGAACGAAATCATCTCCCAATCACCCCGACCAAAATTCGTACGAAAATTCGGAACGTGTATGTTATATCTTAATGTCAGAAGAAAGTAGAGCGGAAATAGAACTGGTGCTTACACATAGTTAGGACTCTTTCTTCATCTCAATATGAAAATACTGGATGCCAACTTAACCAAACACCAGTGCTGCCAGATGAAGTGATGGGACACAAGTTACATACTTCTCTATACCTGAGAAATGTCAGATGGACAAGCAGAGGGAAGGAGAGAATGTGCAATGGGTTGAACCTCCACCGATTGATTCTGTTGTTTTACCCTCCATGGGCAACGCTAAACTTCACCATAATGGCACAAAAGCAAGCGTGCACAGATATTAAAAGAACCAGCTAATGTAAAGGTAAAAGGGGCATTCCACCCAAAGCCCCTGTTATGTATTTGGTGGATGCTTGAGCCTTAAACCACCGGACAGTTTCTCAAGAATTCCATGGGTGATAATTCTGTAAGTTCCTAGGTCCACAAAACCTAAAGTGGGGTTATTTTTTGTATTGAGCAGAACGTAACAGAAGGGCTGGAAATCTCCCAGGTTGGCAAAGAAACTGCTGTTAGGTAAGACTGTCCTGCCAATCAGAGGGCTGAGATTTGTAGTACCCCATCTTGCAGAGATTGTCCTACAATTTAATGTGTTACAACTTGTAGTTTCCAGCCTGTACAGACTGACAAACATCCAGCCTGCTGGGATTTGTAGTTCCTGGCTTGTATAGGGCTGTGACAGCTAAGGGATAATATCATCGCCATATCGTTTTAGAGATATTTGTTCCTTCTTGGCTTCACACAGGTTCATAATATCAAACAAAATAGATATATGGAGCCATTCATCTTGTCTGCTACCCACAATCCTTTGCTGCAGGTGCTGTATTCTGACAGATGTTCTCCTAATGCAGACATTACTGAAGATTAATGGAGCACATATTCCAGACGTGACAGTCTAACACCTGATGACTATGACTCTGCAGTCTTCATGCCTTTATTTTAAGTACACTCCACCAAAAAGTGGATCTTTCACTGTAAATGTTAATTGGCCTGCCCATCACATCCAGAGGCAGTTGGTCAGGAGTTTTTGCCTAGTCAGCAGAGTGTAAAGCAACAGCATTGAAACATTAGAAATGTGATTAATTATGGAGATAATCTACAAACACTTACCTTAATTTCATACAAGGACAAACCATGGATTTTTATATACATTATAAAGGTGACCATACACGTGCCGATTTTTCGGCCGTTTTTAGCCCTCCCGACCGATCCGGTAGGTCGGTCGGGAGGGATTCAGAACTGTTTTAAAATCGGCTGAAAAGTCGGTCGGGTCCCGCCCGCGGATGCCCGATTTTTCGGGAAGACGGCAGCTTGTACATGACGGCAGCTTGTACATGACATATACAAGCTGCCGTTTTCCCGAAAAATCGGGCATCCGCGGTCGGGACCCGACCGACTTTTCAGCCGATTTTAAAACAGTTCTGAATCCCTCCCGACCGACCTACCCGACCGCATCGGTCGGGAGGGCTAAAAACGGCCGAAACTTTCATGAGACTTACCAACAACTATGTAGTATAGTGACCTCCCTGATAGAATACATAGTGATTGGAAGGTGTAGAAAGGTCCTCATATTACATGGTTTAGGTAGAAGAAAAGTTGGTTGTACAGAAGTTGCATGGAGGAGTCTGCCTGTCTATGGGGGGCTTAAGGTTTAGACATCTAAAAAAGAAGGGTTTGCATAATATTTATCTCAAACAGACAAAAGTTAAGATATGCTTCCTTGACAAGTACACAGCTTCATCATATTTCATTTGGGATACAATGTGTCTCTGAGGAATAACCGTTCTAGGAAGCAACTACAATTACTTAGTATTTAATCCTACCAGACGCATGGCATCAGCCACAAATCTCTACAGGACACGACACTGGCTGGAAACTGGCACACACTCACAGAGGAATCATTGAGAGCACCTGTAAGAAGCTATTAAAATGTTCTCTACCTGTCTGGTAAAGGCCGCCCCATTCCCAGGTGCCGACAGTTATTTAAATGCCAATTCCTGGCTTGTATTGCTGTTTAAAGACTATGAGTTACGCCTCCAATACACTTTTAGATTACTCCATACAATTCCCATTAGATCTAACAACAACTATGTAGTGCTGGGGGAAAGGAAAAGTTGTACAGAAATTGTATGATAAGATTGTACGCTTTACAGTGTGTACGGGGAAGTTTACCAGTCATGGAGAGGAATTGTAAATGGCATAAGCCAAAATTATCAGTTTGGTGAGTACTGGTTTATGTACAAGGACGTTAAGGTCAGAGTTTTATTGCAATCATTGCTAGAAAGGATTCATATTAGTCCTGGTTACTACAGTGGACCCTTAGGAACTTTATTCATTCCGAAGGGTTGGTTGTAAGTCAAGTTGGTTAAAAGTCAAAACCAATTTTCCCATAGGAAATCATGCAAATGCCATTAATCCGTTCCAGACCTCCCAAATTACCACTTTCCTAACCTTTTTAAAATACAAAATATGTAAAATATGTGTAACATACAAGAAACACCAATAATATTTCCACTTTAATAGCAAATAAAGTTATAGCTTGTTCCTAGCTTACCAGAAAAAAACTTTTTTAAACTTTTTCCTCTGCTCAATTGTAATTGCCCTCCTATCTCTCTCTCCTTTTTTTCCATCTGTCCTACCTTTTTTAGGGCCATGATGCACTGATTGTCCTCAGCACAGAGGAAAATTCCTAGACACCTATGGGGTCCTTGCTTATATATCTAGGCTCAGAGGAAAGTTTCTGGACACCTCTGGGGTCCTTATAGCATTTGTACTGACTTTACAGAAGTCTATGCTTTAAAGTGTCATTTATGCTTTCTGCCACAGGAGGGCGCCTGGAAAGCATAAACAGATTCTGGTCACAAAACAAAACATTGATCGTATGTCAAGCTGTTCGAATGTCAAGGGTCCACTGTATTCTTATCAGGAAACAAAGTTATATGACTTTCGAAACGTATAGTTGCCACCAGAACCGAATGGGGTTCATGCAATGGAGATCATGTGCAAAATAAACCCTCCTTCCCAGCAGACCACAGCCAAAGAATACCCGACAACATAACCGTTTGCTATGCTGAGTAAAATATTCCTTGCCTTTCTTTGCTTGCTTTTGATTTGGGACTCCTCTGGCCATTTGTAATTCTTGGTGGATGATAAGAAGTCTGGTACACCAGGCAGAAAACAATGATTGGTACCTAAAGATGGGCATACAAGTGGCAATTTGTTGGATCAAACATGTATTTTTGTATTGTAAAGAAAGAGAACCAAATTATGCAGATTAAACCCAATTGATTTTCAAAGGAACTGACACACTTTTTCTTTATAGTTTTGAATTTACTTCTGAATGAATACTGGAGGGAGATTGGAAGTCTGTTTTGTTTTGTTGATTCTTACAAATCAATTTACCAAAGGTATCACAAGTGGTTTCAAATGTTTGGGCCCCAAACCTTTGAGCACCAAACCATTGCTAAATGGATGAAACAAAAAGGTTGCCTTTTGTAATTTAAATATTAACTGCCCATCTAACCTTGATCAATTGTTCAACCACCCAGTGTGATTGCCAGGTACAAGACCAATCACGGCTCTCTTCATTTTATGCTTTATTTCCATTACTTTTGGTCGACCAATTCAGGTAAAATCAGATTGATTTTTGTCTTAAACTTTTGACTGATTGATTTAGGTAAAATAAAATTTAATTCAATATCAAATGATTGATTTTTTAAGCCAAAAATCAATAATTTTTTTCTTGAATCAACCTATTATTTATTTTTATTATTATCATTAGTGATGGCCGAACTTTGGCCATGTCTGTCCGCCCGTTCGCGGACAGATTCAAATTCCCCGCCTCTAGGCGGGGAATTTGAATCGGAAAACCCGGATGTGACGTCATATCCGGCACCTGGAACGCATAGTTCCTGGTGTGCTAACCGGATGTGACGTCACTGACGTCACATCCGGGTATGCGAGCCAGCTTTTCTCTACCCGGTCTTTCAGTGAAAAGATTCTTTCTGCGGCGGGATCTCGCTGCTTATGATTCCACCGGAGGAAGAATAGATGGATCCTTCTCGCCGGCGAACAGGGCGGGTCGAACACCCGCACTGTCCGCTGGCGAGAAGGAGGGCGAACATGTGTGTAGTGTTGCGGGCAGTTCGGCCATCACTAATTATCAATTATTATATAGCGCTAGCATATTACGCAGCACTGTACAATACATTAGAGTTGAGATGCACCACAATATAATTCACACAGGTACAGGTTATGACACAGAAGGAGTAGAGGACCCTGCCCGGTCAGGCTTACAATCTAATAAGTTGGGAAACAAAGTATACAATAGGTGGGGGGGATGGGACTTGCATGGTGGTGATGTTAGAAATTAAAAGATGGGTAGGAGAGGCTGAATAGGTGAGTTTTTAGAGCTTTTTGTAAGGTGGCAAAGGTAAGATCAAGTCTGATGGGGCGAGGAAGAGAGTTCCAAAGAGTAGGAGCGGCCCTAGAGAAGTCTTGAAGCCGCGCATGTGATGAGGTTATGAGCGGGGATGTCATTAGTAGGTCACTAGAGGAGCGGAGGGGGCGGTTAGGGGATTGTATTTATGTATTAGGTTGGAAATGTAAGTAGGAAATGAGGTGTGGAGAGAACATAAAGTTCAACAGAAAATAAAACAGCGAAGAGTCCTGGTTGATTGCTGCATGCTACAGAAAGTGACAAATTTCTAGTGATCTATCAATTTCAAAGGGTTTGTAAAACCCTGGTGTAAATAAAATATTGTTCTAACCTACAAACAATATTTTATAGATAAAGAACATGTATTTTCATGTAACAGTTTCCCCCCTTTATTACTTTAATTCTATGTTCCTTCATTCGCCTTTTTGTGCCAGTGCTACCCTAAACGGAGCGTACCCTGTTTGAAAAGGGCTGCTTCTTTAGGACTACATGACCCAAGAGCACTTGTGTGAGTTGCTTGCTTCACGTGCAAAATAGTGTTATGGGGATTCACACTCAGGAGGCACACTCAGGAACACAAACACAGATGTAATGTGAAAAACGCATGTGTTTTTGTATATATGCAGAAACACATGCCTATAAAAAAATGCATGCTTTTAAAAAACGCATATAGTGTGAATGGGCCCTGAATAGCTAAGGTAGCCACCTCTTCACAGGAATTGACTGGTGAAGATGTTAAGGTAGAATCTAAATCTGGATGAATGCAGAAATGTTAAATACATAAAAGCAATAAAAAGTAAACTAAAAATGTTTAGATTTTACATGAAGGTTTTATAACCCTTTAAGCTGTGTACGGATACCAGAGAATAGTCACCAAGGATCTGTTGCGATTGGCTTGGGTGAATGTGTAGCATCTGCTTAGCTGTCAGTAGTTTAGTTAGTCTAAACTCTTTAGTGTTAATGTTACTAAAATAATATAATGGGCAACAAGTATATAAAGAAGACGGTAAATAGCGACAATATGGGTTTCCTTTAAGATAAAGTTACGGTCATGAGGGATAACTATGGAATCATATGGAGGATAAAGCATTTTCTAAGTTAGTCTAGTCACCTGTACTTTCCGTGCTGTTTAAACAAACAGGGTTCTCACTCCGTCTGTCACATGGCCACAAGGGAGACTTTTTAAATTGATCACTGTGATAGGGGAATACAGTTCTTGTGTGGATGATCATTGTGCTATGCAGCATTACTGACAGTGTAGGGTCTAGCGAAAGGCAGTAAACTGGTTTACTGCTGTGTGGAAGAAGATATCCACTGACCCCCCACAATCCCAGTTATATCCTAATCATGACTTAACCACCTGGGAGTTACAAGCTTTTCCCGCCATTTTTTTAGGCACGAAAAGCCGGGCGGGGGGAGTACAGTGTACTTTGCCGTGATTGCCGGCTCTCCCCCCACCCCCTCCTGCGTCACCAATGACACGGGGCCGGAAAGGCTCTGTGTGTCTGCAGCTCTGTAGAAGTGCTGCAGGCACACAGAGAGGCGGTTAACGATCAAACTGGCATAACACTAACCAGGTTAAGTTGGGCATAGACGGGTCGTTCTTCCATCGATATGCAGATAGATCGACTGTGTGTGATGATGCCACCACTAGTGCTGTCCCCATTTAAAGTAATGGAATCAGCCGTGAATTTAATGTTTGAACCTGCCAGGTGGACGCACCTGATTTTCAACCAACTGCCAGCCGATTGTTAACGCACTCATACTTGCACTGGCTTATGTTGCGAGCAGCAAAGAAAGGTGAGCTTTTATTTTTAAGGGGTATCTGTCACTGCATGAAGACCCAATGTAGGTGAGTAATTGCTTGTTTTGGGGTTTTTTTAAGTTTTAATTTGTTTTAAGAGAGAAGAGAGCAGGGACTGTAGACATTCTTTTGAAATGTTTAGGAAGAATTGCTCAACATACAGCAGGTCAATGAGGGCTCATTTTAAAGCAAGCTTGTTGAAACTGTGAACATACCTGAATGGCCATATTCTAGATTTACTTAAATCAGGTAGTGAGACCACTTCTGTAGCAAGACCGCTACAAGTAATCAGCTGTGTCCTCCTTCATTTACCTGCCATACTGCCTATTCTTTACAATAGGTCTTACCATCCATACTATAGCATCTCATCTCATTGATCGTCAGCTACAGCTTACTATACAGCTGACATGACTGAGATCTCGTCAGACATTAAAGTTTAAAACTCCAATTTACACACATGTTCTAGGCAGTGACATGGGGTACCATAGCATTTTATTGACCAGATTTTCTATCATAAGAGGCAGTATTGTGCGACTATGCCACATACATATAATGCTTAGGGAGATCCAAATTTGTTTGTGTAGCTAAAAGGGTGAAATTAGGCAATCCTAACAGGATTTAACTGTGTTTTTTACAGCTTTTTTTGCCTTTAACATGCCCCCCATGATGAGTGCCTCAGAGAAAGTTGTTAAAAAATAGATAAAAAGCGCTGAAAGGCGAGATGCTAGGATTACAGGAGTTAAACATTTATGTCCTACCCGTGGCCGCCTGCTAGATATCATCTTGTTATATTTAGAAAATTGGGAAGAGAAGGCTGCCGGCTGCCAGGCATTGTTTCCTAAATCATTAGTTCCTTGTGTAGCCTGCAGCAGAATTGGATCTGGCCCTGCAGTCTGCACAGGGATGGGGTTTTGTTTTGCTTGGACTGCAATAATCCTGACTGCATCTTGAGACTCTGGAGCACAGGAGGAAGGTCTTATAATAAAAAAAAGTAGTCAGAATTTCTGACACTGCAGCGTGTCAGGTCACTAAGACAGACACACAAAGTGCTGCATGCACTGAAATCGGAGCTCTGCCCTCTGCTTCCAGGCCCGGATCCATCTGCTGCAAGGAGACGGATGAAGATGGTGTTTGCTGCGGACAAAAAATATCAGACATCTGCTCTTGCTGAGTTCATTTGCTGCCATGGCATTGCGGTGCAGTGCGTGCTACTGTGTAGGCCATCTGTCACTGAAGGGGTTAACTCATGCCAAAGCTTATGGCCCCCTATACACCTTACAATCTTACCATACAATTTCCATACAATCAACTTTTCTTCTACCAAAACTATGTAATATGAGGACATTTCTAAACCTTCCAATCACTATGTATTCTATCAGGGAGAACCCGGCACTACATACAGTAGATGTTGGTAGATCTAAAGGAAATTGTACAGAGAGATTAAAAGGTGTATGGGGGGGGGGGGGGCTTTGCATTCTGACCTTTTGATGCATGATAGAACCTCTATTAGATTGTAATTGCTATTAGAAAGTATACCTATGACACAATGGAGAATGTCCCGTCTCCGACCAATGGATTCAAATGTAATAGTTATATAATTAACTCATGAAATAAGTCATCTCCCTTTTTGTCAGGTCACATAGAGAGGATGTGTTTCCCCTGCTGGTGTATAGATAGTAACATAGGTCTTTGGCTTGGTGTCCACTGGCTTTAGGCTGCATTATCACAACATGCGTCGGGGTGCATTAGTAAGCTATGGAAGAGTGGATCAGGCACTCTGTGTTTTAGGCATGCCTAAAGACAGAGGAGACTTGCCCATTGGGTGTTTAGGCTTTAACATGGATGCCCACAAGAACCCCTGATACTGAGAGACAGTCCAACAGAGTATACAATGTGTAACAGCAAATCCAGGTAGATGTTACAACACTTTCTTACACTATGGCTATGTTTCCTTGGTGCTTAAGGATGCGCTACATGTCTAGTGTTGAGCTCAAATATTCGAATATCGGCTATTCTAGAAATTGGGATGCTTATGGCCATGGATGTGGTGGAAGATAATAGGGATGTATGCCTGATGCCAGGGGGATTTTTTTCCCTGTTTGAATCCAGGGAGCAGCATGTCAAAAAACACAGTCCCTTGCATTCTCGACTTGTCCAATGAATTCCCGATGGGTTAACACATCCATACTTGCATTGATATGCATTAATGTCAATGTGGGACTCTGTCTTGACATTAAACACAATGCAACCCGACGCATCTCTACAGCGCATGTAGGAATAGGTGAAACACTCACGTCAAATGCAGGGATTCTAATGCTGTGGAAACATAGCTTAAGTAATATACAGCAATTACTTTAATATTTTACATTCCTACTGTAAATGCAAAATGATACATAAAGGAAAAAAGTTCCATTCTAACAAGTACTCTTACCTGAGTGTTGAGTGGACGATCTTTTTGATGTGTGACGAGCAGGCAGTTGATCACAAATGCCAGTCATTAGAGTGGACTCTCACCTCTTGGCTACATAGACCGTCTATAGTAAATAAAGAACAGTTATAGTCATTTTGCCATTTCTTTCACACATGTTGGTGCCATTTCCTAGGTATGTCCATCATATCATTCCCTTATTGATAATTCTATAGCACTCCCCAGTTATCTATGGACTGGTGACATAAACACAGCAATACACAGTGTTACCAATTGGATATAAGAGAAACCTCAAGATCATTCGCAAACAAAATCAGATGACACGTGCCAATTATTTTACAGCATTAGCATCGTCTTGTCCAGAAATCCTTACAGGGTGGAGGTACCCTTTACAGTAATAATTAGTTAAATGAATAGGATTCGGCGAGGGGACGTTATGAACCTTCCCGAAGACACTTTGGCAGTTAAACGGCGATAGAGGGAAAAATAATGCAGTGTTTAACATCAGGCTTTCCACTTTGATTACCAGAGAAAACGTTATAAAACTTTACGAGGGGCTGTTTGTCACCGGCGCAGCGATATTACGGCACGGCTCGGGTGGCCTCCGAGGAGATGAAATGGGGGAATGTAGGAGGACGGGCGGTGAATCTCAGCTCGGCGACGGCTTCGAAACGCTTTTTAAGAGGTTGCTATTAACATTACAGGGCCGCTGCTAAATATTCATGCAATTTAAATATCTTCTGATGTGCCAAGAGAAGGAAGAGGGAGGGAGGATTAGGAGATGTATAGAACAGAATATGTAAATGTGGAAGGAGTGGAGAGAAGGGGGAGATCTGCGCTTCTCATGCATAATGTAAGTGCACCTGAAGAATTTAACATGTATGTGCTTTCCATTTTTTTAGTCAGATATAAAATTCCACATGACACCGTGTTTGTGTTTTTTGTCATTGTTTGCCTATCCCAGTGCCCCACTATCCTGCTACCCCTGCTGCCTGTAAACTTAGCTCTCCCTGGATCATGTCATCACAGTGGAAAGTTAAGCTAGGCACACATGGGTAGATCTGTAAATAGATTTGAGTACAATCGAGTGCGGAGGGTGTTCACGGAGCTTGACTGTGCACTAATCTATTTACAAATCTACCCGTGTGTGTGCCTTCCTATCTATTGATCCCACTCGAAGAAACTCAATTCAACATGTTGGAAAACCCTGTTTAATCTCCATTACCTTGAATGGAGACGTGAGTCTCCATACAAAGTATTGGATGTGCTGCTGCTCCTGGTGCTCAGCGTGAAGGGGTGGGGCCAGCACGTCTCTGTGAGGCTGTGTTCTGGTTGGCTGCCTTTCTCCAGTTTGCAGCTGTGTTGTGAGTGAGTGAATCTTTCACAACACAACACGGGCTGCGAGCTGGGGAGAACGGGTCCCTATTAATCAGGAATCTATGTGCCCATGTGGTACATGATTTGCGTTCAGTTGATCCCCGATCAATCACAGCGTGGTGATGTGATTCTGTAAGTAAGACATCATTGATGATCAATCGTAATTTTATAGTCAGGCTGGTGCAGGATTCCCCTGAGGAAGCCAAATGGTCAATGCTCCAGCTATGTAAATCGCAATGTATTCCTTTGCAAGGGTCAGGCTATGGTTATAACATATTTGTATCAACAATCAATGATGTAATATAATGATAGTATGATTTCAAGTATTGTGCTTTTTGGGAATAAAATATATTGGACATTTAGTGCCAATAAAGTCAATGGGTTTAAGGACTTAAGGTAGGAATATACGGGTCGATTTTTCCCAGATTTCTGCACAGCCGAGCAAGATAATCGCCCATGCATTAATTATCCAATAAGAGGCTCGTATTTGCTTAGGGTCCCCACACACGAAACAAGTCAGGGCCGTCCCCACACACACATCCCCACATACGTAACAAGCCATGGCCCCAAAGCTCGGTCAGCCAGAGAACGGAAATGTCCATAAATCTCTGGCCGATGCCATTAGTTTGAACCTACACAAAGGGTGCCTGCCGATACTCTGTCGTGATTGAAAGTAATGGAAAGCAGCGTGATGACGTTATCATGTTGCTGCCCACAGCTCATCTGTTGGTCCCGACTCGGTACATGTGTGGGGACCTTTAGTTATATGCAGGTGTCAATTTTTTGGGGCCAGGCAGTGTATATATACATATAGCAGGCTGGAATATTTGTCTGCTTGTACCATCTACAGAATAGGCCCCTCTCGCTAAAGGCCTTACACAGTGCCCAGATAAAAATAGATTTCAGGTAACTATACATGCTGCTTATTTAAGAACATTGGGAAGAAATATGCATTAGACATTTGTCCTAAATGTTTATCTCTGTTGGCCTTTTAGTATCAGTTTATTTGTCCTTCGATCTTAACCCTGCGTCAGCAAGCTTTTCTGATTCGACTCCAACGCCACCCACGTCTTGCGTATCGACAGCAGCCCCACTATTCTTTACTAGGCTCTGCAAACAAGAATCAGCACAGTGGATGGGTTAAGCATTGAAATCAATCTACCTTGTATTCTATTTCCCCCAGCAGTGTAAATACTTTTAGAAGCACAGCACAGAAGGGCCCATTTTCAGTAAATCAGCCCGTTAAGTGTTAGCGAGGAGCGATTTGTGCCTGAACCCGATGTAAGCTGCAAGTTTAACATATGGTGGCATCGCCGTAACGTTGTTATAAGCAGGCAGGAATGTGCAGTGTTATACAATTGGTTTTGGCTCACTCACAAAGTAGCTCAGACAAAAAAAGCAATACTTTTAGCCGCAGCAAGCTCAACATACAGGTCTGATCACAGATTTTGTTTTTAAAAAATAACTTTATCCATCCTAAATGAACAATTTATACTTATACAGAAGGAAAGGTGGAAGGGGAAACACTCAGTTGTGTCCATATGCCCTTAGTGTTCCATAAGGTAAATAAGGTGAAATTGGTATTTTCTGTGGCTACAGCATGCAGACATTGTCAAGAGATGCTGTTGACCAAACATGATAATGCCCTTTGGGCATTCCTTGGCCGCCCCCCTTGGTTTTCCACTTGCGGCCCCAGAAACCTAACTGTTAATGCATAGGGCATAGGAACTCACCTGTCCTTGCCCAGGATCTTCTTGGGGAGGAAAGAGGAGGAGAGGGACTCGCTCTGACTGAGCACATGAAAGCCAATCAGCAAGTCCCTAAGCTCACCAAGAATATCCCGTTCTAAGAACATGTGTGCCTATGCTCCCACTATTCAACCAATGAACGGGGGATTATTGTATGTGGCACATAACCTCAGAATAGCGGCACATAACCTTAGATGATATATATATGGCACAAAATGTGCATTACCTCACTACAGTGTTCCCTAATGCTTGAAGTATCATTAAAAACAAGTTTTATTATTTAAATAATTAAAAACAATGTCTTCTAGCTCTGCCTGTTGTAATTTTTTCATTATAAAATGCTTATACAAGTCAATATAGATTGAAAATGTTATGTGTGGCCATTTGGTGATGCCGAAGGCCACACTTGTGGCCCTCCATATCAACTCAGTTGCCCACCACTGACCTACACTGAAAATAGAATCAACCAACACCCCAAACTAAACTAACAAAAATGAAGTGTAGAAAAGCACTCCCATCCTAGGAGACAATTTCCCATGAATAAACAGAGGCAGGGGGACTTTAGGGGCTTCTGGTGTACATAAAGAATATGTATGTGACAATGTTAATGGACGATATAGTTCAATAATGTTCAAAAACACACAAAAAACATAAATAACAATAATAGCAGAAATTCTGATTCAACAATAAATATGAACAGTAAACAATTAAACCAACTGCCTTCACATCACTATATGATGTTTCCACCACAGCTTTCAAATGGAAGAAAAGAAAACCATGATGGATGTTTTCAAGATTGTTGGACGCCACCCCATCGTACGTTTCGTCTTATATGACTTCTTCAGGGGGTGAAAACTAAGGCGCAATGATTTCTAATTGAAACGTTATGATGGAGAATTAGTTAGTACTGATGAATATCAAAAGTTTTTCATCCATATACCACACTTAATTAGATTACTCACATGTGTAGAATATCAAAGGTAAAAACAAGTAACAGTAATGCAGACAGGGAGTTCCTTGAAGAACAGAGAGTCCGTAAAGATTTAGGCTGACTAAGTCACTAGAGGTTAGCCATCTAATATGGGAAAGATCCCATTAGTATTACTGTTACCGTTACCGTGATCAACCCATGTATTCCTACCATAAGTTTGCCTACCCCGACGAGCATGCAGCAATTTTATCGGTGGGCTCGCTGAATTTATCTGGGTCTGCTGCTTTGGTGTCATTGATGAAAAAAGCATGCCACGGGCGAAACACCCAGAGGGTTAATGTTCACATTTCATTGTTCAAGCTATAATGGAGCCAATCTAGCAAAACCAATTCCATATTTGGAATCTGTGGATCATATATATTATTATATAATCTGTTTGGCAAGAACATATTGTTGACCTGTGTTATCATTGGCATCAACTTAAACTGACACCATTGGATTTCATCCACTCTTGTCTCTTGATTTTAGCACAAAAAGCAAAACACTTTGCTGTAAAAGTTTTTACATTTTGTTAGAGAGGATTGGAAGACATTTCTCCTTCTTACTTTCCCTTACATTTTCTTTCTAATACCAATTTTAACAAGATACGCTAATCTCTGACCTTAGTAGGATGTGAGGACCAGGCTCAACATTGCCTGCATTGCCTCTTCAGCATCATTGTTGATAGCAAGGAGGCGGAAATTGGAACAATCGCTGAGTTAGCTGAAGTAGATATTCGCTGCGGGCTCGCAGGAGAGTGAAGCTTTGGGTGAGTTATGTTTGTGAACAAACATAGCCCCCCCAAGGAGTTTTACCTCATGAGAGGTAATTGTGTTTACTAACAATACTCACCCAGAACTACACTCGGGCATAATTAACTGTCCGGAGGGAGTCCATGGAGTCTATCTGTGTTGGCGTCTCTGACAATTTTCCAGGGCCGTCTCCCCGTCATCATTGAAAACACTAAAGAGGTAAGGGGGTGCAGTTGACTCCCATTTAAGGGCTAGTCCCCTCTAATGAAGTTCACGAGTGGCCAAAAACGTGAGCAGCCATGCAAGTGGGGACAAGCCCATTGAAATTATTGGAAGTGGCTCAGAACCGTGCGGCCAGCTTCGCCAGTGTGGACAAGCCCTAAGGAAGGAGCTGTCAGTTTTTGTCAACATATCATTAAGGGGTGGAGGGAGGGCAGGGAATCACGATTGCCCATAGCAGGCTTTTTATTATTATTTCACTTATGGCGAGTTTATTTGTCATATGTTTGTAAATAATATGTGTGGTTGGCTTAGGGCTATACATTTACGAATTTTCAACGCTTTGTATAAATCATCTCTTTACTATTACATATGAAAGAATAGTTCCAACTAAAATTATTCCGGTTACAGGTGATGTGTTCTTGAACCAGCTTGCTACTAATGTTTTGTTGGGGTTAAGTGGTGTTTTGCTTGTAATTCCTTGTTCTCCATCCACTATTGGTCTGTTCTATGTCCACCCAAGACCAGACAGCAGAAAAATTATTGCACGTTGAAGGTAAAGCCACCATATAAGTTATAGTACTTATAGAAGTATGCCCAAAAAAAAGACAAGATTTTAAACTTTTCGTGAATGAATAAAAAAGTTTTTGCTTTATCCAGAGTACCACTTAATTAACCATCCCCCAGCCTGCCAGCTTAATGCAGCTATTAATATTCCGATAGAGAACAATGCACACCTTAACATAATGAACACTTTGAGAAATGTATCGCGTAACTAATATTACTGTCGCCTTGTGCAAATATATTCAGATTAAGCCAGATAAAGAATAAAGGAAGGACGAGCAGAGGAGCTGAATAGGAAAAGGGTATTCAGCACCCAGGCGTTGTATTCAGGCCTCATAGTGATAATTCAGATAATCAGTTTTTCACATCTTTAAAATGGAAATGACATTCACAGCCTTCTCCTGCACTGTGGTGTCACCATAAAAAAAGATAAGATTACCAAATTCATAACAAAAAATTGATGCAATGGCTTTCAAAATTCCCATCTTTCCCTCTTAATGATTCTTTATGATTGTTGAATGTCCTGAAACAAAGTATTATGGGCCATCGGTTTCCCCAGAAGAGATTGAATTGAGTCAGGCAGAATCTTCATACTACATACAGAAAACAAGGTTCTCATATGACCACTTCTATTATTTGATCATTATCAAGTACTAGTATATCCCAAATAGCCAATGGTAATAACAAGGTCAAATATCCCCAAATATCGCAGATATCCTAGTCATATTAATTGGACCCCCAGTAATTGAGTTTTCTTAAGAAAAATGAATTTTATAACTAAAACATTCTTCCCAGTTTTAAGTAGAGTAGGGGCATTGTTTAAACCCTGGCAGCTTGTATTTTTTGTAGGTGGAAACATTCTTTCACATAACCGGAAGTAAGAGGAAATGTCTCAGTCAAAAGTATTTTAGATGCTAAACTTCTACTTTGGGGACAACTCTACAAAAAACAGACAAATAAAAGTTTCCCAACTTGATTTCTTGACCTATATCTCCTGCAAATGCACAAGAGAGGTTATTCACCCTAACACTCTGTAGATACTGGGACTGTATGCTGGGCTGTATATGCACAGCTTGTTGAACATTGTCAGTAGAAGTTCCCAAACAGAGGTCGATCCTTTTTGATCAACCCCTAATCGATCGCAGCATGATGGCGCAACACATCTAACAAACATTCTGAAAATTGATGTGCACTATTTTGCGCAAACGCGTACCCTGGTCCCCATCCAAAGTAATGGCAACAGGGATTTCATTGACAGAAGAAAGCGCAAAGCAATCAATTGCCATGAAAGCGCACAGCAATCGATTGTTCAGGAATCAAACTAAAGAATCAATCCATGTATGGGGACCTTAAGACTGCAAATAGAAGGGTCAGCATTGTTTATTGCTGAAGAAACATAGATCTCTTAGTTAGTAATTAGTTCATAATTAGTTCATAATGCTAACACACCAGGAAGAGCATTGAAGTCCAATGAGATTCAAAAAGTATGGTCATGTGGATACATTAAAGACCCTTATCCTTTTGAAAAAGCTTCATGAATTAGGTCTAATGTCTGTCTTGTCTGAAATAATAAAGCTTCCTATGTTTTAACTTCACAAAATGTAAATACTTAAAGTGTCTGTAAACTCATCTTCCTCCTCCATGCCATACAAATTGTGAAGCCTAATACCAAACTATCTATCCAACAAATCACTGAAATGCCAGAGGAATAAATAGTTTTATTCTGTTTTTTTCTGGTCATGTGATGTGTATGAAAATATGCTTAACATGCAAATTGCACGTAGACCAAAGCTGAACCAATCAAACTCTGCAATAGCTGGGCTTTAATTGCTTAGCATCAATCTGCATGTGGTCACACTTCTTTACTATATCCTTATCCTTCTACTAAAAGGACCCGATCTAAGCATGTCGATTGACCTGTACTCCTATTGCTGTGTTCTCTTCCTCTTTTCCCAAACATAATTGCAGAATTTACAATCATATGACCCCATTAAACAACCACAAGAAGGCATTTACATATTATGCAGCCCCTTCCAAATTGTAATCCAAATGATATGGCTCTCTGATTTTCCTAAACCATTAGAGTCATATTGGAATATTACTGAACGCACTTCCTAATGCTATGGTATTGTTGTTGTTGTTTTTTTTTAATACTTTTTTTTTTTAAATGAACTGTTCCAAATTATTACGCACAACAGAGTTTCAAAACAATTTATAGGTTGAAAAGAGCTGAAATTGTCATTTGTTAGATCTGAAGCATCGGAGGTCCTATTTACCTAAATCAAAAGCTATTTAAATCAAAAACATCACAGGTCACGTAACATATTAACCGCCTGGGCGTTACGTACGTGCCGGTCGATCGCGATGGAGAACAATATTCTCCCCCGCAATTTACTGCCTGCCCGGAGGTCCCCTGCACAACTTCGCCATCACCAGAGATGCCAGAAAGGTGCTGGGAAAAGGCGACGCCCCCTCCATTACATGGAGGTCTATGGCGCAACCTACCCCCATCCCCTTCGCGTCAACGGTGACGCAATCGGGGTCAGACCCAGATTCCACAGAATCGCTGTAGAAATCCAGCGGAAAAGTATGTTTCTCCTCAGTTAACTCAGGCTGAGTTTTATCATGGATGGTTAAACAGGATCACAATTCTTGCATACATTGAACTTGTAGGTTTTTGAAGAGTTTCAGCTTAAACTTCTTTGCAGGATGTCATGATAGCCTCCCTGAGCTGCAGTGTGGATGTAAACTGCCTCTTACCCTCTGAGATCTTTTGCTTGAGGATGCTCCAAAGGTTTATGGCCACACCATGAGTTTCTCTTCTTTTATGTAAATAGCAGCCAATGATTTAAAGATGGTGTATTGTCATGCATGAAGATGATTTTGTTAGGGAAAGCACAGGTCTTCTTTGTGTACCATGGAAGAAAGGGGTCAGTCAGATACTCCACATACTAGAATTCATTTTCAAGCCTTCAGGGACCCTAACGTGGCCAACCAGTTCTCCCCATGACTCCACCCCCTCCTTGCTGACGTAGCAGCCTTGTTAGGAAATGGTGGCCATCGACACCAACCCTCCACCACTCCATCCATCTGGACCATCTAGGGTTGAACATCTCTCATCAATAAACAAGGCTGTGAGAAAAGAAGTCTTCATATAATTCTGGGTCCACAGAGCCCTTTCTGCTTGTGAGTATTGGTTGTATTGTATTGCAGCTGCAGGAGAAGTTCAAATGCAGACCCAGACATAACCCTAATAAAAAGGGACCTTTTGTTTGCCTGAAGAATATATACACTGCTCAAAAATATAAAGGGAACACTTTAACAACAATGTAACTCCAAGTCAATCACACTTCTGTGAAATCAAACTGTCCACTTTGGTAGCTACACTGATTGACAATCAATTTCACAACTGGTGTGCAAATGGAATAGGCAACAGGTGGGAATTATAGGCACTTAGCAAGACATCCCCAATAAAGGAGAGGTTCTGCAGGTTGTGATCACAGCCCACTTCTCAGCTCCTATGCTTCATGGCTGATGTTATGGTTACTTTTGGATGCTGGCAGTACTTTCACTCTAGTGGTAGTATGAGACAGAGTCTATACCTCACACAAGTGGTTCAGGTAGTGCAGCTCATCCAGGATGGCACATCAATTCAAGCTGTGGCAAGAAGGTTTGCTGTGGCGGTCAGCTAGTGTCGAGGGCATAGAGGCCCTACCAGGAGACAGGCCAGTACATCAGGAGACTTGGAGGAGGCCGTAGGAGGGCAACAATCCAGCATCAGGACCACTACCTCTGCCTTTATGCAAGGAGGAACAGGATGAGCACTGCCAAAGCCCTGCAAAATGTTCTCCAGCGGGCCACAAATGTGCATGTGTCTGCTCAAATGGTCAGAAACAGACTCCATGAGGTTGGTATAAGGGCCACAGGTGGGGGTTGTGCTTACAGCCCAACAGCGGGCAGGCTATTTGACATTTGCCAGAGAACACCAAGATTGGCAAATTAGCCACTGGCGCCCTGGGCTATTCACAGATGAAAGCAGGTTCACACTGAGCACATGTGAGGAGTCTGTAGACACCATGGAGAACGTTCTGCTGCCCGCAACATCCTCCAACATTTGGGGGCCGCACAGCCCTCCATGTGCTCACCAGAAGTAGCCTGACTGCCATTATGTACCAAGGTGAGATCCTCAGACCCCTTGTGAGACCATATTCTGGTGCAGTTGGCCCTGGGTTCCTACTCATGCAAGACAATGCTAGACCTCATGTGACTGGTGTGTCAGCAGTTCCTGCAAGACGAAGGCATTGATGCTATGGACTGGCCACCCGTTCCCCAGACCTGAATCCAATGAAGCACATCTGGGACATCATGTCCACCAGTACCATGTTGCACCAGACAGTCCAGGAGTTGGGGGATGCTTTAGTCCAGGTGTGGGAGAAAATTCCTCAGGAGACCATCCACCACCTCATCAGGAGCATGCCCAGGTCACACACACTACTGAGCCTCATTTTGACTTGTTTTAAGGACATTACATCAAAGTTGGATCAGCCTGTAGTCCTTTTTTCCCACTAATTTTGAGTGTGACTCCAAATCCAAAAAATCTCCATGAGTTGATAAATTTGGTTTTCATTGATAATGTTTGTGTGATATTGTTGTCAGCACATTAAACTTTGTAAAGAACAAAGTATTTAATAAGAATATTTAATTCATTTATAACAAGGATTTCTCATTTTTGTGTTATCTTTTTGAGTATTTGGGAGATAAGAGCATGCTCAGACACACTTGTAGTGGGAAATTATTCTGTTGCCACAAAAAAATGAAGAGCAAGCTTCTGGCAGGATCATCAAATATTTTCTATTTACAGAAAAGGCATTGTTTTTTTTGTTTTTTTCAAAAAACCAGTGATGACAAAATACATTTTGGGTTTACTGACACTCTAAGTGTACATTGTCTAAGCACAAGTTGACTTTAAATCTTGCGTGGGATTTTAGCAATTTGATTTACCTTTATTTTAAAGTTAGGCATTAACTTGGAAACAGATGTTCCAATGCACCTGTGTAGCTGGAATGATGCCCCTCCGATATTTAATTTCTCATTATTTACAGTACTCAGTGCCTGTGTTGCAAAACCATGCTCCTATTAGTCAGTTTGCTTGCTATCATAAGGGCTCATTTAATCAAATACTACACAAGGTACACTGTGAAATATAAACGCCTAATCTAGTTTTACAAAGGGGGCTGATGACAATACTAGATTGATCACTGTTGTCGGTTCCCTTTACTCAGATGCCCAGCAAGTGAGTGGTTAACATCATTATTCCCTAGCTCTGAGAACTCCGCAGTCCCCCTCTCCCAGCACACACGGTTTGAATTTTTGATTTGCCGCGGATACATTTGCATTGCAGTTAATGCGTGTGTCTAGACAGACAGCAAACTCCCACTCTTTGTTTCATCATGTAACAGGCGTAGCTTAGAGGGATCAGTCCTATTGTTTAGAAAGAGCTTTAAACTTCAGGCTGCCACAGCCCTTCCACTGTCCGATGCAGCCACAGCCAAGGTTACAGCGCAGAGAGGGTTTAGGAGGCAGCTTTGGACAGAAAGCTCCCCAATTCTCCTGCAGCTATGCACCTAAGGTGTTCATACATGCATAGTTATGCGCTAGATTGATGACTGCTTCGAGTGCTGTGCGCACTCACAGCCATCTATCTAGCGCATAGCTAATACGACCATCCCGTTCATTGCTTTGGCTGGGAACCACGGGTGCCCATGCAAAGCATCAGCTGAGCTAAATGACACCACAGTGCTGCCCCTCCAGCTCCTTCGATATTGGGCTCAGCGCAATTATATCATTGCGCTGAGCTCGAAGGCTGATCCATTGACCCGTGTATGGCAGCCTTTGCTCTTTGATTTAGAAATGACACCCCTTGAAAATAAAACTTTCTCCCCCAAACAAAAGGGCATACTAACCTATCAGGGCACGCAGAGGAAATACATAAACAAGGAAGATCATACAAACTCCATGCAGTTAGAATTTCTAGAGTACTGAATCCAAGATGCCAAGGCAGCTGAGATGGGGACTTATCAGCATCAACTTGACTTTCCACACAATATAGGAAAACCCTCTTCACTCACACTAGATGCGTTGCAGCTATAGTGTGGTACAGTACCACAGCACAAGTAGGATCAATGTAAGGTATGGAAATGTGTGTAGCTTTTATACTAGGCCTGCACTTGAGTTTCTGGTAAAGCGCAATGCTGCATGTTACCGAAAACGCCCTGCAGCCCACACTTGTATGGTATACACAAGCGTGATTCACTGCAAAAAGCGTTTTCTGCACTGCAATAAAAGCAACTGGAGTTTACCAAAAGCACACACATACACCCCCATGCTTGTGTCCTTTGCTATGAACCCAGGCTTGGCTGAGAGTCAGATTTGTGAACACAGAGTATGGCAAAAAACTATAACAAATGAATTTGCTATATTAACACTAGATAAGAATCAGGGGATTCTTTTAACATTTGCTCCTTTATGAGACTCTCCGGCAATTTCCCCCAATAAAGAATACTCCACAGAATTAATTTCATAAATCTGATTTTCAAATCACTGATCTTTTTGTCCTACCCTAAAGAAACATCAATTGATCCTAGGGCTCCTAACCATCTCTTCAATGGTAGATTTTCCTTTATGTGACAACTTTTACAAAGCAGCAGTTGTCCAACTTCAGTCCTTGTAGGATATGCACACCCTTAGTATTTCTGTACTTAAGGAAAACATTGGTATAGACCAATCTTACAAGGTTACGTTGCTTTCTTAGCTTTTCGTGTTTTGATTTTCCCACACCGTTGCCTAGCCTGCAAAGGTATTTTCTTGTCCCTGTGCTAACTTTGATGAAACAAAACAAAATATATGTCGTTTTACTGTAGTCAACAGAACAAGACAAAAGGGAGAATCTTTCAGCCTGGAAGCCTTTCACACTTCGGGAGACTTCCTCTTGTTTCAATGGGACAGGAAATAAAGAGAAACTTTCCAAAGAGAAAAGTAAAAAAAAACAAATATCTTATCCAGTGGCATCACTAGCCCAGTTTGAGGAGTGCAATCCACACTGGGTGACACCATTTTACTACCAGAGGAGGGGGGACACCAAACATTCCAGCCAGGGAAGTTTTTTTTTCTTATACAAGTGCTAAAGTACATGCAAGTCAGAAGGAGGACTCAAATGTTCCCACAGCTGCAATGTAAGGGAATGTTACCACGGTGTTATGTACTACACTACAGCTGGTGCAGTAGGCATGTATATGGATGGGCTCTGTCAACATCACTGTCAAGGAATGAAGTTAGCGCAGTGGGAGCCCAAAACTCTCTGGAAACATAGCCTAAGTGTGACAGCAGCAGAACAGACTTTGGCTAAAACAGATCAGGCTACACATATCTATGGATTTTCGACATCCATCATCCAGTGGTGAAATGTCCCCAATGCTGAGCAAACTTAAATTAATAATTTCAGTCTAATAGTATGTGGCTGCCCTCTGCCCTGTGGTGTGTGTGTGTGTATGTACTGTATTTTCTGGCGTATAAGACTACTTTTGAACCCAGAAAAATCTTCTCAAAA
>CM070040.1:46175946-46206770 GCA_036250615.1 Ptychadena robeensis
TTTCATTAGATGTGCTCCCCCTGCTGGCCGTTATGTGCTACAGGGGGAGCAGAATTCGGCATTACACCGGCACACAAAGGGTGCCCGCTGATGCTGTGAGCGACGGAGTGCAGCGTGATGACGTCATAGCGCGGTGACGTCACTGCGCTTCTCACAGGACTCACCACCAACACCCTGTGCAATCCGTTCCCTGAATCGCAACATGTGTGACCGGCTTTAGTTTCAGAAAAAGATGGATTATTATGTTATGACTTTATTGTTGTTATTGTTGTATTGTTGTATTCTAGAGTTAATGATATTGAGAAGGGATTGGTTAGATGTAACAGTGCATCCAAAAACACCCATTCTATATATTACTGCTTTCTGGTTGTGCATTTGTTTTCTTTATTTACAACCATCAATCCTTCCAATAGGAACAGATTTAAAACTACAGAATGCCAACACTATTAATAATCCCTATAACATACCGTGGAGAATTCTGTAGTCCACAGAGAGAGCTGGCACAATGCTCACTGATAACGGTGCAGCAGAGACTGAAATAACAGTTCCACTACTCAGGGCACAGTGCCACTTTGTTTTCAATGTATGTTTTTATAGTACTGGGTCTCTGTGCTTCTCTTTGCAATGTAGACGGATCATGGCTTGTATAATGGGCTGCCAGAGTGATGTACATAGCTTTAAAACCTCACAGCGACACAGAACTTCTGCCTCAAGTACTCTTCTCAAGAGCTGATGCAAAGTGATGGGCTGGCCGTGTGGGAGGGGATTGTAAATATCAAAATGTCTATAAAGGGGAATGTGAGCCTGGATGGCTGACTGTTGTAAGCACACTGCATTGGAACACTGGCCATCTGTGGTAGGGCCCATATATTATATAGAACCTCCATAACTAAAGACCTGAAGTCCACGGAATGAATAGGTTGGCTATAATAGTTTCCCCACACCTAGTATGATCGACCAGAAGTGATTGAAGTTGAACATAATATGGATCGAGCATTGATCAGACATGTTGGTTCATGTTAGTTGACTGGACCAACTACTGAATGTCACGTCTATTTCAGTTAACTATCATTTATTAGCAAGAATACCATGTGCCTTTCGTGAGTTTCGAACATTGCACATATTGAGTGCCCTTTGAAAATGCATTGTTAATTATTTTCGAGTTTAATAAAGTTTAAAAAAAAACAATAAATCTGATGGGTTTTCTAGGTATTTTGAACGATTTGTATGCGATTGTACTATGGAGCATGTGCATATTACGATTATGGATAAATCATTCACACTGTGTGGTGGTAGGACTGATCAATGTAAGACTGGCGACGGATATCTAAATTGCACAACACAATAGAATCTAAAGCTACCCATGCACGTGTAGATTCCTGTGTGTTCCGATAAACACGCTGCTTTTCACCGGCCGACGAATGTACGGGAATAACGATGTGTACCCCTCACACATAATTTCCCACAAGATACTTTTTATGGGGACCCTGGTCATCAAGGCAGATCTCTATGATCGATTTGCGGTGCTATTCTGGCCGATTCCTTCAGGTAGGTGCCTCCGTTTTGTGGATGATCGATCCCTGAGCGGGTGGTGCAAATGTGCATGGCAGTTGATCATCCGCAAAATCGCCCACTGATAGATAGGTGTATGGGGACCCTTAGTCGACCCGTGTATGGCTAGCTTTATGCTGGAGACCAGTTTTCACACTGGAGTTCACATTCTGAATGGTTACCCCAATGCCCCCTGTCAGAGTTACAAAGAAATTTAGTATGTTTTATTATTTTAAAGCACACCTAACCTTACCTTATGTACTTTATGTCCCTCACTGGCAAACCTGAATTTCCTTTGTCACTTCTACCCTCTCTTCAAAAAATAGGAAGTACAAATCAGTTATGTGATTTCATACCATTAACAAGCCTATGGAGATATGTGCTCACCATTAAAAATAATTCTTTAGTGCCATCTAGTGGGCATACATATTACTGCAACTTTTTTTTTAATTTGGAGCACTCCTCCACATAAGACACCTCATTGTTCTCATAGTTTTTTCTGTTTTATATTCTTTTTTATTTAAGGTGTGTTTTAAGGCAGTTCACATGTGTTAGGACCTCTTAACACCACTGTGTCATCACATACATGTCAATACCCTGCCTTAAGAACCCAAGCCCTGCTAAAAAGATGCATGTACCATTTTTTGCAGCATCATTTCCAAGACATATTGGGGTGACATGCAGAATATTTGACACTGCATTGCATCAATGCAATATGAAAGGGTCCATACATTTTTGGTAAGGGGGACTACCTGTTAGAGGTACAATACTGATTGGTATTTATTTATTAAGAATAACACCAGGCTTTATTTTACAGATTGCATTATGCAGATAATTATCCATGTAGAACGAACATTACGGCACCCTAAAGCACACCTCTCTGACATGTCCACAAAAGAAAATTTCAAACAAAACTATATTTTGAACATGCTGAAGCATTTATGTTAACAAATCTCTTGCACAGACCTTAATATGTGACCTATTTATAGCGATGTGTGGTCTTCATCTTTCTCATTGCTGTAATGTATGAACACAGCTGATGGATTTGACAGATACAATACAACACCGGGAGAGGTTTTTTTGTAAAAGCATGTCTAGGTTTCAGACTTCTATTCCCTCTGTGAAGACTGGAAGTCTAATGAAATCAATTATTGTGACTAATAAAGACCCTTAAGACCTTTAATTAAACCAGGTTTTAATTAAAGCTTTGAGAGCTCATGATGTTGTACATTAGAGCCCAAGAGACCTGTGACTCTCCCGGGTAATTTACAAGGAGCGGATCAATCAGGAGAGGCAGGAAAAAGTGAGGAGTTTGTCAATTTTTACGTGAAGAAATACTGCAGCAGATCAGTCCCATGGCGGGGCCCTAACTGTCCAGAGAAGTACCAGAGAAGTGACCTTTGCTGACCTCTGCTAAACGTAGGGGCGTTCTTTTGAAGATCCCCAAAACATTTATTTTTTGGCAGCCTTTTGTTTTATTTCAGAATTAAATAAACAAATTGAAAGACAAAACAGTGTTGTAAAATAGATTATTAAAGCTGACCTCTTGCACAACTGGTGACGCCACCAATAGGAGGAGCAGAGCCGTCACCTAACAGCTTTTGCGGTCTTACTAGCAGGCTATTGAGTATAATAAGCCTTGTGACTGAGAACATTGATAGAAATACATTTATTTTGTTATTTCATCCAAGGAAAAAAATTTACTTATATGAGCATGAGAATATTGCAAAGATTTTCAATAATTCTGTCCAGAGTTCACCTTTCATCTGCTCATCTCCTGTTATTTTACAAAGAAACCTTAAAGAGTTATTCAGCACCCATATAAAACTATGTGTCTTTCATGTGTACTGTGTACTATTGCACTCACGCGTGTAGTCTAGGAAAGGAGCCCTTGTATAGAGAGAAGGAAATTTTAACTGATAACAATACAAATTCAGTGACTATGGACACCTATGTTGGTCAGCCGTTACTGGCAAACGCCATGGTAACCGAACTTCCCACCATAATAACTGATTCCAGGGATATGCATCCAGGAAGAAGCTGGATGGACATCGCTGGAACACACCGCTGACTCATTATAGTCATGAGTGTGGCTCTGGATAACCACAAGGGGGCGTAAAAAAAAGTAAAGTAAATGTAAATATACATGCATATTAAGCGATTTACCATATAAACGTCATATAGAAGTATTTGTAATTGGAATAGTACAATTAGTACAATTTTGCAGCTAAGATGCCATGAAGACAATACTGTGCTAAGGCTAAAAGCAGAGGTCTCAAAGCCAAACATTACTAATAAAATAGTATATTAACTTTAAAGGCTTGTTCAAAGTGAGGCTGGTCTACACTTGGCATCCCCAAAAACCCAGGGTGGCGGCCGCCCTCCGTTTGCCCACTTATTTGTACACTGTTACTTTAAGTTTAGGGTGTGGTATTGTCGAGCAGTAAATGTCGGTATGTAACATGCCCGTTTGACATGACCATTGTTCACCACAACCATCGATGGGGCGAGGTATAGAGTCTCATGTCATTTCCCGGCCTTAAGTGTAAGGCCAAGGCTCCGCTGCGATTTCTTACAAAACGCATGTCATCAATCAATTGTGTTTAGGGGGTTTGGGTGCTTCCTGGTGTGCTTTGGATGCATTTTAGTGTACACTAGCAAGCACTTGCAAACCAATGCAATGGAAATTTTACCAAAATGCAGCAAACATAGTGGTGTGCATATTTTGTGCGCACTTATTAATTTGAAGTGGGCACATTCCCCCAATGTACATGCGTCCCCTTGCAGTGCGATTTTTTGGAACATGTGGGATGCATGCACATCGCGGATATGCACCCATTTAATATACAGATGTGGCCACTATGTTTTTGCCGCGTACTGCCCAAATATTTGTCAGCCAGCAATCTAGGACATATGTATATAAAGTGGATGAGCTGCTGTGTTTATGGCACTTGGTATAGACATGCCTGGAGATCTTTGTCTTGTTGTACCTTTATGATGACGTCATCTGAGATTGCCTTTTCTCAGTAAATACACTGGTCCGTTTCCCATCGGATTCCGGGATGATCGGTTCCGGGCACGTTCACGCGAAACGATCGTCCCGGAATCGCGTGAAGCCCACCTTGTCCGATCGATCACGTCCGATTAATCGGGGGCACAGAATCGGATCGGACAAAGAACCAACATGTTGGTCTTTCTGATACGATTCAGCACACATCAGGGGGAGTTGCCATTTGTGAAGTTAGCGATCGGACACGGAATCGTCCAGGAATCCGTGGGCCAAGGTGGTATGTAGCGATCGGACAGACTTAATTGGCCGATCGATCGGACCTCCGATTCCCGCTGACATCGCCGGAATCGATCGGATAGGTGATCGATCGGCCATGGTATCCGACAATGTATGGCTAGCTTAACTATCTTCTCTATTATTTAAACTGTTATCTATAAATACCGGATGTATCTGAAATTGGGTACCCTACAAAGATACAATGGTCTATGAGTCATTATATGGAGCGGGTAGACGATTTTATTATTATTATTATCCTGTATTTATATAGCGCTGACATATCACGCAGCACTTTATAGAGCATATATAGTCATATCACTAACTGTTTCTTAGTCAATCTAATGTCACTGCCATAGTGATGTATATGTAACTAACACAGTCATATGCCACAGTCTTAAGCTAGCCATACACGTATAGATTCCCCTTCAATCATTGAACGATCGATCGTAATGTGATTACGTCACCATGTCGAACGATCGTTCACCTTGGGGAGACGCACCACCCAAGGTTGATCTGCACCACATTGGGGAATCAATGCCTGGCAGATACTTTTCCAAAGCAATGTCAGTCTGTTTTTTGTTTTTGCCGTAAATGCGCACATTTTTCGAAATCGAATCATATGTAACTTAGTCAATTAAGTCATATGTAACTAACAAAGGAGAATCTCAAAGCCAATTAACCTATCAGCATGTCTTTGGCGTGTGGGAGAAAAACGTAGCACCCGGAGGAAACCCCCACAGACACAGGGAGAACATGCAAACTCCTTGCTAATAGTGCTGATCTTGGGAACTAAAGAAGCAAATCTTGGGAACCTTGATCACCCAATACATAATCAGGTTACATTGTCTTCACAATATGTGACAGATATACTGTAAATTGTATGAGGATGAGGATTAGATTACAACAATAAGTGATATCGGTGGTCTCATAATTTGTGAAAAGTTGAATTTTTAAGTACATTTTTTTCAATTCTGATGCATCAAAATTCTGAAGGATGATTTCAACATTTCAGCATCGAGAGTAAAATTCACTGTGACTTTTCAACTTAATAAAAAAAGATTTTACGTTTAATAAAATATAAAACGAATATAATCCCCCCACCCTATGAAATATATGGAGGTCTTCCTAACCTCTTACCCATTCCAAAAATGCATTAATAAAAAAATGATATGAAAATAAAAGAGTAAATAGATGAATTGAATAAAATAAAGAACATACAATGTTCCCCACTTTAATTGGTTCTGCACGAATTCTGAATGGAGTACAGTTCCCACATTGCTGTGCATGCCCAGCAGGTTACTTGAGGACATGCCCCCAATATCCCTATGCCCTCAAGAAAAAAGTTGGGCATGCGCAGCAGTGTGGGAACTGTACTCCAGTGGGGGACATTGTTACAACTATGCAGGTATGTATTTTGAAGGGCAGAATGTAATAAAAATATTTTAAAAGCTGTATATTTCATTTCTAGGAGGTTCATTTAAGCCTTTAGGAATTTCTTTTCCATTTGTATATGTATATATAAATATATGTAATATATGATTTTATGTAATATGTCATTTCTTAAATTTCTACATATAAACATGGATTTTTCATTCTTTAAAGTAGAATGTTTAGGTCGAAATTTAGAAATTTGGAATTCTGCAGAATTCAGCCATCCCCAGTGTTGGACTAGGACCGGGGAAATCATCAGACACCTCCATAGATGATAAGATAGCTCCAGTGAGCTGCACTATAGCAAAATAATACAATGGTATGGTGATATGTGGAACACCTACAGCAACACACACAGACCATTCCTGACTCCATGATCTGCAGAACATTGCACTATCCCCTTAACAGTAAGATGATGATAGATCCTGCAGACCACTCCACACTTTCCATCTCCAGAACATTGCACCAGACCCTTCACAGAGACATGATGATCGATCCTGCAGACCACCCCACAATTTTCTATCTGCAGAACATTGCACCAGACCCTTCACAGAGACATGATGATTGATACTGCAGGCCAACCCACACTTTTCTATCTGCAGAACATTGCACTATCCCCTTAACAGTCACATGATGATAGATCCTGCAGACCATCCCAGACTTTTCTGCAGAACACTGCACCAGACCCTTCATAGAGACATGATGATTGATCCTGCAGGCAATTTCTGACTTCTCTATCTGCAGAGCATTGCACACCCCCTTCACAGAGACATGATGATAGATCCTGCATCCTATTTCTTTCTATTTTATCTGCAGAAGATTGCTCTTACCCTTCTACCTTCCTGACAGTCACCTATTTCCATATCCTGCAGATGATTACATAATGTATTAGGATAGCACCTATTGTTTTCCCCTGTATGCACTATACAGGTAATAAATGATGCTGTAATGCACACAATACTGGAGATTAGAAGGGAAGTGAGGATCACGGATCCAAACAGGAAGAAACAGAAGTTGAGGAATTAGCTTGTAATACACACAGACATCTGGTGCATAGCACAGGGCCAGACAAATATCAAATACTTGTTATTATTACAGAAGGGGGCTCCAAGCTTGACACGTTCCAGGTCCACATGGAAAACCAGCATCACCTTTCTATATCTGTAATAATTAAACATCATTACGAAAATGGAGAGGTCATCAAAGAGTAGGAAATGACATGTAACACAGGATTCCATTTTTATTTCTTTATTTTTCATTGGGCAGTTCTAGTCCGAACATCAAAGTATGTAAAGTATGTCTGCTGTGTTTTCTGATTTGTGTTTAATTATTGGCAATCGTTAATAATGGGGAATTTTTCAAACCAATAGTTTTGACCATTGTTCGTGTGTGTGCATTTGTTCAGAAAGGATGTTGCTTGCCCAATGAAATACAATTCAGGTAAATTTTACCATCATTAACCTCCCTAGCGCTCTTGCAAGGTCCAGATTTCTGTACCAAAATGGCACCATAGACTTAAATGGAATTTCGTTTTTATGTTGTGGGCCTGTAACTCACCAAAATATGTCCATACAAGGGTCTAGTAGACATCCTGAATATAATAATGTTTGAATCACACAATTATGTAAAAAACATTACATTTCATAATTAAATCAGAAAGTAGAAAGCTGTTCTCAGTGCAATTACAATATCCCACCGCCTGTGGATCCCTCCTCCCCCAGGTGTCACAAACGTAATGATGTGACACCGGGGGGAGGAGGGATCCACTTCATTCATTCAGGTAAGTTTTAGGCATCAAACCCCAAAGAATACAGTTTTTTATGCGCTGCAAGGCACCTCTCAGTGTCAGACAAACCCAGTTCGTTTTTTTGCACTTATTGCATGTCCAAAGCAAACAAACTGGGTTTGTCTCAAATGCTAGGGAGGTAAATTAAAATGTACCTTTTTGTGTATACACTGATAAAATACATTGTTGTTTCTGTATAAAACCCAGTGACACTTTTCAGGATTTGTATAAAATAGAAAGAGCACAGTAAAGCCTTCTTAAAACAGAAGGTAGTCACATGACCCAGTCCATGACCCAGCCCACAAATCCCAAATGTCAAGGGCCATCTCACACTATATGCGTTGCGGTGCATTTTAAAACGCGTGTTTTTTTAACCACACGCTTTTTTTACTGCATGCGTTTTTACATAGACGACCAATGTTACCATTCACACTGTATGCGTTGCGTTTTTAAAACGCAGCGTTTCCACATGCATTTTTAAAAACTCACTGCTGTATGCATTTTTGATTCACCTTTTTTGCGTTTTTCATTTGTTCATTTGTTCAAAAATGCAAAACGCATATGTAATGTCAAAACGCATGCGTTTTTCCCTTTATATGCGGAAACGCATGCCTATAAAAAAATGCATGCCTTTAAAAAGCGCATATAGTGTCAAATGGCCCTAAGGAAAAATTTCACTTCAGTGGGATAAGCCAATGGCCACCCAATTTTTATGGCCCCACCCACTGTCATGAAGTCAGGAATTTTCTCTTAACTTTTGGGATTTGTGATGGATTGGGTCATGTGAATATCTTCTGTTTTAAGAAGGATTCACTGTGCTATGCACTGCTAGAGTTGAGGGCTTTTTGATTCCTTAAATCCCTTCTCACAATAACCCTCATGGTTGCTCTAAAAATAAATAGGAACAAATCTGAAAAAGTCTGATATTTAATTTCACCTTGCTTCCTATTGAGAGAAGTAAATCCCCCCTGTGGGGTATAAAACACTATTTCTGAATAATACAGAACAGTTACAGCTGTCAGGTTATTATTGCTATTGGTGTTTTTCTATCACCAGAACTAGAAGACAATCACTTCTTGTGTGGGTGACAGAGGGACAACTGGCAAGGTGAAATCACCCAATGGGGTCATGGGATCCAATAGAACATTTACATTTGTAGTTAAGTATTTGTAGCACCAGTCTGCCCAAATTATAATTTTTATTTTAGCTGGTTTAGCAACCAATCTCTGATTTTAAGGCACTGAGAATCAAATTATTTCACAAGTAATTTAACCACCCTAGCGCTCTTGCAAGGTCCAGATTTCTGTACCAAAGCACACCATAGACTCTAATGGAATTTTTTTTTGTGTTGTAGGCCTGTAACTTCCAAAAATCTGTTCGTACAAGGGTCTAATAGACATCCTGAATATAATAATGTTTAAAACACACAATTATTATAAAAAAAGTACATAAAAATGATAAAATGTATCATTTGAATGCTTAAATCTCTTGAATACTTATTTGGTATAAAATATTTCAAAACAGTATTTATTGATTTCAAAACAGTATTTATGTTTGTTTATAATTTTTTTATTTTGTTTTTGTTTTGAACTGTATTGGATACAGTTATCACTGTATCCAATACAATGGCATTTGGCAACCCTCTGAAAGGGTTAACTTCAAAGATCACATCTGGAATGACAATGGGGGTGATATTCCAGGTGTGCTCTTTGAAGATATCCCAATGCCTGTGCCTAATTTGAATATGAATGTCCCGCGGCCCCCCGCGCCCCGGGGGGGGGGGGCGGGGGGCCGCGGGACATTCATATGCAAATTAGGCACAGGCATTGTGAGATGAGATGGTGCAGGACGAGATGGTGCCGTCAGAAGCGCTAGGGAGGTTAAAAGTATGGTTAATACAAGGTACAAGGATCCTGACCCTATTGTAATCATGTGCTTAGCTCTAGGGCAGAGCCCCTACGATCTATCGGTAAATCACGGTAAATGGTAGGCATATTTTTTCCACTATATATATATACATTTATATATATATCTCAATATAAGTGTATAATTTTTATAGTTGGCAGATCATTTTGACTTTGTCACCTTAAAAGTAGCTTGCAAGCCAAAAAATATAGGCACCCTTGGTTGAGAAATTATGTAAGGGACATTGCATGCGCAACATTTAAGCCAATAATAAACCTAAAGCCATACATGGGCTGACTTTTGCATGATCGATGTTAGATTCAATTTCCTTGTGTGATTAAAATATCAATCGTGATTGTACCACTACATAGTGTGATCGATTCATTCACTTAGAATGGTGTGCATGCTCCGTAGTACAATCTCGTACAAATCGTTTTAAATCCCTAGAAAAAATTGCCAGATACTTGTACGATCTACTAAAATTTACCAACATGTCCGATCACTGCTCGATCGATTTTATGTTCGATTTCGGTCCATCGTACCAGGTGTGCAGGAAACGACTTCTGTACTTAAAGAACTGAAATATTGAACCTTGTTGTGGATTCTATTTCCAATACAACATGCTGCCTGTAGCCGTTACCTACATCGATATATACTGTATATTCTTTTATGACCCAGGTGCCCAACCTTGTTAGGTCCTCCACATGCAGCCCTTAAAAGCTAACTGTTAATGCATAGTACATAGCAACTCACCTGTGAAAAGGTCACACGCTGACCCAGCTTTCCTAATCAACTTTGGCGGTCCTACATCAGTAATATTGTCAATATTGATCAGGGAAACCAGGATATGTCGATGGGGGGAGGGTCTGGATCGATGTTATGTGTGGCCGTTTAGTGATGCAGAGGGCCGCAATTGTAGCCCTCCATATCAACCCACCACTGTTTTATGACATTGTTAGGGTGCTGGTTATTGTTTTATAATATAATATTGTCTTCTTATTTTTTTTAATATATTTTGTATAACCTGTTGTACACGTTTTTATAAATGCGAGGCATTTTTCTGTACTAATGTGTGTTAAAATTATTTAAATGGGTTAGGTAGTACTGAATGTGTCATACTAATGGAATGAATAATAAAATGTAATATTCCTGTACAGATATGCTGCTCTCAGCCGCCAATCAGATTCAAGCTTCCAGGTGCTCAGCTTTTGGGAACCCTTTTAAAGAAACGGCTCTGATGTGATTGTACAGTATAATTTATAAAATAGATATTCATCATTGTATCTGTGAACACATCCGGCCTTCTACCGCCAAGTAAGGTGGGGGCGGGGGGTGACATAGAACTCGTCTGTCCGATGTACAATCATTTCACTGGTGACAGATACTAAATGACTACTCCGAAGGACACACGGCATGTTCTGGCATCCATCTCCTGATCATCTCTGTAATAAGAGGCATCCTCTCTGAGAGCTGTCTGAGCCCAGCCTGGATTTTATAAGCTCTTCATCAGACCCCGAGTAACTGCGTTAAGAAACAATGCATAACTCTGATCGACAGGTGCTACTTCATTTAAATTTATTCAATACTGCTTAAGTCAGAGCTTTGTAATAAGCAGATTGAGTGACAGACCGACTCTGCACCAGGCAGGCTGCTGGAAATTAAAACAAGGATGCTTCCTCTTGATCAGTGGAAGGGTTTAGCATGGCGATGGCCAATTTGACTAAAGCAGCCAGGGAAGGAAAGTCAAGCAGCTGTTGGATATTTAATGAGAACTTGTACTCTTGCCATCACCAGGAAGGCGCTATACAGCCTGTGTGCTGTGTTTTTAAAATGCATCAGCTGCGTCTTTTAATCCAGGCATAATGTGAGCAAAGGCTGTAAAAGAAAATGATGTACACATACCCTCCTAGTTGTCCTTTTATTTAAAATGCCCCAGTTCTTGCATACCTATGTATTTACGTATTAGATATAAGCAATTGAAACTCTCTTAAGCTGGGCATAGACGTGCTGACTCGCTGATCGGATGCTGTGCGCGTTCCCACAACCAATCGGGATCGGGTCAGCAAGGAATCGGGTGCGCCAACTTGCAAGATTGGACTAAAATCAGCCGTCGTGTCATCACGCACGCCCGCTAGGTCAGGTCAGGAATCGATGGGAAATCGTCCCGTTTATGCCCAGCTTAAGCTCTCATTCATCACCATATCTATGGACATTGTTGAGAAAATAATGTTCAAAATGTATAACAAAGGAATTTAAATCTTGAGCCCCCATACACCTTTAGATCACTCCATAAAATTTCCTTTAGATCTACCAAAAACTATGTAGTGCTGGGCCCTCCCTGATAGAATACCAAGTGATTGGAAGGTTTAGAAATGTATATTACATGGTTTTGGTAGAAGAAAAGTTGATTGTACAGAAATTGTATGGGAATATTGTAAGCTGTATGGGGTCTTAAGTCTCTTATGTAAACAAACAGCATAAAATAGTGAATCTGTATAATTTTTATGGGTCCCCACACACGTAACGAGCGATGGCCGATTTTGCCGCCGATCGATGTGCATGGAACGCGGGTGCCCACATGGGGCGCCAAAAGCTCTGGCCAATGCCATTAGTTTCAATGGGGACCGGTGTCCCCCTTCAAACTAGCGGCCTGGAACACATAGGGTGCCCGCCGATAGTGTGAGTGATGGAGAGCAGCGTGATGACGTCATCAGGTTGCTCTCCACAGCTCATCTGTCGGTCCCCACTCGTTACGTGTGGGGAGCTTAAGACTTCTTGAGTCATTGTTTTTTGACATTTGATAAAATTTTTCCATATTTGATAATAACAGCATTACAAACAGCTTAGAGTCAGTTAAAATTAAATAGATCGCCATAGTAAGTGTGCAGGTTTACTTTAAGCTCACCATTTTGCCAGCCACTAGCTAACACAGGTAGACGATTGCAGTGCACTGTGGTTCCTATGGCTTGTACATTCTGAAGTTATGCAATGAGAAAGCAGGACATTGCAGACACCTTTTAAAAATAGACACATAACTGTTTAATGTTCTGTATCTCTCTTGGTATGCAAATTTTTTACAAAATAACTTCTATTTATAAAATTGTGACGCCACCACGCTGCGCCCATCTATACGTTTATGGGCACCTTAACACTAGGCATGCAATAGATTGTGAGTTCTTTTGATGGCAAGCAATGTTGTGGACAGTTCTCTGTCCTCTGTTGCAGAACGTATTGTTGCTATATGTTTGGTAAAATGAATGAATACATATTTATGAATGACATTGTATGCAATTCATTTATAAATAATTTAAATGGGAAGTTTCATCTGTGGATATATGTTTTTTCCTGGATGGTTGGTCTGAAATAAAGTGAAATTTAATTGAAATGTAATCTGGAGACATGTGTTTGTTGACCTCTGCAGCATGTATGGGCCACGTCCAGAGCCAATGCCTGCAGTCCTCCAGCTGAGGAATCCCGTGCCCATTCTTAACCTTAATTTCTCTAATGTAAGAGGCTAGGACTGGTTCTCCATCAGCTCCAGCGAGACCTGTCATTGCGGCCCTCCTCCCTGTCTCATCCATACCCCAGAATAAAACATCTTTTATGGACAAGGACTAATCTCAGTTCATTAGTTAAGGCTGGAGGCGTCAGTCCTTCCTTCGTTAAGCCATTTCCTAATTCATCTCTGGCTGGAGAGTATTGGACTCACTTTTACAAGAGGGTGTCTGACGCCAGGGGCGGGACCATAGTTTAACCCTTCCATTGGTGTGTCCAGGAACTGCAGCCATTATTTATTTCCTACAGAACAGAGAACAAGAAATACACAGAATATAGTAGTAGCTTAGCGCATTAATAGTTAGGTCTATTTTGCAGACAAGTATTAAGTATTTAATATAATGTTATATGATTGGTTTTAACATTTCTGTAAAATAAAATTATATGCAACATAAAGTTCAGACTGAAGCTGGTTAATATTTTGAATATTTTGAATAGATTACGGTAGATGTTAATTTTATAGAAAAAAATAATCCCCTGACAATCCATTAAAAATGAGGCATTCTTGATGATATGATTAACATATTATTATTATAATATTTGAGCAACTGATGTTTGGCAATAGAAACCACCATATAATAAGAGCCTTCCCTGTCATTTACTGTAACACAACAGTACAGTGCTACAGTAAATGGAGAAGAGAACCCCCATTGGTGTATGGCTTCTAGGGAGTGAATGGTGGTAATACAAGTAAACATTTAAGTCTTTGTGCTCCTACTGATAGTGTATAGCCCAATTTTTATTAAATACAGAAAATGCCTGTTGATTTTGTAAGAAATATTGTGTCATAAATCACTTGCTATGAGCCAAACTGACAACACAATCTTGTTTTCAAAGTTTACTTCTGTAAGCTAATTATCATATACCAATAACCGGACAGACCTGCCCTACTTGGACAACCTTAGATCCTCCATGAATGAAGATTAGTAAGGGAGTGCTGCCATCATTCTATAGAATATGCCCCAGATCACCAGGCTGACATAGAAAATAGTGTTGAGCTCGATTATTCGAATGTCCAGAACACAAAGGGTGCCCGCCGATACTGTGAGCGATGGTGAGCAGCGTGATGACGTCATCACGTTGCTCTCCACAGCTCATCTGTCAGTCCCCGCTCCTTTTGTGTGTGGAGACCTTAAGGGGCCATTTCACAGTACATGTGTTGCGGTGTGTTTTAAAAACGCATGCGTTTTTTTACTGCACACATTTTTTTTACTGCACGCAACTGATGTTTGGCAATAGCAACCACCATATAATAAGAGCCTTTCTTGTCATCTTCTGTGACCACACAACAGTACAGTACTACAGTAAATAGAGAAGAGAACCCCCATTGGCGTATGGCTTCTAGGGAGTGCTCCCTGCTGAAAACTGAATATGATGGTTGATGAGAGAATGGTGGTAATACAAGTAAACATTTAAGTCTTTGTGCTCGTACTTTTTAGTGTATGGCTGCTATTTTTTTTAAATACAGAAAATACCTGTTGATTTTGTAAGAAATATTGTGTCATAAATCCCTTCCTATGAGCCAAACTGACAACACAATCTTGTTTTCAAAGTTTACTTCTGTAAGCTAATTATGATATACCAATAACTGGACAGACCTGCCCTACCTGGACAACCTTAGATCCTCCATCAATGAAGATTAGTAAGGGAGTGCTGCCATCATTCTATAGAATATGCCCCAGATCACCAGGCTGACATAGAAGATAGTGTTGAGCTAGATTATTCGAATGTCAAATTTTTTTCATGAATATCGGCAATTATAGAATTCACGAATATCTTGAAAATGTCGGCGGATATTTGTGATTTCAAATATCTGCGGTATGCCATTGCAAAATAATATTCCCGTTGCGAAAATAAACATAGCATGTGATCATTAATTTAAAAGATCACTTGAGTCTTCCAGGAGGGCGTTTGTTGTTGATCATATTACATTTGGATTTTTAGACGAATGGAAAAATCAAATTTTGTATGCCCACCTTAAAATAACGCCTGAAGCCTAACAAGCTCTTGTTAGTTATGAGTGCAAAATCAATGGACATACCATGCTTTATGCTTCAAATTTAATTTTTTCCAAGAATTAAACGAGGAAGCAGTTGTGTTTGAAATGATTTATTTTTCTCTTTAATGGCAATATGCTGAAAATATGTATTATAATGGAATACAAAATATGCCACATACAAGTAAAGTTACTTAGACCAAAGAGAAGCTGTAGTGGTAGTTTCTGTAATGCTTAATATGTTATCTTATGATAAATCTCGTATTTCCTTTTTTCTGTTTCTCACTTTTTTCTTTGTTTGCCTTATGGTAATTGTCAGCATACTAAAAATTATGTTTTTGTCACTTTCTTTTTGTTTCGTGGGAACTTGTTCATGTTCCAGCATGTACCACATGCACCATGTCTGTATAATGTGTATTGGCACATTCACACTATGTTTGCACAGGATGAGCATGTGACACAGCACAGAAGCAGAATTGGGAGATTGTTGTAGTTAGACAGTTATGATTAAAAGAGCCTATAGAAGGAACTTTTCTGGAAAGATCACAGATCTCTCCAGAAAATTGGCATTGGACATTGATGTTTTTCGCAAAATAAATGATCTGGGATTATCATTTTACCTTTGCTGGTTTACTTAACATAGATTGTGGTAGTTCTAAAATTAATTTAATCATTGTCAAAATGCCCAGTCTAAAACACAAAGAAAAACACGTCTCTCGTCTCTTCTTAAAATGATAAACATAACAATAACTAGGACCGTTGAAGCAGCTTTATGACCAATGATACACAAAACCTAAACTGGAACCAAATGGGAAACCTTGAGTTGGACAAAAGGACACATAATACCATATTAAAATATATGTTCATATATAGGTGGGATTTCAGTTTTATGGTTGGTCTTTAATTATTCGTAATCTGATAGCACATAAGGGAATTGATTGGTCTTTGAAGAATAATCAATCCCTTTAAAATCAGTAAGACTTAAGGTAGCCATACACGGGACAATTCCGCACACGATTCCTGAGCCGATCGATCACCGGGCACGTGCACGCCGATCGATCAGCTAAGAATTGAGTGCAGCCCACCTTGCCCGATCGACCCTGCCCGATCGACATGGCCCCCTGAATCGGATCTGCCAGAGAACCAACATGCTGGTCTTTCTGATCGATTCAGCAGACATCAGGGGGAGTTGCCATTTGTGAAGTGATCGATCGAGCACGGAATCGTCCAGGAATCGTTGGCCTAAGGTGGTAGGCACAGACTTAATTGGGCGATCGATCGCCCATCCGGTTCCCTCTGGCATCGCCGGAATCGATCGGATGGGTGATCGATCGTCCATGGAATCGGCACATGTATGGCTAGCTTTAGATTTGCATTTTATGGATGCATTTTGTGTAAAGAATTAGAAATTGCATGAACATTTTTCAAGTTATCAGTCAACTAACCAGCAATAGGTGTTAGTGTGATCTATATGTGAGGAAGCATTGGACTTTTTAAATTTACATTTTCTGTGTTCAGTTATAAAAGAGTTGACTTTATAGGACATGTCAAGTCCTACAAACAGTGTAGCGAACAATTGAACCTACTTCAATGCAAGTGACAAGTGAAAGCTTTAACCTTTCATTGTTGTTGAGCAAGGCTTGGTTCCAGGCAGAAAATGAATGAACATCCAGGCAAAGGTCTGGGATCCAGGGTCCTTTTTTTCCCATAATAACTTTTATTGAAACTATTCAAACCAAAAAGCATACATAGAAATTCTTTCACAAAGGTCCTTTTTAGGTACATAGTAATTTATTAGACCTTTTACTTTAGATGTTCATTTGCTTTCCAGATATTAAAGATGAAAGCAACTAATATTGTTAATCCTCACTTGAGAAGCCCCTTACTTTTAATTCAGCATTAGTGAAACAAAAGATTGGAGGGTTTCCAAGACAGGAGCTTCACTTGTTAAAAGTGTTGATTCAGCTACATGGGCAAGATTTTCATTTGGAGGTGGAGAACCCTAAACATGTCATCACCTGTTCTATAGCTTAAAGGCTTTCTCACTTAAAGACCTGCTCTCTGTACCACGAGTCAAGTTGTTTGACATGAGTCAGCCTAGAGACCCGTTCTACCATCTCTATCTCAGATACAGATAATGTGTAAAACCTAAAGCCATAAACCCACTAGCCCTTTACCTCCCAAAGCTAGACATGGCTCAGCTAACCTCCAAACCTAAGCTATTAGTGTGATTACTGGAGGTCGAAAAGTTCAAATGAAAATGTCAATTTTCATTTGGTGGAATGGGCCATTTCAGAGCCAAGCTGTCTGATAAGGACCCACCTCAAGAGCTTCCCCCACCTGTGAAATCATAGCTCCCCAAGGGCCAACAAATCTCATTCAGTCTCTAAGGTGCCAATAGCAAACTCGTGCCAATAAAAAGATTAATGAGGAGGGTCAGTGTTGTTTGGCTTTTGCTTTGTAGTCTTAGGGCTTCACAGCCTATTTTCAAGATATTAACAGTCCTCCCCCCTCCCCACCTGCGAGGCCTCACCGCTTGGCTTTTAACTCTTCCAAGATTTATTGGTTCAATCGACACCATTAATCTTTCTAGTTAAATACCTATACATGCATTTGACACTGCCAACGCTGAAAGTTAATAAAATATATACTATTATGTGTTCAAATGTCACGGATTAGCTTCAGAATATTGCTTACGATTTTTTTTTTGAGAGGTGTCAGATTTATAACTGCTTAATATTTCCTGTAATCGCCTGAAACCCTTTTAAATGACAGTATATTAAAAATATTTTGTAAAAGATTGCTGCGTATAACACTGTTCTGGAAGCGAAGCCCCTGTGTCTGAATGCCACAGGATGATGAGTCCCAACATCAATAGACTGGCAATTGATACATTTTCTGTACTGAGCACAGCAAAAAGGAATAAAGGACCTAAAGTGGAATCTATTTTACTTGATAAAAAGATTATCAGTACGTTGTAATCTTTCAAAAACTTTCCATCTCAGTGGTCTGTCTACGGAGACTCTAGGTATATTCAACAGAAATTGGAAAATGTACAGGTTTGTAGATGACATTTATCATGCAATATCGACTAGAGTCTGAAAGACATGCCAAAAATACATTCAGGTGACTGCTGAAGTTCCAAGCCCCTGCAAACAGAGCATTTTCCTTTTACAAAATAACAGCTGACATTTGTGTGGAAAACAGACACTTACTGTAATCATTTATCATTTTTATATGGGGGTTCAACTCAAAGCATCAATCATCAAAATGGTATAGTTTTAGGGCACCCCACAGTCCAAAACAGCACTTACCCTCACAGGGATTAATATCCAAAAGAAACAAACAGTCCTTGAAAATGCTAAAAAATGCATACTCCTTATGTGCCCCCTGTCTACACTCAGAAGCCCTCCTACTTGGTCTGAACCTTGGTCTGAACCTTGGTCTGAACCTGACATACTGAACTTTAACGGTAGGGGTGTGCCCTCATTCTCCACCAATTGTGGGGGTTTTGCTTCAAACTGCATTTGTAAATGTATTTAATATTGTTCCCACAGTTCAAACATAACTTGTCATCTTTGGCTTCCCAACAGCAACAGTTCTGGGCCTCACACTCTCTGTGAGCCCTCTGTTTCCACTGCTCCAGTAGCCACAGGTCTGCAACCAGGTGTTAACTGTATCAGTGGACTGAATAGGAAGGCCCACCCAGTTCCATCCTTCCTATCCCAGAGTCCGGGGGCCCTTTAAGAAAAAACAAAACAAAAATTTTATTAGGCACACCTTGCTAGTAGCGGGTTGGACCCCTTTTTGCCTTCAGAACTGCCTTCATCCTTTGTGGCATAAATTCAACAAGGTACTAGAAACATTCCTCAGAGACATTGGTCCATTTTGACATGATAGCATCACGCAGTTGCTGCAGATTTGTGGTCAGCACATCCATGATACGAATCTCCTGTTCCACCACATCCTAAAGGTGCACTTTTGAATTGAGAGCTGATGACTGTGGAGGCCATTTGAACACAGTGAATTCATTGTCATGTTCAAGAAACCAGTCTGAAATGATTCAGCTTTAGGCACTATCCTGCTGGAAGTAGCCATAAGAAGATGGGTACACTGTGGTCATAAAGGGATGGACATGGTCAGCAACAATACTCAGGTAGGCTGTGGTGTTGCAATGATGATCAATTACTACTAAGGGGCCCAAAGTGGTCCAAAAAAATGTCCCCCACACCATTACACCACCAGCCTGAACCATTGATACAAGGCAGGATAGATACATGCTTTTTTATGTTGTTGACGCCAAATTCTGACCCTACCATCCCAATGTCGCAGCAGAAATCGAGACTCATCAGACCAGACAACATTTTTCCAACCCTCTATTGTCCAATTTTGGTAAGCCTGTGCAAATTGTAGCCTCAGTTTCCGGTTCATAGCTGACAGGAGTGGCACCCGGTGTGGTCTTTTGCTACTGTAGCCCATCTGCCTCAAGGTTGGACATGTTGTACGTTCAGAGATGCTCTTTGCATACCTTGGTTGTAGCGAGTGGTTATTTGAGTTGCCTTTCTATTAGCTTGAACCACTCAGGCCATTCTCCTCTGACCATCAACAAGGCATTTGCTTCCACAATACTGCCGCTAACTGGATGTTTTTCCTTTTTTTGACCATTCTCTGTAAACCCTAAAGCTGGTTGTGTGTGACAATCCCAGAACATCAGCAGTTTCTGAAATACTCAGACCAGTCCGACTGGCACCAACAACCATGCCACGTACAAAGTCACTTAAATCCCCTTTTCATCCCCATTCTGCAGCGGTTCTTCACCATGTCAACATGCCTAAATGCATTGAGTTGCCACCATGTGATTGGCTGATCAGTAATTTGCGTCAATGAGCAGTTGGACAGATATGCCTAATAGAGTGGCCGGTAAGTGTATATATACACCCATTTTGCATGAACTAAACTCACAGATCTAAAACATTTTCTATATACACAATAAAATGCCAAACATATGCTGATGGTTGTGGATGAATGGCACAACAATGGGCCTCAGGATCTTGTCACGGTATGTCTGTGCATTCAAAATGCCATCAATAAGTCATCTGCCCTGAAGAGTGAAAAACAGGTCTTATTCATGAATAGAATGCCTCTCCAACAAGCCAGATGCCATCCAATCTTATTTTGTTTGAGCGGCCATTCTTTTTATCGAGTGGGCATTTGCCGATGATTAACTGCAGTCAGGTCCAGAACTCGATGAGGATGACGAGCATGCAGATGAGCTTCCCTGAGTTTCTGTACAGATTCCTTGATTCCAGTGTCCGGGTGGCTAGTCTCAGATGATCGTGGAGGTGAACATGCTGGATGTGGAGGTCCTGGGCTCGTGGGGTTACACATGGTCTGCGGTTGTGAGGCTGGACAGCTTACGGTAGAGGAATGAACTTTCATTTCATGGGCAACAGCTCTAGTAGACATTTCTGCAGTCAGCATGCCAATTGCACACTCCCTCAAAGGTTTCGAGATCTGTGGACCTGTGCTGTGTGATCAAACTGCACATTTCAGAGGGGCCTTTTATTGTGGGCAGTCTAAGGCACACCTGTGCAACATTCATGCTGTCTAATCAGCAACGTGATATGCCACACCTGTGAGGTGGGATGGATCTCGACAAAGAAGAAGTGCTCACTAACACAGATTTGTGAGAAAAAAAAATTGAAAGTAATGGGTCTTTTGTGTATATAGAAAATGTTTCAGATCTTTGAGTTGAGCTCATTCATAATGAGAGCAAAACCTAAAGTGTTGCGTCTATATTTTTGCTCAGTGTATAATAGAACCAGCTATCAATTCTATTAAATAAAAATCACAATTAATTCCATAAAATTCTTGAAATACTTGCGTCATATATGCAATTTCATTTCGACAATACAGCAAGGCTGCACATATGGGCTTCTGCTATACTGTGCATTAATAATAGATACACTTTCAGGACAGCAGATGGAAACTCTGATGGGCACACACAATGATGACAACTTACAATATCTTGTCACTTATACAGAAAGTCAGTAAAAATCTTCTAAGTGGGGTGACAGACAAAAACAAATATTTAAAATGAGCTTTTTATCAAAATGTTTAATTTAGTATAAAATTGCAACAGTTTACAGGTTCTAAAACCATTGTTCATTCTACTTGCCTATGGTTTGTTGTCATTATTGTGATAAATTCTGCAGATCGAAAGAATCAGTATATTTTCTTATTATTGAATGAAACTCCTTAAGGGGTTTTTGCTACCGTTCTCACTCTCTAGTATTGCTGGATACATCTTCACATTGATTTCCTGCTATGTGTTTAGCTGCTAAACTAACCATGTCAATATCAGTATGTATTGGGTAATGGGCTCATGAGAAAAGAACAAGAATATTACATAATATAAAAATGTTGTGATATATAAAAATGTTTCAGGCTTGATCTTGATGGATGTTATTTTTGTCCCATCTCTCATACTAATTTCTATGTTATGTGACAGATCATGCCATTATTGATTTATTCTGATATGCCATGCTTGAATGATACAGATATCTGTGATACTCAGAGAGAGCTTAGAGGCAAGAAAAATTACCAGTTAGAAATCTTAATAATACAGCAAATTTGGAGTTCAAGTGATACCGTCTATTGGCTAACTGAAGTCATTAGAGAAGCAAGCTTTCGGGCCCGGTGGTATCACTTGAACTTCAAACTTGCTGTATTTATCGATGGCTAACGCGGTACAACACTCTACTAAATTTTTATAATATTATATTCCCCCCCCCAAAAAAAATTGTTCGGTGCTTGAGTTGCAGACGTAATCCATTTTGCATTACTATGGCCTACCTGGAACTGGGTGTGTTTATATATAACTATTTTCTATATAAATAGTTATTGCATTCATACTTTACTCAAGCCACAAAGACCTTCTACGCTCACATCAGTAAATAGTCAATGTTAAATTATCTATGGCCTGCAATAATATTTAAAATTCAGTAGGAGGGGAGGTGGTTCTGCTGAAGGCACAGAAAAACAGTTTTTGCAATACAAATACTATTACATAGCTTGTAATTTGTCACCAGCTTTGCCTCCTTTTGGCCTATACAAAGAGTAGTTAAGTTTAACCATGATTAGGAAAGTCAGCTTTATAGTCAATGGTTTGAGCTAGAGATGGAAAAAGGTAAAAAGAGCTGACAATCCTATACAGTAATCAGTTACTTGTGATAGGTCCCATGTATTTGGGGCTAATAGGATGTTCTAAAAGCCCCCCACACACCACATACAATTACCATGCAATTTCTGTACAACCAACTTTTCTTCTACCAAAACCATGTAATATAAGGACCTTTCTACACCTTCCAATCACTATGTATTCTATCAGGGAGGTCACTATACTACATAGTTGTTGGTAGGTCTCATGGAAATTGTATGTATGAATCTAAAGGTGTATGGGGGCTGAATTAATAATTATTAAAAAGATGCTTTTTTTTATATTGATACCTTACATCATAAGTGTGTTCTCATCTGAAGGCAGCCATTGCTGTGGCAGAGAAGGTTAACAGGAAGTCTCCCCAGACAAACTTGCAACTTAGATGTCAAGCATTGACTTCATCATGCAAACCACTTGCATAGTCTTACCTCTACTCTCCTTTTATAGTTGTATTCCTATGCTTTAAAGCATGTCACCCACCAGATTTGTAACACACTTCCTAAAGGACTTTGCAGTCCAATAGACCTGGTCAGACCTACCATAACCCTTATCTGGCCTGAGGAACCCTTTTTCCAGAATGACACATCTCCTTTGTTCTGTGCTGCAAGTCTTGAGTTAGGACCTATAACAACACACACCAATAGAAAGAAATATTATCATTATGTTAAAAAAATATATTTCAATAAAAAAACATTATGCGGAAAATTGATCTGCCACTGATTGCTATGTTGTCACTAAAACCACATCAACGTACATTGAAGAGCTCCGCCAAGCTCCTGTGAGGCCACTGCCAACTGCACTTTTCTTTTTGGTCCATTTTTAAACTGTATGTTAATAAAGTAGAGCTGATCTGCATGGAGCAACCTTGGCATTGAGTTTACCGTTTCATACTTGGAGGTGGAACCTCTTACCTTTAATGAATAAAATAAAGCCAAATAAATTATTTGGCCAAGTGGAAAAACTTATCCATAAGACAAAGAAGTGGTCTCCACGTGGCTGAAATCTGCATCTGTTCTCTCTGACAACCATACTCAGGGCAAAAGGTCAGTGGCGGAGTAGAAGTCTCGGTGGAGGAGTGTCAGGTGGCGAGTCATCTGATCTGAGCTTTACAGGTAACTTTTCATGAATATCCTACAAGTAGCGCTGAGAGCCAGGACATGTGAAACTGGTAAATTATGTACAGGTAGTGCCGAGACCAACAGATGGTGCAGCTGCAGTAATATGAGACTCTTGCTTGAGTGCCATATTTACATCCAAATATCAGAAACGGAACAGCACAAGGTCTTACGCCTGCTCATTACATTTGCTTCTTTAAAGCAAAGTACACCTTTTTTGTCTTTCTTTGTCATATCTAAATATCTGTTTCCTTGTTTTTATGACTTTGCACTTGCACCCATCAGCTGTTGTAATCAGGGAAAGCAAGTTCTCCTAGGAAAAATTCTACTGCAGGAAAACTTAAGGAGACTAGAGATGACAAATTCTGAGAATTCATAGAGAAGCACATGGCCAATTTTATCAGCTGATTAATAAGTGCTCTCTGATTGGCTGCTCCTGTTTTAGTCTATACATCAGCAAATGTAGAAAGGATTGTGCTTCTCTGAATTCACCTGCATTACAATGCTTTTCAGTGCATCTCCGTGCACAATGTGACACATTTGTGTGCACTTTTGACCTCCAATATTTGACCCAGCTTGCTGCCTGCCCTAACTAGTATTGTTCATCTCCTGCTGAGCTGATGTGCCTAAAGGCCACACATTGGTAGAAGAAGAAGGTGGTGGAAGAAGCAAAGCTCCCAATGCCTTGTAGAGTGCTTTAGCATAGCCAGTTGGCTTCTCTTAGCTAAGTCTGCCCCCTTCTTTGCACATGCCCCTCCATGGATCCCAGTAGTTTTGAAAAAGTCACGTCCAGTGCCTGATATTCAGGATACAAATATTAATCTGTCACAAGGCTGTGTAAGTCAAAGTATACCTGTAGGGTGAGAAGGGGAGGAACCGGAGAACAGCACACCAAAGGCAAGAGGCACGTCTCCTTAGGTGTTGAATGGCAGTCTAGACCAGTGGTGGCCTGTTTAGCTTTCTTTTGCGGCCCTTTGTCACATTGTTAATAAGATGCTCACCTCCGCGTGTTCTCTGCAATAAGTGCAGATAATGCCTACAGGTGTCCAAACGTTGCTTTGGGGACGATGCAGTGAAGTGATCATGACACTGTGGGCGCATCCTCATGTCGACAATAGACAGTCTCTAGGAATTATCTCTGCTTATTACTATGAATGAGCATTTCTTTGTGAGTGCGGGAAATTTTTAAAAGATAACAACGTCCCTGTCACATGTTGCCAATTACACATCACCCCCATCATTATTGATCTCAGCGATGGAATTGGCACACATATAGGGGGTCAGCCATTACAGGCTCTTGGTCCAGCCCCTTTATCAAATTTAAGGAGCCAATGTGGCTCACAAGTCAAAACGTTTGCCCACCCCTGGTCTAGACCTGTCTCTGAGGTGCTGCCCTCTGGGGGTGCTAAACAGTTCACTTGCATGAAGATAAGAAGATAAGTGGAGTTAGGAACTTCTGAATTGGTGGGCTTTCTGTCTGTATGCAGCTTCTCAAAGCAGGGGCACACGGGCCCTAAGGGCATGGTTTACGTAGCATACCTGCAATACAAGGGAGAAGGATATAAGCAGGACTCATTGTGTGCACCAGGGAAAATTAGGCAAAACACTTCAGAGCCAGGACTCGACCAATCCTCCTCTGATATATGGAACTTACTATTGTACTTAAGAGGCTATTTTAGATTGGAAGGGGTTGTGGAAACCTGGTGGCTGACACATACACCATCTGGACTCAGCACCCCAAGGCAGCCCCTATGCTCAACTCGGGCTGGTGAAATGTAAATAAGTGGAAGTACCATCTTGTGGACAATTTTAAAAATTTTACATGAGATATTGGAATTTCATTTTGAAAATGTCACTATCTCAATTTGCAAGTTAATTAAAAAGCCCCTACACATGATATCCCCACAATTGTTGGAGAAGGGTTGTAAGAATGCAAGTTAGGAGAGAGGGGACCCTAAGGAGGGAGCATTGTGATGTCACTTCCAGGAAAATCTCTTTTAAAGCGTGTATGCGGGTAGGAGTTTGGGTTGGAGGACCTGGCTTTTCATGGACACAGGCAAGGGGGCCTTAGGGAAAAAGGTTTGAAACTGATATTATTGTTAGATCAATACATGCATACATTAAATCTGCACCTCAGAGTATTGGTATAATGAAATTGTTGTTGCATATTTATGGATGATGGTGTCTGGCTCATACAGAGCCAGTCATCATGGAAATGTAGAATAGCTGCCCACAAGCTGGTCATGGTGGGTAAAGCACACTGGTGTTAAATTTAGGATGTCAGATGCTTAAAAATTACCAAATAATTTCGGAAACAGAATACTGGTGATGGCCATGCGGACAGTTCGGCATGAACATTGAATGTTCGCTTTTCTTCTCGCCCGCAAACAGTACGGGTGTTTGAGAAAAAGTCTATAATTCTTCAGACCTTTCCACGCCTGGTCTGGCCAGAGGAAGAATTATTTTCACTAGAGACTGAACGTTGCGGCGTCATTTCCGGTATAGTTCCTATTCAAATTTCATGTCAACAGTTGGCTTTTGGCCAGGACTGTATGTGTGTACAGGCATATATTTAAAACCATTGTGAACTTGGGGGGTCCGGGGTTCACAGTCACCACACCGGAATTCAATGTCTTTTAAATCAATAAGGCTTTATTTGGGCCCAAATTAACAGCTTGGCTTAGCTTCAGACATTCAAAAACAATAGTCCTTTAGCAAAAAGCAGAGGCAAGAAAGTAAAGATAATTCTTACTTGGGGAGAGTGTTTCTCAAAACCACGGTCATCCTCTCTCAGAGGGAAGCAGTGCAGCCCTTGTCTGTCCTCCAGACACCGTCCATTACTCTTCCCACTGAGTAGGTCAGGTGACCCGGTTATATTACTGGTGTGCAGCCAACACACCCACACAGGTGCTGGGTGGGGTGAATAGGAGGCCCTCCCAACCATCCTGCCTATTCACAGTCCAGGCCCTGTTAGCAGTCTAACAAAGTTGCAGTCCATCGACTGCTATTCAAATCCTGTACTGTGTCCATCCAGCACCCTAGGGGTTACCTAAGAGGGGACACAGACCAAAAATACGCGACACGTATATCCCATTCAGGATCCATCCCTGGCAACCTGTACACCATGTTAACTCCAGAGATGGTAAATGAGATGCCAAAAGTTCTACATTGCCATTCAAATCCATGCAAAATGTATGCAGACTGCTATTAAGTCAATAAAACACAGCAGGGCTTGTACATGAGTTGTTAATATCAAAATTGTGCTTTCTCATTGACTATCTCTACCTAACTCACTTCCTGATATGAGTTGCTGACCCAGTTTTTCCTGGTCATTTCTGTTGATTTTCAGGCATGACCTTGACCTGTTCGTTGACCAGGGCTCAGCCTGCTTCCCTACATGGTCAGCTCCCTCTGCCACCCTATTCTAGGATCATGACAGTTGCTGTCTTTACCATTATCCAGTTGCCTGTAGTGTCTACTGCCACAACTCTAGACTCTGTGACATTCTATCCATCTTCCATCTCATCATATCTCTCAGCAATTACCCAGAACCCTTTGAAAGTTGGACACTTGACACTTGTTCCACTCTACATATGTGGCAGCATTACTGGTAGCAAAATATTGCAACACTCTAAGAAGCCCTTTTAACCACTTACTGATAAACCTTATTCATTTTGGATTTTGCCACCTTTGCCGGTGTGCAGTGTAACCAACGTCATTCCCTCCCATTGCTGATAAGACATCTTGGACATCTAAGACCTGTCCTAACCTAGACCAGTGCTGTCTGTCTGATGTTTCAGATATGGACTGACCTCCCAATGACAGGAGGCTGCAAGGATCACTCAGTATTAAAGCTTCCTGACCTGTCTACAGCATCTGATACAGCATGCCATGCAAGTTTAATCAGCAGAGATACTACAGTGGATACCGTATCACAGCCCACAGCGAGTCAAAATCTTCTCCTGGTGACAGGTCACCCAGAGGTCTCACTAGATCATACCCTATACAAGCCATCTCTCTAACTAATGGGAATATCCAGTAAGCAGAGTGCAGTCAACAAAATGCAATAAGCCATAACAACCAGCAACCACCTTTATTTATCTGACTTTGCGTCTGATCACTGCTGTCCATACCATGTTGAATCTGCTCATAAAACAATGTTATTAGAAAATATATTTTAACATATAAAAAAAAAGAAAATGCAAGTGGCAAATAAGAATTGTTTTCACTGATTATAGAGAAGCTAATATTTTTCCGAAAATACAGGCAAGGAGGCAGCAAAACCAAGAGAGTCAAAAACCTACCACCATACTACATTTTATGAATTCGTTGCTCACCCCTTGTAACCTGGTATCATTTGCAAAAACCAAGACAATATTTATTGGATAGGTTACAAAGTTATATACATTTTTCAAAACCATATCTGCATTGAATTAAAAATGTTGCTTAAAACCTATGTCTCATGTCTATGAATTCCGCTACAGACTGACACGTTTCGGCCTTGTGCCGTGGCTTCCTCAGGGAATCTGTAGCTGGAATACTATGAGAGATATAGAGAATTTGTTACAATAAAATATTGTACAGTAGTCATGTATCTGGATCATAGCAACATAGCAAGCTCCATAGCTTTTAACTCAAAGTAAAACTCAAAATAGCGTGTGTTCATGGGGATGCTGTTAATCCCCTTTAAAAACACCCATTGATTTTGATTAATAGTATTCATGTGAAGGTACACTATTGCTGTTTTGAGTTTTACTTTGAGTAAAAGCTATGGAGCTTGGATCCATGTATCTATGATCCATATATATGCTACAGATCCCCTGAGGAAGCCCCAGCATGGGGTGAAACACGATGGTCTGTAGCAGAATTCATGGACATAAAACAGGGAATTGGTTTTATGCAACAAATTCTGCGGCAATATGGTTTTGTAATATGTATATAACTTTGTAACCTATCCAATAAAGATTATTTTAGTTTTACAAATACTTTTAAAGAAATGTTGTGTTATATCGCCTTCTTCTGTCCTGTAGAGATAGCTTTTAAAAGTAAGGTCAAGAATTTCTTTATTAGACAGCCCAGCATTCACTTCACAAATGAAAGCATAAACATGGTGTGTTAAACATTTATTTCTAAAAGAAGGATTTTTCCTAGTAAATATACCCAAAATATTAATTTATGCATTTGTTTTTATACTTTCTTTTATTTATTTCTTTGTGTTTCAAGTCCACTTCCATTTCTAAAAAAAAATGCCATTTCCCTTAGTTCCTCCCCCGCTTACTTATCCTTTGTCCCATTACAATTTATTTTTCCCATGAAGCAGGATATTCTTACTTAAATCTCCAATCAGGATACCTTAAAATCACCGACTGGTCCCCTACTGTCCCATGAAGTTGATATCACTCATCTTCAGTATCTTGAATAGAGCCCACGACTATAAAGGCAATAGTTAGTGTTCATGTCATGCAGCCAGTAGCATGTACACTTAGTTGACAGTAACCAAACAAAACATGTATCTGTTGCAGACAGCCATGTAACCATGGCTTTGGATTACTGTAATTCATGCAGTATGCTAAAAGCCCATAATGAGTCCAATATGTATGTCTCCAGGCTGTCTGCTGGAACATGCTGTATGCTGGTATTGACTCAGGAGGAGGGGCAGTGCTAAAGGCTGAGTAAGTCTCTGTGTGTCAGTAAGCGTTTTTCCCATATGCAGAGAGAGAGAGAATAAGATAGGAGTTAGGGGAATTATTTTCGATCAGAGATTAACTTTAGGTACACTATAACATTTGGTGTCCCAATTTATACAGTATTTTTGGGGTTTGGTGAAATGTGACTTATTATTTTTTCTGGATAATTGGGGGATTGCAGGAGTGAGTGTAAAGGTAGCTATAGACGCCACGATTTTTTTGGGATCGATTTGATAATTCCTGGTGAGGAATTGGCGATTGATCACTTTGCAATCGATGGCACACCACCTTGGGACACCGATTTGGGGTAGATTTTGGCAGGAGCTGATCGCCAAAAAGCAATTGACCAAAATGGCTGCAGCATAGGGAGCTTTAAGTCAATCTCACAGGAAGTGATTGATTTTTTCCACCAACAAACCTTGACAAAAAAAAACAACATTTTAGATCAAGGTTCAATACGATTTTTGGTCCATCGTTCAGGGTGGGCAGCACCTGATTCATGGCCAATCAATCGACGGGAACGCGCAATAATCAATCGCGCAAACATCTAGTGAAAAATTTACCCATGTATGGCTACATTTATAGTCATGGTAGCTAAAGTATTCCAGGATAGGCAACACATTCAGGCATAGGTGGGTGGAGAGGTAACTACATGGGTCTTATCTGTACACCAGGTGTAATGTTTTCTGGGTGTTTTTTTCAGAACTTGGTGTTACATCTGCTTTGAAGTTGGTCTCTAATTGGTGAAGTCAGTCTCAGTCATTTGACAGCCCAGCGACCATCCCCTACATACTGATCATCTGACACTGTCACAGGAGACATCCTGCAGGACATTAATCATACTACATAAATAAAGCTATTATTTTAATTGCACTACCTAACACTGGGCGTACTTATGCTGATCCATGCAGAATAATGAAGTGGAAATTGTTTAATATATTTAATCGATAAAGTGTTGTACATCAGCTGCAAGAAACATTACCAAGCTTTTTACAGTATAATATACTTAGTGGGTGATAAATGGGGATGGCGCTCTGGCCGATAAGGAGGTGACAGATAAGGATGTCACTGCCACAAGCTTCAGATTTGGTATAGATTTATATTAGATACATTTTGAGCCTATTCACTTACTATTGTGTTATATATAGATTGTGTTATATATATTTTGTGGTAGATATAACACATGAACGGCACAGTTGAACCACTGGCATGTTGTACTGGGGTTGTGCTGAGGAGTAGTGATGGCGCGAACCCGGAATTTGATGTTCGCGAACGGCGAATGCGAACCTCCGC
>CM070040.1:46206870-46233716 GCA_036250615.1 Ptychadena robeensis
GTATTTTTCGGCATATAAGACACACTTTTTCACCCCCAAAATTGGGGGGCAAAAAGTGCCCTTATACGCTGAATATGCGACCCCCACTCGGCTGCCAGTGGTCACCTTGGCTGCCCGCCAGCTCTTCCGACACGGAGATTAGCTGGGGGAGCTGGAGAAGCTGTCAGATGTGAGATGCCGGCTAATGCCGACTCTACCATCTGAACTGCCTAATTTCCTATGCCAGCCCTGAACTGGCATAGGAAATTAAGAGATAAGTATAGATGAACTTGCATCTATGTGACCCATAGTGATCATCAAAGGCTTTAATTATATATATGACACAACATGTGCATTACCATACTACAGTGTTCCCTAATACTTGAAGTATCATTTAAAACAAGTTTTGTAATAAAAAAATGAAAAATTATGTATTTTAGCTCTGCTTGCTGTAATGTATTCATTATAAAATGCTGCTACAAGTCAGTATAGATTGAAATTGTTATGTGCGGCCCTTTAGTGATGTGGCCCTCCATATCAACTCAGTTGCCCACCACTGGTGTACAGTGTAGAGATGACGTTGTTCAGTGAGGGTTTACTGCTGCTAGTGACACCTGCTGGCTGAATTGGATATTGCATTCACTGAAAATATTGCATTAACCCAATCGATGTGAAAACGTATTAAATCTTTTTTTTCTGGTATTCCTGCCCTAAAAACTGGGTGCGTCTTATGGTCAGGTGTGTCTTATATGACGAAAAATACGGTAATAACAATTGTGTGTGGTTGTGTGTATGTGTGTGGGAGGGCATTAAAGTGTGAGCTCCTCTGCAGCAAAAACAGGTGAACATGGACATGTACTTCCCTGCCACTTTATACTGGAATAATACAGACAATAATTTATGACTCTGGTGTGCATTAAAGTGTAAGCTCTTCTGGCACACAGACAGATGTGAATGATTTAACACAGTGAATAGCTTTTTTCTTTGTAGTATTACTTGAAATGTAAACGCCAGAGCACACAAAATAACATATAATGCCAAACTGAAGGCAAGCAGACACAAACACAATATTTGTGGTTTATCTTGCATGACAAAGGATTTGTAATTCTGCTCGGCCGGTCTTTCTGATAATGTCTTAGGTAGGTCTGTGCTATCAATGTTTCCCCACCAATGTTAAAACAGACAGGTTGGTCTTTGACCCGCTCCGGGCTTATTACACAAGGAATTACCATCAGCACCCTAATAGCATCATCTGTCTCTTTCAGACAGCAAGCTCTCAGTGTGGCATGTATGCTCACAGCACAATACAATAGAATGTTACAATCCCACTGCATTACCCTCCTTCTCCTAATCCAGTAAACTAATATAAAGATGAAATTAGGTATTTATAACAACCTTTTATTAAGGGATTTTGTATGTATATATTAAATGAAACAATCAATAAACAATTCCAGAAACAAATACAGGGCTGCGCAACACATGAGTGGAAAACAAGCCGCTAATCTCCTTTGTTGTATTACAACTGCATTGTATCAGGCAGGAACATTGCACAGCGGCTCAACATGAAACCATTGACCATCCAATCTGCTTCTCTGCCTTTCCCACAATCGTTTTCTTGCTGGATGCCAGGTACCCGGCTGTTACCTATCATCTGGCCAAATAGGCCACAAATCAAACTGACAGACCAATCAAGGGCTCCCGAGGAATTCCACCGAACGCTCACACCCAATATCGCTCACAAAGTTTTTCTGCTGTTTCCTCTCTCCTTCAGCCACATTACCTCAATAATATCCAGATTCAGCCTCTGCTAGGTTTATTATTTAAATGGATTGAAATCTAGGACATTACCATTGTTAGTAAATATGAAGATGCCAAAAAAGGATTCCTGGGCAGACAGAGGCACACATAAGTAATGGACCAGAGGATGCTAGCTGGAGATTCTTCATATAGCATCACTTTCCTGACAACAACAATATTTTGTGTGACAAACTGCAGATTTCATGCTTCCCTCCTATGGTTTATGACCTAGCATGGTCTAACAGATCAAAATCAAGTCAAACTTTGTCGAGTAGAAATTTTGACTTTAACTTGAATTTATGCAAAATCTGCATGTGCTAAAATACCACTCTTTTGTTTTGGTGATGACACCATGGTCAGGGGCTTTGCAGTTAACACACCACCGGACCAGGCAGATTGCAATGACATAATGATTGTTGTTACTGCAGCTTCTAAATGCTAATTCCAGATTTTCCTGTTCAACTCCAACAGACATAGGGAGATCCAGAGTGCCTTCCCAGGTGATCCATTTCATCTATTGGATAATCTGTAGCTTTTTGCTGGCTTTTCTGATACCTTGTTTGGACTCTGCTCTTACTTTTAACCTGACCATATTGTGTCTGCTGCCTACTCTGATACTGCCCTGGCCCTCAGTCCTTTGTGGGCTCCTGCTCATTTTCCAAGACTCCAATGCACTTTGCATTTCCATGTTAACTGTTTTACAGCTTTTTCAGAATAATACATCAATTGGATAACTTGTAGCTCTGTCCTTTATAAGCCTGGATGCTGCAAAGCTTCACTGCCTTTGGAAATCTGAGCTTTGTTTCTGACTATGCTCTGTCTGCCCTGACTCTACTTGGACCTAACTACACTTTTTGTCTGATCGTTCTGACACCTTGTTTAGACTCTATCCTGCTTTATACCCAACCATCCTCTGTCTGCTGCCAGCTCTGACCTTGTTTGGGCCTGATTACGCTCCTGCCTAATTGTTTCGTCTACTGTGTTTGTGCAGCACTGTTTGCTGTTAGCAACCAGCCATAATTCTTTGTGGGCTCCTGGTCCTTTCCAGTCACTGTCCCAGATGTCATGCTTTGAGCACAGAAGAACTGGTTACAATCCAGTGCTAGGGGCACACCTAGCCCAGCAATGGCTTATCTGTGGCCGAAGAGTGTGGGGTAGTTTGGGTGATTGATGTCTTGTCTGTGAGTTAGGTCCAGTGCTTCACACATGTGTGCAAGGGCCCACAGACAGGAGAACCGGTCACTGTCAGCAGCCTGAAAAGCACACGTGTGAACGTTTCGCCAAGATATTATGCCCACCAACACCATGTGTTTATACAGTTTTAGTGTTTATCTTTTTCAGGAAACACTTTAAACATTTCTAAAGCTGGCCACACATGGGACGATTTTTTGTCAAGTTCCCGAATGATCACTCACCGTGCACATTCATTGCAAATGATCATTCGGGAATCAAATGCATAAACCCTTGTTTGATCGATACCGCTCGATGAAAGCTCGGTCCAAAAGCGAAGCAACATGTTGGTAAATCCCTGTTCGATCACCATTACTATTGAACGGGAATAGATCGTGCAAAGTGCGCATTGTTTCGCTGTACAATCAACAAACGATCCTTTGGTGTTTCATTGCAGGATCACGCCGAGATTGTTTGTTCGTTAATTGAACAGGTATCGACCTGTGTATGGGCCTTTACCTAGTGATCCTGCCATAACAGAACTTCCTTTTTTCATGCTGGCAGTACTGAAACACAGCAGCACAATTAGCAGCAGTGCTGTCAGTTTGCTCAGCCACATTGAAATTATGATTTTTTGTGTTATATACAGGGATTGGACAGTTATTCTCTTATTACTCTTTCCTGAAAATAGATGCCATGTTTATACATGTGAGCTGCAAGTGTTTCTATATCAGAGAACTTGTGATCCTCACCAGGGTGAAGAATTTAAGTTTCATTTTGCCTCCCATCTATGTTCATGTATTTCTTCCCTCCTTTGTTCCCGGCCTGCCGCTAATAGTCTGTGTAAAGGGATGATGAATACATAAAACGTATATTGATCAGAGGGGTGATGGATGGTGGGAGCGCTTTGACAGATGAGACTAACGCAGGAACTGCCAATACAGGGGCATGAAAGCTGGCCCTCTGTCGCTCCGCAGCCTAATACTATCTGACCCGGCGGGCAGCAGGGTTACTCCCTCATCCCCGCTCCGACGCAGGAGCCTCTCCATTCCGGGCGGAATAATTCATCGCCAGCTTAAAATGCTGCGACATGGAGAAATTGGAGACGCTGAAATATGATGGATTATACCTTGAGAGGAGTCGACTCGCCGAGCTTAAATTGATCCCCAAGAAAATGGTTTTGTCTTCTGTGAGGAATGGTCAAATATTTCAAAAGGGCTTTTTTCACCCCTTTTTTAGAGCTGGAGTTCCAGAAATTACCCCCTCCTGCTTTGACATCTATTTTTCTATTGTAAAGTAATTTTTTTAGGAGGACGATATATGTACAGATGTTGTCTTGTGAAATCTTTTTTTTTTACATTTCATTGATTGTCACACTGCTTAATAGGGGGTTCCTTGTTATTGGTTTTCTTATCAAACAAAAAAACAGCAGTGACCTGTAGTACTGTCCTGCTAAGTGGCAGACACACATTTCCATTATGGTTTCATGTCTATGATTTGAACTTTTAAGGCTATATCTCCACCATCGCGTTATCTCAATGTGTGACAAGCAATGGGTGTAACCCTTGTCAAGGGGGCACATTATCGTAGTGTGGCCATAACGCACCCCTTCAAGCTTATGGGCTGACACATCCGCTAGGCTCCACTCTGGTATGTCCATTAAATTTCATTGTATGTGTCATGACGGCATTGTGATGCTTCACGTTAATACCAAGGCAAGGCACTGCGTTGATATTCACGCATTTAATACAGGGATTTTGACACAGTGGAGACATTGCCTTATATTCAATTTATATATATATAAGGCTAGGTCACCACTGCGTTTGATAGACATGCTAAAGTTGACCCGCCCCTAAAAGGAGGGTTTGTATTTAAAGCAATTTCTCGTGATTTGGCCGCACTAACACCAACAATTTATTTCTTTAGGGCAAATGCCCCCAAAAACACTCAAGCATTTATGGACATGTCAGAGTAACGCATACTTTGTAATTCAATGGCCATGCCTGGGTATACAGGTGCCTCATATTAATATTTACATTGCAACGCCATCATGACACATTCATTAAAACTCAATGGACAAGTCAGAGTGACATGCACATTACATGTTGGTGTATGCATCAGCTCATAGGCTTAAAGTGGACATGTTATTGCTGCACTAAAATAACATGCCCCCCTTAACACGGGCAAGGCAAACCTGCAACACCCCTTGGGTGTTAGGTTAACATGTCCATTATACAAAGTAATGTCCTAGTCTTACATGCTTTGCGTTGTATTCATGAAATTAACACAAGGAGAAGCAGCATGTGATGTGAGTTACGGCACATCAAAATTCCCGTGTTTGGTGATGGAGTTTTAAAGCAGTGGAGACATAGCCTAAAGCTGCCATACACGTCACGATGGGTGCTCGATTGATGACCCGATCAAGTGCAGCTCAGGTGCCCGTCAATTGGACGGAAATCAAGGGGCACCACTTTAGGTGCTTGATTCCCGTCCGATCCTGTGGATGGATGCTGATTAAACAGGATTTACGGACATGTGCGATTGGTCCCACTCGAAAACAGGGGTGGTCCCATTACATGGGTGCTAGATCAATGGTCGCAAACGCGCATGCTGTGACCTCAGTGCTCAAAATGGACATCAATCTAGTGCCCATCTATGTGTGTATGGGGATCTAAACATTAAACTGTTTTCATGATCTGCCATTGTCATCAATAAAATGGTGATAAAAAACTATAACAAACAATAGGGATCCATTGGTCCCTGAAACCTGACACATGTCATAACAGAGTCCATATATTAATTACTCTCATCCTGAAGAAGTGACCGATGCAGTCACAAAACATGTCAGTGCACACCCTGTTTATTTTGGTTCGCCTCAATTTGAGTTTTCCTTTTTGCGGGTACCAACAACAAGCAAATAACACAGAACAATAGGGACTCTTTCACATTGAGAGTATAGCACAACAAAGCCTTCTTAAGTTGAGTAAAGGGCTTTTCAATTCCTTCCATCTCATCTCACCATAACCGTCATGGTTGTTTCACATTGAGAGTATGAAATTCTACTTCAAAGTGGAAGTTGTGTTTAATGCAGTGTGCTGCATTTTTAGAATAATCATTTTTGGCTGAACTTTCATTTCTAAACCAAGTAAATGGAAACCAGAAGCTCAACCACAATGCATACTGTAGAGCATTAAGATGAAAAGATAAATTGCACAATGTAGTGGGTTAGTGCGATTAATGATTTCCATTTGGAAAACTGCGTACTATGTGCATACACACATACACACAACAGGTGTCTGTTGTATAGTGTGAAGGATCCCTAACTCACCCTAAAGCATCACATGGGAGTGAGCTTGTACCATGTATGGTACCAATGCCATGGTTAAATGTCTGCATTGGGTGTGTGAATGGACCATAAGGGATCCCATCACCCCAAACTACTATTACCATTTCCAGCTCATTATGAAGTCATTTATCCTCCTTCATTGTGTTTCAACATTCACTTAAAATATTGTTCGTGAAGTGAAAGGAACACACATGTAGAGAGACTTTAATAAATATAATATAAAAGCTCAAAAAGGAGGATTCGACAATAAAAGAGATGTCTGGCCAGCCAACTATTTTAAGTGAATTTTCATAAATAGTGATTGTCCGTAGCTACTGATAATTATATAGGGTGACTACCTCATCTTACCAGAGAGTCCAATGAGCTGGAAGCGCACATACCTTGTGACACTTTATAGGATACAATAACGTTATAAACAATATAGAGACTGTTAACCTTGTCTGGTCAGCAATGTGTCAAGATATTGAGAAAAAGCAAAAAAATAATTAGGCTCGAGTGTGGGCATTAATGGTCAGATATTCTTCATAAACAATCAGTTTTCATTTCTCATGGCCTTGTTTACAAAAACAGGACAACTATATCCCAGAAAAACAGAGGGAATCCTGGATTAATAAATGAAAGATCAACTGAATTCTTCTCAGATACTTAAAACGTAAAGCATCTGTATGAGGATCTAGGGCAGATTACAGTTAACCTGATTCCAGAGCGAGAGATTAAACTGAGAAGAGCTATTGTAATTAAGATGCTGCAGATGTTCTTGGGAGATGTCTGCCTTCGCAGTCGGTAATACCGAAAATCCTTCGGTGTCGTGGTGGTAAGGGGGAGGCTGGTGTGTAAAAGTAGCCTGAAAATAAGTTACGTTGGTGGAGGCAGGCATATTATAGTATCCTTGTTTACGTATTCTTATAAAGTTTTGCTTGCCAAAACATATTTTTCTGCACTCAAAAAGATCACGGCTGCTCTTCCCCCTCTATAAGTCAATGGGGGTGCGAAAGAAGCTCAAATGATCTTAAAGCAGGTCACAAGCAGATTAGAAGGAGGTCAGAAGCATGTCCTATTATCATAATTCTGAAAAGCATGATGAACTTGACCAACTGTGCATACTCAAAAAAATTACATATTAATATTAACAATCCTCCTTTCAGTCAGCAGCTTGAGATTCACCTTTTTTTTTTTTCAATGTCCATTGTTTACCGATCTCAGTAGCTTATAGAGTCCGGGATATCGCTTTTTGCAGCCAAAGTTTATCCTGAGCCACACTAGGGTACAACACCAGGGAGAACATTTTCTTTTTCCTTTGATTGGCAAATAATTAAAGCAAGTTTGAGCGTAAAACAAAGATAGTCCTGCCACCCTCAGCTCTCTCCTCCCCACCAACCCCCATCCCTGGCACAGTAAGCCTTCAACAAGATGTTCGCAAGGCAGAGTGGAGAAAGTCTGGTTAGAACAGTGATTTTCCCATATACAAGGCCAAAATCAAGGCCGCCCTTACCGTTGCCAAACAAAACTACTCCTCACTCATATCATCACAAGCATCCAATCCCCACTGCCTATTCTCTGCCTTCAACTCTCTCCTCAATCCTACACCTCCTCTTCCCACTGCCACCCTATCTGCCCTGGACCTGACCACAAAGAACAGATTGAAGCCATACAAATTGATATTTCTGCCAACATCACTACCCCCACTCCTCCAATCCCATCCTCCTGTAACTTTTCCTTCACCTCACTTTCCCCTGTCAGTCTGAAGGAAGTTACCTCTCTGCTTTGCTCCTCTCCTTCCACTACCTGCTTGGCCCTATACCTGCTGATCTACTAAAGAACCTCTCCCTCTTCTCTGGTATCTTCCCATCATCCTACTAACATGCCATAGTCATCCCCATACTGAAGAAGCCATCACTTCACCCCACTTGACTTGCTCTATCTACCGACCAATCTCTCTTCTTCCTTTTGCTTCCAAACTGCTTGAGTGCCTTGTTTACAATAGACTCACTAACTATGTGACTGTGAATTCCCTCCTTGTCCCCCTCCAATCTGGCTTCTGATCTTTTCATTCCACTGAGACAACCATCACTAAAGTTGGCAATGACCTGCTCACTGCCAAGGCCCAAGGCAACCTTTTTTGTATCTCTTGCTAGATCTCTCCTCTGCCTGTGACACTGTAGATCACCCTCTCCTTTTCAGACCTTCCACTCTATCTGTATTGTCCGCACTTTCCTGGTTCTTCTTATACTTGACTGACCACTAAATATTTCTTTCAGTAGCTCCTCTTCTTCTCTCACTCCCCTCCCCATTGGCGTAGCACGAGGCTCTGTCCTTTGCCCGGCCCTATTTTCCCTTTACATCTCCTTGTTGGATGTAGTGGTCTTGTGTAGATCACATACAGGAAGCTTCCAGTCAGCAGTTCAGTGAAGAAGAACTTTACTTGTGATTCACCACAGGGATAACATGTGCAGTAACAATAAAATGATGGATGGATGGAAGGAAGAGAAGAAACAACAGAGAATGCAGAAGCACAAACAGTATACACTGCAACAACTTATCTACACAGCGCCATCTGCTGGACATATTGGCATAACACAGTTTAAGAACTAAAGCCTGTTGCATTTATTCCAACACCCCTTCTCAACAGCTGGGGTCTTAAACTATCAGCCCAATCTTCTTTAACAGTTCAAAGTGTCTGTCGCAGGTAAAGGCTTGGTAAATATGTCTGCAACCATATCCTCAGTTGGGCAGTACTGTAAATCAAGTTGTCTCTGTTCTTGTATGTCCCTCAGAAAATGATACCTCACATCAATGGTCTTGGTTCTTGAGTTGATCCTCTCAGTCTGTGCCAATGCGATGCAGCCTTGGTTGTCTTCAAAGATCTGTGTTGGATCTGTCTGCTTCTGATCAAGATCTGTTAACAGTTCTCTTATCCAAAGTAGCTCCTGGCTCGCCTGTGCTGCTGCAAGATATTCTGCTTCAGTTGATGAAAGTGATACTGTTGATTGTTTTCTACTTGTCCAGCTAATAGGTCCACCACCGAGTAGAAACAGGTGACCACTAGTAGACTTTCGGTCATTTGTATCTCCAGCCCAATCAGCATCAACATATCCGACCAGGTTACATTCGCCAGTTGAGGGTAACTTTAACGTGAAATGTATTGTACCTTTTAAAGGTGTCAATTACTTCTTGTATTTTGTGACTTTGGTTAAGAACATAACTGCCATCCTGTTCTCTCTCAATCTGTATGCTGAGGTAATGTTTAATGTCACCAAGGTCTTTTGTTTCAAAGTTTTCATTTAGAGATTGTAGTAGTTTAGTATGATCCCCTTCTTGCTCATAGCATACTAGTAGATCGTCCACATATATGAGCACATCCACCTACTACTCACTTTCTTAGTGTATAAGCAGGGGTCTGCTTTACTTCATTGAAAATTCTCCTTGGTCAGGACATCATTGATTTTCATGTTCCAAGCTCTAGCTCTAGTCCTTAAATCCTTCTGGTTGTACCATATAGATATCTTCTGTTAAATCACTGTGTAGCTGTTTTTGACATCAAATGTTTATCTGCATTTTCTTTGTGGCGGCTACAGTAGCAATGTCCTTACTGTAGTGTTTTTTGAACTCCTGGACAAATGTCTCGTCCGTAGTCCTCTCCATATTTCTGATAGTATCCTTTGGCTACTAGTCTTGCTTTGTTATCGCTCCACGTATTATCGGAGTTGTACTTAATTTAAAGTCCCTTACATCCATAGCTTTCCTTCCTGCTGGGAGTCCTGTGATCTTCCAGGTTTGGTTGTTTATGCAGAGATTGGATTTCCTCTTCTGCTGCCTTTCTCCATTTATTGGCTTCCCAGGCCTTCTGGAGTTGAGATATGTCCTTTCCCAGCATGCAGGTTCATTTATACAGATAGTAGTGGCTTTGTATGAAAGTCTTTCGGTGGGCTTGCGCTCTGTTTTGAACGTCCTCAGTTCAGTGTCTGGCTCGGCTGTATCTCCTCCTCAGTGGATTGTAACCCCATGCCAAGTCACTCTCTTGTTCTGGGATCATGCAGGTTACCTGTCAGTTCCTTTTTCTGCACTTTGTTCAGAGAATTATATTTTGCGGATATCCCTCAATGAAAATTGCACTGTTGCATATCACCACCTTATCCTCTTTGGATTCAAATTCTATTCCTTTGGAATTTTCAGATATCCAACCAGTAATACCTTCTTCTGCCCGGGTTCTGGAGTTTGGGTACTTCTCTGTGGAACGTAAGCAATGCTTTGCACCCAAAACGCTGATATGTTTCACACTTGGTTTCTCACCAGGCCCTAGTTCATATGGAGTTTTCTTGATGCTTTTTGGCGTACAACGTTTTTGTAGATAGGTAGCTTTCATTATTACCGCTATCACCCATTATTTCTCAGATAGTCCTGAGTCAGTCAGCATCCATCTAACCATTTCGTTCAGGGGTCTGGTTTTTTCCTTCACTACTCCATTTTGTTTCTGGTTATATGACTGTTTTCTGATGCCTATCCCATGCTGTCCTCAGGAATTTTCTCTTTGTGTCCAGTGAATGCACCTCCATTAATCACTCCCCTAACACAAGTGGCTTTCTTTGAAATTTTGGTTACTTGCCTTGGTTACATAGTCCTGTACTTTGTCAAACACTTCGATTTGTGTGTGGATTGGAATGGGACTGTGTATCTTGAATAGTCATCTATAAAGGTCACGATGTCCCTGTTACGGGCTGGTGTAGGACACTCATGGGACCACACACATCACTGTGTATACCATCAAGTGTTTTTGAAGCTCGCTTTGCTCACCTTTGGAGGAGTTGCTTTTGTAGCTTTGGCTTTTATACAACACTCACATCTTACGGTAGTTGGACGGTGACAAATACAAGAGTCTTTTGTCCAGTTCTGCCTATTCAGTCCTTTATACTCAGATGTCTTACCTGGCGCCTGTGCCACACGTGAATCAGTTTTATGCCCGAGCCATGCAGAGTCTTGCTTGTTTCCTTTTCCCACAGTTTATATAGCTGCTTATCTGCTGTGGCATTTTTGCCATCAAATTTTCTCCATCCTGGATAGTACACTTGGTCACCTTGAAATTTTGTGATTAGTTGGCTGCCACACGCCTCACAGAGAGAGCTTCCGTCCAGCTTGGGAACATACAGCACATCCATCACTGGATAGCCAGACTGTTACCGTCTGCATTGTACAGGTAAGAACCTATACCTAGTTTCCTTCAGCAATAATACTACTTTCCTCTGCCAGTAGATGTCCCTTCTTGTAAAGTCAAGCTCTGCAAAGAAGTTTCTTCAGCTTGGCATGTGACTTGTTGCTCCTGATCATATACCATTTCTGAGTTGGCTGACTGGTTGGTTTACTTTCAAAGTTCCATGACGCTGATGTATGTCACTGTCATTTTCTAGTGCTCTACTTTTGTAGGACTTCTTGCTCTTTGGTTCAGCTTTCCCTATTGAACAATCTTTCTTAGGTCCCTGGCTTTTTGCATCTGAAGGCCATACTCTGTTTTCTCGTTCCGGTTGCTTTGTATCGTTGTCGTTTAGGACTGTCTCAGTGTTCCCTCTCTGTGCTGTCTTGGCTTTCTCCCTTCTGCGCCTGTGGTTCTCTATGAGTCTGTTTTTAACAAATCTAGTGTCCATTCATCGTTCAGGCCTTGTTTCCAGAGCGTTTTCAGAAGCACAATTAGATTTCAGGTAAACTGCCTAGCACTTTGCTAATACATGCTTCTTTTATATCCTCTCGCAATTGCGCGGAGCTGTGCCACACCTCCATCCCACACCTCATTGCATTGATATGCGCTCTCCTGTCCAATCCGGCCCTCCGCCTCATTTGTATAATTTCCTGAGAAGAATACTTACTGTTCAGGCTGGATCTCTCATGGCATCTTTTGCAATGCATCCCACTGCCCTTAGCAGGGTTCTGCTCCCTTATATTAATCTAGCTGTCATCTTCCACTAACAGGCTTATGGTTGCCCTTGCTTGTCCTGTTCTTATCTATCCCATTCCTGGTGATTATTTCTGGTCTGTCTGTAATAACAACTTCCCACACGTCATCTCTGGATAACAGCATTTCACTTAAACTTCCACAGTCTGAATAATATCCTTCATTATCATTTAGTACCCACTGCTAGTTTAAGTTTCTGAGCTGGCTAGCCATCTCTTTCTCATTCCTTGACTGTACACCACACACAGATGTTGTCGTACTTTTATCAGTAGATTCTCTGGTATCTTCAAGAAGACTCCTTGTGTCCGTCTGTCAGCTTGAGCTGGATTGGTGTCTGGGCCCATAACCTTTTGGATGTATGTTCTTGTTTTAGATCACCTACCTGAAGCTTCCAGTCAGCAGTTCAGTGAAGAAGAACTTTACTTGGAATTCACCACAGTGATAGACATGTCAGTAACAATAACATGATGGTGGATGGAAGGAAGAGAAGAAACAACGAGAAGCAGAAGCACAACCAGTATACACTGCACAACGTACTACACGCGCATCCTGGACCATATTGGCATAACACAGTTTAAGAACTTAAGCCTGTTGCATTTATTCCAACACTCCTCTCTTGGCAAACTCATCTCACTTGGTCTGAAATACCATTTATATGCTGATAACACCCAAATTTACCTACCCAGCCTTCACTCTGTCTGTCCTGGACACCATCTCTCAGTGCCTATTGGCCATCTCTTCATGGATGGCTGGCAGATTCCTTAAACTTAACCTGAGTAAAACAGAACTCATCATCTTTCCCCCATCACCTTCCAAGCCTCCCCCAACAGTGTAATCTCCCCTATTCCACAACCATGCTGCCTTGGTGTAAAGTTCGACTCTGCACTCTTCTTTACTCCCCACATACAGAACATTGCTAGATCCTGCCACTTCCATCTCTGTTCCATCTCCAACATCCACCCCTTCCTGTCCCCAGAGACCACCAAAGTCCTGGTACACGCTCTCATCATTTCTTGTCTGGACTATTGCAACATCGTCCTCCTCGGTCTCCCTCTAACTAGACTATCACCTCTCCAGTCCATCATGAATGGTGCTGCTAGACTCATTTACTCCTCTAACCACTCTTCTTCTGCCGCTCCTCTCTGCAAATCTCTAAACTGGCTTCCAATTGTCCAGAGAATTCAATTTAAAGTTCTGTGCCTTGCTTTCAAATCACTCCACAACTCTTGTCCTACTTACATTTCCAACCTGATACATAAATACACCCCTAACCACCCCCTCCGCTACCTCCAGTGACCTACTAATGACAGCCCCACTCATAACCGCATCACATGGGCAGCTTCAGGACTTCTCTAGGGCTGCTCCTACTCTCTGGAACTCTTGCCCATTAGACTTTGTTCTACCTTTGGCACGTTTTAAAAAGAGCTGAAAACCCACATCTTCAGTCTGGCCTAACTATCTTCTCACTCCTAACATCACAACCATGCCAATCCCATCCCCCACTCATTGTATACTCTGTTCCCCAACCTATTAGATTGGAAGCCCGATCGGGCAGGGTTCTCTTCTCCTTCTGTATCATAACCTGTACGTGTGAGTTATCTTGTATCCCATATAATTCTAACTTAATGTACCGCACTGAGCAATATGTTGGTGCTATATAAATAATAATAATAATTAATGAAACATCACCAAGAGGGGCTTCAATGGCTTATTTGATCAATATATCAATATTTACAATACACATAAATACATAAAGTTAAAAGAGAAGGAAAGGGGGTGCAACATACCTAAAAAAAATCCTTTATGGGCAATACAATTGCACAGATCAGTGCAGGGATAATCTTCTCCTTGTTTCACCAAAAAGGCTTTTTCAAGAAGTTCCAAGCATGTAAATATTAAGAAACCAAACTCTTGATCCAATCAGAAACCCACAGGACACCAACACTGGAAGAAGGCACAAACATGACTGGAGTGTGGCTCAGGGTAACCAATATTGGCAAGTAAATTCTACCCCAAGCCACACTCGGGGATACCGCCAGGGAGGTTAATAACCATTTAAAGAAACTACACAATTCCTCTAAATATACTGATGTTCCCCCATCATGCAGCCCAGTCCAGAAGTCCTATGTGTGTATGATAACATGGCTGCTGCTATTGACAGCCTTTAATCTATTATGGGGGCCACTTGTCACCAGGAAGAGAGGTTAAACAATTCCATTTAACCCTACTTGACCCCTGTAATTATCTGAATACAAACTTCCTCTAACAAAGGGGATCTGGTATTGTGGGAAGTCTCTTAGAACTCCAAGAAGAGAATGCAAAGCCTTCCATGCATCTATCTTGGTAGATATCTTTAGTTCATACATTTATATTATTGAGGAAAACTTACCTAATCTGTCAAAGAATTAATTAGACCAAAGTTGATACGTATGCTGCTATCACTAATTAGAAGTGGAAACTTCAACCATGTAAAGCCTTTTTATTTGCAAATCTGTAAAAGCTCATTGGAAGAAAAAGATGTTGACCAGTTCCCTTGTTGATGGAGTGGGTAAAGGTGGGTTTACACGTGTAGATTTTTTTCTTCAATCAACTACCAATTAGATTTTTTGTTCGATGTCGTTGTTGTACATCGTTCATTCATTTATCGAATGTTACATTAGATTTTTTGTTCGTTCATCACCAGTATCGAATGAAAATACATTTGAAATTACAATGACAGATAAAAATTTACCAACATGTTAGATGACCTATCGAACTATTTTTTGTTCGAGGTTGAACAAAATGTATCCATCGAACAAATTGGCCATTCTAGATTTTTGTTCAATCAACCAAAAAATTGTTCATTCTTCACCGGCACTGCTGATCATCCCTCTCTTTTTCCCTTCTTTAGGCACAAGTTTAGAAGTATCAGATGTCTGGTATTCCTATGCCTGTCCATATATCCTGCAGGGACTGGCATTCTCCGGTGTATGTTGGTTAGACCAGAGCACTGCCAGTTGTAGAAGTGTGTGTGATCCTCCAAGCACCATCCCTTACTGAAGTTTCATTTTGCAAGATGGTTACTTTCATTCCATAGCCTGGAAGGCAGACTAGCTTTAAAACAAACTCCGTTTTCCTGAATGATATAATGTTTAAGACTTCACTGTATGATATTTATTGACCTCATAAATTGCACCTGACTCCAATGAGTAGAGAATATTCATACGGTTTGATGGAGTCGAGGAGTGCATCCGCTAAGCCTTGGAAGCTTTGGGTCTCTACGGTGACATTTTTTTCTTTGCCCATTTAACTTTCTAAAGCTTTTAATGGGACGGCTGGCAGCTTGTGATTTTTCTCAAAGATGATAAATTTCAGCTGCTGCCCTCCAACAGCAGATGTTGACCCCGTTCTTGCCTTCGATTGGTCCCCGGTGACGGAACACCATTGATTTTTAGAGCGGCTCGCTTGTGAGGAATAACACAGTGATAAATGGCCAGCCATTGATTTGCTCTTAATTGACGATTTGGTGAACCTGTTTTAAAACCCCCAGGTTTGCTTGGAGGACTGTGTATTGAGTGTGAGTAATTTTATTGGCAAGCTGGCCTACAGACTCTTTAGTCTCAGCTTTGGAGATGTTCACCGGCAGCTTGCGGCCCAACAACTCTAACCGCTGCCTGGGCACCATGTCTACCAGCAGATGGCGCTATTAGAATTCTGAGGCTCACAGATCATGTGATAATTTCATGGACGAATCTCTTCACTTGAAAAAAAAGATCTGTATTTCTTTCTAAGTGATTAAATCATTTACATTCCAGTTAGTATAAATACTTTAAATGTTTTATTAATTTTGTTGTACGTGAGCAAAAACACAATTATTTCTAAAAATTGGTGGCAGTAGAAGGAGCTACTTTGGTGGATGTTCAGTGATTTATTGTGATTATTAGAGATGGTCAAAAGTTTTTTTTGTTGTGAGTTTGATTTGAGTGTGAATTTTAAATTTGGAAAGTTTAAATGTAAAATGTTTTAACTATCCCTAGTGAATATCACCAGTATGGCAACATCACTTGTACTCCAAGAATACATAGGGGTGGTGCTAATATTTTTGTAGGCTCATATTTTGTGCAACCATAAAGAAAAATAGGGATGAGGAAGACTTACCATTTTTATTTTGTAAAAACTCCAAAATAAACCAAATATAATGTTCCTTGCTGGCAAATCTTGTACCTAATGAACAAGAACCCTGTGGAATGCATTTGACAGAAATGTACAATCAACCAGATTTCATGATAGACCAGGTTCATGGCTCCCAGTGGCTTGAGTTGTCCCTCTATTCCATTTTATGGGGGAGCTTTCCCAGAAGTAGGAGATGTAATGGAGGCTGACATGAGTGGTATGATAGAGGATGGGGAGAAGATTTACCTGTTTGCCAAACGTCCTCTATGGGGGGCCAGATCTCAGATAATATGAAGTTGGTGGCTTCCAGTTACGCTTTGCTCAGTATTTTTGTAGGGGGGATGCTGAGAAGGCAGAGGCTCGAGACTCCCTTCCTGCCAGATGTGCAAAAATACCTTGTTAGCAAGTGTGCGGGCAGCTTCTGAACAAAACAGCAGGCATTTGTATTTAAGACCACTGCTCTGGGCTAGGCTAGTGTTGCCCAGGGTAACTGAGTCAGGTTCTTTTTGCATTTGAGGATGCCTATGCTCAGATCACTGTCATTCACTGGTTGCACCCAGTAAGTGATTGTCCACACAGCTGGTTAGGGAGTAAACTTTTTACTAAAAGGAATATATTCAGTCACATTCACCATCACCCATGAGGAAGGGATGGGGTTCAAACGTGGGGACAAAGTTCCAAACAAAATTACCAACTTAACCAAATAACTAAACCAAAATAAAGGGAAAGTGCATGACCTCACCTTCTGGAAATCTCTCACCAGCTGATATTGAGAAATGTAATAATTTCTTAAAGCTATACACATATTCAAGTTGTCATGGTCTATATACATAAATACATATAAACCCAAAATATACACATGGAAGTGTTAAATCACTACAGAATAAGATCTACACTCACCGGCCACTTTACTAGGCACACCTTGCTAGTACCGGGTTGGACCCCCTTTTGCCCTTAGAACTGCCTTCATCTTTCGTGGCATAGATTCAACAAGGTACTGGAAACATTACTCAGAGCAGTGGTTCCCTAACTTTTTTTGCAGGGCCACCCTTTTCTATTTAGAACATTATCGAGCCCACCCTCCCTATTCAAACACATGTAAGCATAAGGGCCAGCGCCCACCCGGAATACATTTGTGCCCCCCAGTTTGGGAACCACTGCCTCAGAGACATTGGTCCATATTGGATGATCACGTAGTTGCTGCAGATTTGTCGGCTGCACATCCATGATGCAAATCTCCCATTCCACCACATCCCACAGGTGCTCTATTGGATTTAGATCTGGTGACTGTGGAGGGCATTTGAGTACAGTGAACTCATTGTCATGTTCAAGAACATGAGATGATTCGAGTTTTATGACATGGTACATTATTCTGTGGTCATAAAGGGACGGACATGGTCAGGTAGGCTGTGGCATTGCAACGATGATCAATTACTACTAAGGGGCCCAAAGTGTGCCAAGAAAATGTCCTCCACACCGTTTTACCACCACCAGCAGCCTGAACCATTGATACAAGGCAGGATGGATCCATGCTTTCATGTTGATGCTTAATTCTGACCCTATCATCCAATTGACGCAGTCTAAATCGAGATTCATCAGACCAGGCAACATTGTTCCAATCCTCTATTGTTAAATTTCAGTGAGCCTGTGCGAATTGTAGCCTCAGTTTCCTGTTGTTAGCTGACAGGAGTGGCACCCGGTGTGGTCTCCCGTAAACGAGCAGTTGGACAGGTGTGCCTTATAAATTTGCCGCTGAGTGTATATCTGTACCTTTTTATTCTGTAAAGTTTATTTTAAAAGCTCCTTTGGAGTGGTTTCTGTGTCCACTACCCATTAGCTGCTTATCATTAGTTATGGCCAAATGGTTCACTCGGCAGTTGGTTATTCCCTGATGGGCTGGCACTTACCCATGTTCAACCTGCCTCCATTCATTGAGGCAAAGCTGCTTGGTGTATAGTGGTGTCACCATGTTTGTAAACATTACAAGTCCAATGAGGACACTGCACATGCGTAGTTACTGTGGAAACAACAGGGCAGATATCAATCCACCTGGCAGCTTTCAAATTTTAGTCAGTGCGTGGATCAACGGGGATCAACAAACATTGCTGGAGCTCCAGGGAAGAGACCCCCCTGCGTGTGACACTTGACCCTTCATGGGAAGTGATGGATTAAAACTGTGCAGCTTTGTATGTTGAATGGTGGAATGTTATATAAAAAAAATTCTGTGTGTGTGTCTTTTACTTCAAAGACTTTTTAAGAAGATAACATAAGATGGCCATGGAAGTGATTTGAACACCTGCATTAAATGATTGGGAATGGTATCCCAATACTTTTGGCAATATAGTTTACATTAGATTTTAACCCAAAAATATAGGTAAAACATTGATACAAACCATGTTACTATTGTTAATAAACACAAAACACGGTGTTTAATTGATTATGTCTTTTATGACTTTAACTGTTACAATACCAACACTGTAAGGTAACTTCTTCCATATCCCAAGATTAAGTAATATCGTATGTATCGTATGCAATATTAAAGGACACATTTTCCTATATTGACAATAAAAGTTGGTTGAATTCTGCACAATTCAATTCTCAGATTCTATCACAAACTTTCCACCACTCAGGCAGAATTATAGTTTTTTTTAAATCAAAATTATGAATGAAAAAAAAATGACAATCCATTATTATATATAAACACTATACAAATTATTACATAGAAAAATGGAATGGAATGAGTATGGAGGTCTCCTGGACCTTTTAATATATGCCTCTACTCCAGCATGGATCAGAATCAATTACGTAAATTTTTAGGAATGGGTAAGAGGTCAGGTAGACCTCTATACTAATTCCATAATGTAGGGGATTATTTTATTTTAATATTTTATTTTATTAATTATTTTATTTATTTATTACTCTATATATTTGTAAGTCAGAAAACTTACTGCAAAAAAGTTGAAAGAATCTGCAGAATTTTTTACCAAAAATTTTAAAAAATTTTAAACATCTCTATTGACAAGGGTTTGTCAAGTTTTTGTTGCTGTCTGAGACTCCATTAAGGAGGATCCTGCTCCTCTGTTCACCTGTTGAAAGAAAGAGATATTCCCTCTGAAAGTCAATGTGAAGCCAACATCCCAGAATTAAATAGAAAAAATAATGGAAAGGTAGATCTCCCCTGTAGGCAATACAGGGGAGTGGGACTTTAAGGGCTTCAAATGGGTTTCAGGTCTTGGTATAGGTAAAGTCAGTGCATTACATAAAACAACCTAGTTTTTAATAAGTGAAAATGGTAACAATAAAATACAAAAAAGGAAAAAATAATAATAATGACAAGCAGATACAGAAATCATCACATGGTACAGTTAGATGGAAGCATATGCCAGAAGCCTATTCCTTATGGGCCTATTACACTGGTCCCAGTTGAAGAAATGGAACACCAGTAGGGATTGTCCTCAGATGTTGAACGCCACCCTGACGTACGTTTCATCGCCCAACGACTTCCTCAGGGGGTAGAGGCTAGGCTGACAAAATGTGAATTACTGTATCGCGGAGTTAAAATTTAGACCGCAGGGCAAAGGGTGCAAGGCACGGATCCTCACCCAAAGAACAGAGAGCCTGAGCAGACGCACAACGACCAGGCCGAGAAACGGTTGCCAAATATTGCAGGTACACAGGTTCAGATCAGGTAACGGTAGACACCCGTCAGGGTTGGTCAGGTCTAGAGTAGGTTATCCAGTGGCGATCCCGGTCAGGACAGGAGCGCAAATCCGCACTGCAACTGACGAAACATACGTCGGGGTGGCGTTCAACATCTGAGGACAATCCCTACTGGTCTTCCATTTCTCCAACTGGGACCAGTGTAATAGGCCCATAAGGAATAGGCTTCTGGCATATGCTTCCATCTAACTGTACCATGTGATGATTTCTGTATCTGCTTGTCATTATTATTATTTTTTCCTTTTTGTATTTTATTGTTACTGTTTTCACATCTCATTAAAACTAGGTTGTTTTATGTAATGCACTGACTTTACCTATACCAAGACCTGAAACCCATTCGAAGCCCTTAAAGTCCCCACGCCCCTGTATTGCCTACAGGGGAGATCTCCCTTTCCATTATTTTTTCTGATCACCTGTTGTCACTGGGAGGTTACAGACAGTTATGCCATCCGGGCAGACAACACTCAGGCCCTCACAGGAATGAGGAATGGCAGCATAGAACACAAGGGTTTATATGTCCAAGTTTGAGAGTTAGATTCTAAGCTTTTAATGCCTCTGTAGGTCAACAAAACTTAATTTCCCAGATATTTATTTGATTGTACTTTTATAAATCGCCTTATTGTGTATGGCAATCTTCAATTTACTCAGTGTATGGTAATACTGTGGGTTCAACCAGGTTGAATGCGCCACCATCCACTGTGGGATAGTTGCATTGTGAATCCTCTGCAGCGGACAACTGTGAGTATTTTATATACTCTTTATTTTTAATAAATTCTTGAATATGTTAAAAAAAAATTAAAACAGAATAAAAATCAGAAAATAAGATTTACCTGTGAAAAATAGATATTTGTACCACAGCTAACTTTTGTTCTTTTTAAGTGCTACGTTGCCAATCAGTATTTCTGACCTCCATCAGGGTTCCAGGGGCCTTTCAACCTGCCTGTGTCACTAATGTATCATACCGGATTTTTGTATGGTCCCCATTACAGGTTCTTATCTTAATTACATTGCATTGTTCCCAAAGAAAAGTTTCTGCCTCTCTGTTGTTGGTTATCCTCTGGTTTAACTGTGCTACAATTATCTTCCCTGGAATATACTCTATTTTCTGTGTTTGGGTTGTAGATTTGGGGGCTTTATGCAATAATCCTTTTCATGGAGTAATAAACGGAAAAATAATCCTATGTTTCAAATATGAGATTTACTTGTCTAAAGGCAGATCTGGGGAAAGAATTATTATATCTGCCATGATGTGGGCAGACTTTGTGGTGGGCAGCTTTGGATCCTCCAGAGTGCTTAGCGCTAATACTTCCAACGCAGAGCTATGACTATACCGAATTTAGAAGGGCTTACTGCAAACTTTGCTTCAATCATCATCCTTCTCCTACTGCCTGCAATTATAAAACTTCAGACTCGCCTTGCAGACACAGAGTGTTCAATATGGCTGCCCTATTCAATTTATGTATTCAGCCAAGATAGTGCATATTACTGAATAATAATACATTTTAACCCAAAAAGTTTGGATGGTACAGGAACGTATGCCAGCATTTAATGCTGCCTCCCATTTGGATTATAAGTGACAGAAAATATGGATGCCCAATATGGAGAGAAATAACTGGTCCCAAGGAAAGAATTATATAAATCACCAAGGAGATATCAAACACAGTTGGGCGCCTCGATCTTTGCAGGGGAACCAAATAAATACCCAGAGAGACAATATGGATATTAACAGCAATAAAATACAGCAAAGTGAAGTCATATCAGTTACTTCTGACAGAGGTCCCAGTCCCCTGTGTGATAATTTGTTTATCTTTTCAAAAGGAAAAGCGATCTTTGCTCAGGCATTATTTACTATACTCTAACTATACTTTGTTTCATAGTTTTTGGCAATGCCTAAATGATTGTTGCCTATTGGGTATCAGCGCATGACCTGGAGGAAAGTATGTTTGAGTCCAGTGTCCCTTTTGACCCACTCACTTTTTTGCTAGGTTTTCCCCCACCTAAGCTCTCTCACATTGCCAAGCATTTACTTTCCCATATCCTGACAGCGGCAACATGTTTGATGTCTGAAATTGGCCACCCTACCTACACTGACGGAGTTATATGCTAGGATCTGAGTCTCATGGAACGGATCTCCGCCACCCTTAATGATACCCTTGACAAATTTAATAAAGTTTGGGATATATGCAATAAGCTAGATGTGCTTTGACCTCCCTCGCTTCCCATTAATATGGGCCATTGTCCCCTTTTTGGGTATTGGTGTTTGGTCTGGTTTGGCAATTATCATCTGCCCCTTCTCTCTTTCCTTTTTTTCCCTTATTCTTTCCCATTGCTTTTTATATATCTTTTTGGGTTGTTTTGGTGCCAAGTTTACAGACGCCTTTTGACCAGATTTTGTTGTTCTTTGCATATGCGCAGGATTTGTTTCCTGTTGTTCCTCTCAACTGTGGTATTATTCATGGCTGCTTCATCTTTTTTGATGTACTAGTTGTATTACCTTGTAATTCTGTGTTTCTATTTTTTAATGTATCTCCTTCTATTGTTTCTTGGACTATTTCTAAATAAAAAGTTATAAAAAAAATTGAGATTGAGCTTTATACAGGGCATCAATGCCAATGCTTCCCATTTCTTTCTTATTCTCACACAGAGATTTTGTTTTACCCCTAAAATTTGTGGTTGGTTTAGTACAAATTACATAAATGCCAGAACAATGGGAACATTAAACCATATGACTTCCATGTGAGTGGGCACCTTTACCAAACCTTACTAAGCGCCAGCCCACTTATACCCAATATGGGCCTACTGTCTGCCCTCCATATGCTACATTAGATGGGGCGAGTAATTGGTTTTGCTATTTACATGGCAATTTATGCATGTCAGGAGAGTTCTAAGTGAGATGATTCCATGTCGTTCTGCATATTTATTTAATGTGATCACCGAAAAGCATCCTACGGGCACCAAGATTTACGATCGATTTTCACTCCCTCTGCTTGGTTGTCATTTGTTTAATAAGCTGATCATATAAATATTCAAACGCTCCAAGTCACCCCCCTCCTCCCTGAGTCACAGCCCCCTGTTAATGGCAGCAATAAGATACAACAGATTTTAATTATACAAAGAGGCCGCAAGTTTTTCTCTGCAAGTGGGTGAAATGATCCAGCTTATAACACAAAAGCCGTCCCTCGAGTTTATAGCACACAGTAACGCTGTCTTTCTGCATTTGCTTTCTATGTTCACGTAAATGGCTGCTAATGTCATTTGTTTGTAAACGCCCGCCATAAAACAGCAACATTTTGAAAAATAAATGACTTAAAGAGCACATCCTCGCAAAGGCTAAATTTAGAAACATAGAAGGTGATGGCAGAAAGATCAAGATCAAGTGATCTGTCAAGTCTGCTATATTTTTCCTTCTTTTTGGAATGATGCTATAATGGGAAAACCTTAAGAATCAGATTTATGATATCTAATTCCTAAAGGCCTCTGCAGATTTTGGAATCTCCATTGTGGTCAATAGGTTATCCCAAATAGTTACATGCCATAGGATAACTGTAGACGAGATTTTCCTAATTTGGGTGCCTTCTCCTTACAGAACAAATAGGGTTGGAAATGTTAGTAAATATTGTAGTAGTTGAGACTAGTGATGAGCAGCATAGTCAATAATTGGATTGCAAATTACTGTAAAATTTACACCTGTTCACAATAAATTTGTAAATTCAAGAATTTGGGATCTCCAGTCATTATTTCCTTCATTGTGAAAATCAAGGCGAACTCCAAACTATTGTTGAGGTGCTAAATGGAACCCACCTGCATAGCCTCCTTCACTCCGGAAGCCTCACCTAATTGCTTTAGGCACTGTGGTCACATTGGGGATAAGCACCATGTTTGGTGTACATGTCCCAAGGTAAAGAGGTTCTGGATAGGTCTGTACAACTTTATTTATAGCTTGACCCTGGTTAACCTCAAAAGGTGTTCTATGGAGTAGCTATTAGGAAGGTACACAGACAATATCCCTAGGGCTAAAGTCCGGTTTATTTCATATGTGTTCTTAACGGATTGCCATTGCACGGTCATGGAAAACTTTGATCATGCCCATGGACCTGGTTCAATATAAACTGACATGGATTATGACGCTTTTCGGCGATCTTGGATGATAAGGTGGAACTAAAAATTGGATCCGATATTCCTCTACCAGCCTGCCAATCGACCCAGGGACTTTACTGACCTTACTTAGATTTCCAGTGATTACTGACTATTTAAATATGTATGTTACATTGTGTATGTTTTTGTTGTTTTCCTTTGTTGTTGTGATTTGCAAAATGGCATATCTTTTTGTATGTCTAAAAATCGAAATAAAAAATGATTGAACCATAAAAATTACAGAATTCTTGGTTACATGCCTGCTATCAATTAAAGACATTCTGTTGGAGCCCCCAAAAAAGTTCCAGTGAGCTCTGAAATAGAGGGATCTCCAGGAGAAGTGTATAATTAAATTTCACAGCTTTTCACATTTCACAGAATTTCATCATTAAAAGAACACTTACCCTAACACTAAAGCATGGAGATGTCAGTATCATTACCCCCTTGAATAGAATCATTATTTTATTCTATTCAAGGGGGTAGAATAGTATAGGCAATGATGGGCTTTTTGCCATCTCCTGGATGATGCATCTGCAACACCCTAACATATTATCTTCACCGCAGGTGGTATCTGTGGGCGCCATTCACCCACCGAAGTCCCCCGTTATCTCTTCCTTTCCCACCCAAGCGATATATGGGGGGTGGTGGGGCTGGCTGCTTGTCCCGCCTGGGACATCACATCTATATGCTTAATGTTGGACACAGAATCTCCTGAGGAAGCTGATAAAGCGAAACGTGTCGAGAAAGTGTCTGCCTAAAAAAGCCTAGATTCTGATGTATTTTGACAATATGGTTGTGAAATATATGTATTATTGCTATTTCTTTAAGTCATGATAAAATGTATTTGTTTGAAAAATGTTATTTCAATATTTAATTATTTATTCATTTACTTATCTTTTTAGAGAACTGTAACACTAACTTAGGCTACAATTGGTGAAGTGCCTTACTCTCACTCCCAAGTTTGTTTTAGTTTTTAATACATATACAGTGGGATGAAGAGTCCCAAGTCCTTTTTTGTTCTTTTTGTTCTCTCAAATTTAAGGGCATCCTATTATGTAAGATATACAGACCATATTAGCAGTGAACATCATACCTTTACAACACAGCAGCAGATAAAACAACATCATATATTAACTAACTGAATATTACAGAGCCCAGTTCATCATAGGGGATGGCAATGGATGTAATGTTTCTCCAACTTTAAAGCTCCAATTTCTCCACAAACTTCTAACAACTGAAACAAAGAGATTTCCAAGTTGTGGAATGGAATATATATATTGGTTAATGTGATCAGTAATGCTTTCACACCGATTAACTTTTTCTTGTAGATTTACTGCCCCTATAAGCAGCATGCCCCATTGCCCTCCATCCTTGCCCCTGACTCTGCTTAACAGCTTCTTGTTTTTCCCTCAATATTTACGACCACTTAATCTTTTCAGGGCAGCCGCGAACAAATCTATCCATGAGTATTGATCAGCGCTCGGCTGATAGAAGTTTTAGCTCAACAGGTCGCGGACTTTGACCCTAAAATAGGAAATGAATCTCGATTCGATGGAGTGATATCCAGGCGGGTCTCGGCAGCAAAGCCGCGCACACCGAAAACAGCCAGAAATCAATACCAAGCACTAATGATTCACATTTTATAGGGCAGCTGCCATTTTAATATTACAACAAGTGTTATATGGGGAAGAGATTGCCGCATAGGTGGCGGCACAGAAAATATTTCTTAAAGGCCTTTTTTTTCTGGTGCTGAAAAAAAAAGGATGGCTTACCAAGCAGAGAATCATTATGGGTTATTTATGGGATTCATTTAAGCCGCTAATTTAAAACTCCTTATGAGAGGGATATTAACTGGAGTGCCGAAGGCCAATCGCAGCGCTCGATGATTTTATTTCGCTACCATAGCCTGAGAGCCCCACAAGATTTATTTGGAAATTTAAAGCGAATTAGCTACGAGGCTGGATTCAGGGATAAATCGGAGCCCGCTTTCACAGCTTTACACTGCTACTAATAACCTGTACATGCTCAATTCTGCCATGAATATGGAACTTAATCATTTTAGTCAGAGTACAAAATTTCAACTGATACATTCAGGAAATGTAAAAAGTTAAAAATATCTGCGGTTATGCTGGAAGTCTCTGTGTTTTATCTTCACCAGCATACAAAAGTTTTATCACTGTCTATTGAGTAGTCCAACAAAACATATTGACTACAGCGGTGGTGGCCAACTAAGTTGATATGGAGGGTCACAAGTGCGGCCCTCAGCATCACTGAAGAGCCGAATATAACTTTCTCAATCTATACTGACTTGTATAAGCATTTTTAATGAATAAATGACAGCAGGCATAGCCAGAAGACATTATTTTTAAATAACAAAACTTGTTTTAAATCATAACTCAAGCATTAGGGAGCACTGTATTAGGGTAATGCACATTTTGTGTCATATACATCGTCAAAGGTTATGTGCCGATATATATTATTTAATCATCTCCTGTTCATTAGTGGAATAGTGGGAGCATAGGTACCTGTCTGCTGATCCCCCTCCAACACTACAGGCAGTGCAGAATTATTAGGCAAATGAGTATTTTGACCACATCATCCTCTTTA
>CM070040.1:46236476-46258338 GCA_036250615.1 Ptychadena robeensis
GTAGCCCAAAGGCAAGCAGGAGTCATACACAGATCATTACAACCAAACACAGTATTCGGGCGTTCATCCAAAGAGTAGTCTAAAGGCAAACAGGCGTCATATGCATATGCATTAACTCTAGAGATTGTCAGGAGGAACCCAGTAGTTCAGGAAACTGACGCTATCATGGGCAGAGCAGCCATGCACCATTGAGGTTTATATAGGGGAGGAGATGCAAGAGGCCTATCAACAGGTACATTACCACATGTGAATGCACTTCAGCTCACCCCATGCTTGCAAAGGGTGGACAAAAAATGCATAATGTATCTAAAGCTGTGGTGACAACGGTTGACAACACAGAATTTGTGATGTAGCCATCTTGGGCTGACTGCACAGCGATGACAAAAGGAGAGGTGAGAGCAGGTGCACACCTGCGGCCATGACAATCAGTTGAAAAAATATTTTCCTTATCATTAATTCCTGTTTCTCAAAAAAAGTCAAAAGAAAAAGATAGTAAGTTGAAAATAAAATTTGCAGTGCCCAAACTGTGCTGAATAAATTACATGCGGTTTATACTCAATAAAAATCTTGAAATTTCACTGGCAAATTTTGTGATTTCATTGCAAAACTCATCACCAAAATGCCTGCAGATGTAGAGAACTGAGGTAGAAACATTTTCTTTTAAATATTCCTTTACATGTACTTTTTTTTATAAATTAAGTCCACATTCAAGTCAAGTTTTAACTGATATGAATTTTATTTACGGGACATTACATGAGCTAGAGCTATACATCCACCCACCATTCTCTATATATCCAGCAATGTTGGTAATGATATCATGTATATAAGGGGCTTTACAATTGACTAAGATATCAGGTAGTCTAAATAATGACATCCCGGAACAAAAGTACATTTTCTGTATGTTTTTGTGCCTCAGCTGCTAGCCTACTGGAGCTATTCACTTTTTCCCCGCTTCTTTAGTAAAATTAGGTCTTATATTTGGATTGACTAATACTCGAGTATATACAGTACATGGTGTTAAGGGAACACAAAAACTAAAGGTATTATATTTCAAAAGAAAGATCTCATCTGTGCTCATTGTCGATTGTTATATAATTCTTTTTCCATTGTTATTTTCTGTAAGTTTAAATTAGATTAATAACAAATTACTATTTTCTTACAAGATTTTATAAATTTTATTCAAAACAATGTTTTTTTACCAGATCATTTGTACAACCTATGTCCTTGTAATGTCCTTGAAGGTCGCTCATTTTCATAAAAAATGTGTTTCCTTACAAACGACCAGACTATTCCACGATCATATATTCTGAGAATCACACCAATTTTTTTTTCTTGTACATGAAGGTTTCTGACAAGTAATATATTCAGTCTATTATGTTATTGCAGAAATAAGTAATTTGGATTCACATTGAACTCTGACCCCTTACCTTTTCCACCGTTAAATACATCTATCCGCTGGTCCCCATATGAGTCAAGGCCACCGTCTGGCTTGAAACCATTTATTTGTAGGGATGTGTAAGGGGAATATTCAAATTTAAGACCCAGGAGAAGGAAATTAATAGCTAGTTATTTATGAGTGAACCTGTCTGGATAGCAGAGAGAGAAGACCAAATAAAACCTGAGGCTTGTAATCATGGTCTCCAAAATAACAAAACAATAGGTCAAAGTTAACATTGATGCTCATTTCAAGTAAAACAAAACAATGGTTTTCAAAGAGTAGATAATATGTTAAAATGTGTTTATTAAAGGATGTACGGTGGTTCTGTACTAAATTTATTTAACTTTTAATCACTATTTTAAGTTTTAATGAAACAAAAGTAGTCTGAAAGCAAGTGTTTTTGTAATTGAAAAAAAAAAAAAGATGTGATGTGATGTGAAAGATGGCTGCGAAGATTCAATATTGTAGGTTAATTTGCTGCTAAATCCGTTGGCCAGGAAGTAGAGCTAAAACCGTGTCACAATGGTGCCCACTAGGAAACACGGTTCATTAGAAATGTTGTTATACATATATGATCATTTTTTTTATATCAGATAGTTGGGTGGTTGGTTGGGTAGTTGGGTGGTGGTCATCCTGGGCAGCCACTTCTTCATTTTTATATACATTTATTTACTCAAAGCTATATAAACACTTACTGGGGTGAATTAAATAGAATTAGAAGGTATTAAACAATTTTAACACTTCTACATGACATTGCGACCATAAACGCTTTGGCCCGCTCCACCAAAATTCACTGAGTATGCTGATTTTGGACTTGCCATCTCTAATCTCTCTCCCTCAGTCCATGCAAGTCTCTACAATACTTATTTCCTATTTGTATATCGTTTTCAGTCATTACGGCATAACCAAGCTTGTGGAGAGCTTCTTCTGATAAATCCTGCAAGAAGAAAAGTTGTTGAGCAAGGGGGTCCTAGTCATGCGTGCAACTATGCGTGCGGTGCATAGCAGGAGGAGCAGCCGTGTTCCTAACCTTCTTGAATAGTGGAAATTTTTTTGAAGTTTCAGTATTTCAGATTAACTCACAATTCTATCAGTGACAAAAAAATGTAACATAACTGGAAAACTTGTAACACTAACATAAATGTTCAAATAATACATGAGTTATATTACACAAAAATGCATTGAGCACATTTCTGATTCTTAACCATAGCCAGGAAAGCTTTCTCGACCTATCTACCTGCAGTTTACATTTCCATCACTATATGCATAATGATCCAGTTATGGTATGTGGCAATTTTATACGTTTCTGTTAAAGCATCAAAGCTCTGATGCAAAAAGAAATTGATTTCTACATTGTTACAGAAAGCTCTTCAAGATTGCTGAAATCTTTCTAACACATGATGACCAGTTTTCTATCATTTATGTGGAAATTCTGCATTTTCCTCTTCCTTCATCTTAAAATCCAATCTGAAATTCATATCTATAGTGTGATATTGTAAAACTGCTGATCTATACAACTAACTCAGTTTAAATCAAGCTACGGTATATATAAACAGGAAGCTGTAATAGCAGACGCTAATAAAGAATTCATGTTACAGATATTATTCTTTTAATATAATTTTCACAGTATTCCAGCCCTTTCTTTTTTTAATAATATATGTCCAGCCCTTTCTTTTATTGTGATAAGAAGATACTTAGTTAAATGGAAACACATATGCATAATGGGGACTGCATGGCCAAATGAAATTAGTTAATTTAATAATGTATTAATGTATGTATCTGGCATATGTGGTGTTAATAAGGCTCAGCTATGTACACTAACCTGGGGTGAAGGGAAAAAATTTTTGGTTTGGTCATTAATTTGCTGTGAAATATTTTATTGAAGAAGGAGTTAGACTTTATTTTTTGAATTCTCTATAGTGTTGTTGTTGTGTTAGTCATTGATGAATACAGAAAGTTGGGAGTTCAAGTGATCCCCTTTATTGGCTAGCTGAAGTCATAATCCTGAAGAAGGGTTCTGAGACATCATGAAAGTATTCTTTTTCAATTACTTCAGTTAGTCAATAAAGGACCACTTGAACTCAAAAATCTCTGTGTTTTCTATACAACAAATGCCAAAACAAGCAATGGGGTACTGGTGCCTACTAGATCTTCTCTTCTTCCTCTCTTCACCAAGAGATGTTTCCCATCTTCCTGTCACTTTAGAACCAATAGAAAAAGTGAGAGGAATAGTTGTCACTCGGACAGCAAGACTAAATGTCACCATGCAGAATAATTTTATTGATTATATATATATATATATATGTACAGCCAATATGAATTTATTGAAAAAGCAGTGTTTACTTTGTCTCAGCTGTGGAGTAATGAAGAACGTAAAACTTTAATGATAAAAAAAAAAAAAAAGAAGAACGTAAAAGGGTTTCTTACATCCTGAAGCCAAAGCATACTTGTCAAGTTCTTCATTCCATCCAGGAACCTATAGTTTTTCAACCCTCTTTCCTGCCACCTTCCCAGGTTAGTATTTTTCCCATGAATCTCCCATGAACTCTGTCGGTAGGCTTAGTTGTACCATGAGAATACTAATTCAGGAGGATGGTGAGAAAGAGGATAAAGGGAGGGGTGGGGAGCTTGTCAGGCAAATGTGTGGAGTGTCACTTCTGGCTTTTGGTGCACAGAGGTGGTGGCTTGCACAGGGCCTGTGATGTCACTTCAGCTAAGTTTTATTTGAAAGTGAAAACATGACAGGTATGGTCCATAGGCATTTGTTGCCAGTTCATGACAGCCCAGGAAGATGTAGTAGTCACAGAATGCAATCTAAGTTTTATTTTCCTCTATTTCTACAGTCTCTATGACCCATAAGTATGCTTCAGCTTAAAATATATCTGTTCTAGTTCCTGTTTTATAGATAAAGAATGTTATTTATAAATGTAATGTTGTTGAATGTAAATATTTGTCCAATTGTTTTACAGTTAAATGAAAAGTTCTGCAACAAAACGAAGCTCATTATTAGAAGTGGTTGTAATTTTTGTAAAATTCTAATTTATAATTTGATTTGTGACAGTTTTTTAAAAAAAAAATTGAAAATAATAAAAAAGATCTGTAGCTGTTCAGCAATAAATAGTAACAATAGTAGAAATAGTAACAAACTAATAATGGAATATTGGTAATGCATGGCATCATTCTGCTGCAGGAAACGTTAGCTTCATATCAAGGACAGACGTTCCTCAATTGCTAAACATATCATTTAGGTTTAGCCCTGGTGTGTTGTATGTCAGCTCTGCTCTGGGACATTGTTTAGCCCTAAAACTAGGCAGACCTCCCGTCAGCAGTGAAGGATGTAGCCATCGATTGATCCTCTGATTGATAGATTCCCTTACCAGTCCTGCTGTCCTGCCACTCACTGCCACACAACCCCAAGCAGAGCCTTAGTGAAATTAGCATACAACTAATTACAGCTGCTAATTCCCAGCTTTTGTCCTTCTAATGGGCAGCTTTTTTAGACAGGCCTTTTACAACCTCATGGACCTCCAAAGTAGAATATTTACCCTTATGCCCTTGGTCACATTGGTTGCAGTTTAGGAATAAGAAACGTGTTCATTCTGTGTTTTCCTGTGTGTTGGTATAACATTTACATGGTGATTTTGCATTCTCAGAAGCTATTTAAAAGATAAGAGGTACAAAGTGAAATAAACAATAAAAATTTTGACTTATTGACTCTCATAAGCATGAAAAGGTTATATACCTGGGATATGTTCCCAGGACTGGATTGACTTCCTATTGTAAGTGAACTCTGGTCAACTGCAGGGGATGGTTTTAAAGTTCAGCTAGGCAGATGGAAGCCCAGCCCAAAGTTGCTCCACAGTGGACTCTTCAGATATATTGCCTCTTTGGTGCCTAGGTATACATGACCTGCGATCTCAGCACCTTCTTCTACACAGTAATAGCTTCAAGTACACAATACAAAACCAAATCTTCTAATGTTTATTTCTGTGGTAAAATTATTTAAGATAGTTATATACAAATTGATTTTCAATTCGATCAACCTGTTCCATTAAAATGTCAGCCATCGAGTGAAAAATGAATGGATTGCATGGCACAATCAATGCACGATCTATTATTTAGTATTGATTCTTTGTAATTATTCAAAATGCAAATTGGTCACTACATTTTCACTCTATCAATCTCTTGATTAATAAAGATATGATAAATGGAGTAGAAAAGTGGAAAAAACTGTTTTGGTCAACTGAATATCATTATATTGACTGATCGATCAAACATCAAACTTGTACAGAAGTCCTAGTCTGTGATCCAGCTTAATAGGTTGTAGTGTGTGATTCTCTTCCAATAAAGCTGGTAATAAGCAAAGGGTGGACATTATCTTTTAGCCAGGATAATGGTTAATGATTCTTCTCCTCCCTTGGCTTCTGTCTTGCTAGACTCATTTATCTCCTGTTATTTGCCTGTGTCTTTATGTCCCTTTGCAACTTGAAGAACAGCAGGCTAAATGGGATCAAGGCATCTCCCCCCCACCGCTGGACCCCAAACACTTGTAGGTCACCAGCCCCTGTCCGCTGTGTCCATTCTTCATGGTGGAGGCTCTGGGCACACTCCAGCTCTTCAGACAGTCGCTTGTTCATTGTGTGAATGCAAATCACATACTCTCAGGAGACCCTCTTAAAGAGACACAAGAGGGAAGGATATTTAAGCAAGAATGAGCTCACTGATTAAAAGCTTAACACCTAAAAGGATTTTATTGCAGGCAGCAGGTCTGATCGGGGTTACAAAACATCCTGTGATGCCCTTAAAAGTGTAATTCTCAACTCAAAATTTTGAATTATTTTGTAACTTTAATCAAACCAACACAACAAAATACAGCTAGGATATGTTTCTCTCACTCTTCCTCATTTCATACGCCTGATCACGTACCACTTTCGATGTGCAGGCAATTAAGGGGATGATTACCAGTAATTTCTTACAGCTTAATAAATTCATGTAGCTTTTTTTTAATTAATATTATTTATTTATTTTATGTATTTATTTTTAAATAGAACCTGTAAACTAAAAGAGAATATAGATGCATAGCATTTTAGTAACACTTTTCTGCTAAGCCTGACATTATGTGACAACACAACAGGACAATTCAATGATTTGTGTTACCAGATTTCATAGTTAGCTTGAAAGCTTCAAGACTGTTCACAATCTATTTATAAACTGATATTTATTCAGCAAAGGAAGCATATGATGACAAAAAAGAATCCCTAAAGTCTGATCTGTACTGGCATGATATTTTATTATATGTAGGCATTTTCACATTAGAGTGAAAGAATTTGTTTGCTCTAGGAAAACTTGCAGTATTTCTACATAGAGAGTTGTTATTTTCTGTTATTTTCTATTTTCTGTATGTAATCCTCGAAGGAGCAGGATTGTGGTCTCACCAATCTACAGTTGACCTTTTCTTGATGTGATGAGCATCTTTCGTGGAGTGGATGGGAAGATGAATGGACATACTGAGCCAGGAAATCGGCCATCAGTATTTGTTGGACAATGCACTTGTTGAGGGGAGGAGGAGATAACCTTTTCCTTCCTTTGCCTGCTGACTTGCAATTTTGTATTTTTACTTTCTAGATTAAAATAACAATTGGTACCTAAAGCTGAAGTCAAGTGTTACATCTTAACGCATACACATGCCTGGCTGCCAAAGGATTCTCTTCAGCCATAGAATGACACTATCATTAGGTTTTGTAACTTTCTGTGTCAACAGTGCTGCTCATTTACCTATCACATTGCTGTCATCAGTCCTTTGACTTCTCATATTCTCCTCCCAAGTGCTCCCAACTCCCATTTTTGTTATTACATTTTAGTGCACAAATAAACCACAACATATTTACATTTAAATGACTATTTCATGTCATGTGGTATCCCCATTTGTAAGTTCAATGAACACACAAGAGGCATTTCACCAACAATATTTCCTGGGGAGTTTGTATAAGGCATTGTCATAATATGAAAAGAAACAACAAAGAAAAAATAGATTTATATAGATTGCATCAGCAACATGCATAGGTATTCCCAATATCTGTACAGTTGCAAATGTTCTTTAAACATAATGTAAAATATTATTCAAACCTTTGCTCGCAGCAGCATGATTGAGGACTCATGGCGGCTGCCAACTATCAGCCATCCTAAAACTAACCTGTGCAAATGTGAGCTAATTATCACATTCACTAAAAAAATATTGTTTTCCTAGTCTGAAGCCCAGAGCAGTGGCGTCTCTACATTTGAATTAGACCTGTACAGTCCTGGCCAAACGTTTTGAGAATGACACAAATATTAGTTTTCACAAAGTTTGCTGCTGCGCTGCATTTAGATCTTTGTTGCAGTTGTTTCTGTGATGTACTGAAATATAATTATAATCACTTCATATGTTTCAAAGGCTTTCATTGACAATTACATGAGATTTAAGCAAAGAGTCAGTATTTCCAGTGTTGGCCCTCCTTTTTCATGACCTCTGCAATTGGACTGGGCATGCTCTCAATCAACTTTTGGGCCAAATCCTGATTGATAGCATCCCATTCTTTCATAATCACTTCTTTGAGTTTGTCAGAATTAGTTGGTTTTTGTTTGTCCACCCGCCACTTGAGAAATCACCACAAGTTCTCAATGGGATTAAGATCTGGGAAGTTTGCAGGCCATAGACGCACAATTTCAACGTTTTGGTCCCCGAGCCACTTAGTTATCACTTTTGCCTTATGGCACGGTGTTCCATCGTGCTGGAAAATGCATTGTTCTTCACCAAACTGTTGTTAGATTGTTGGAAGAAGTTGCTGTTGGAGGGTGTTTTGGTTTCATTCTTTATTCATGGCTGTGTTTTTGGGCAAAATTGTGAGTGAGCCCACTCCCTTGGATGAGAAGCAACCCCACACATAAATGGTCTCATGATACTTTACTGTTGGCATGACACAGGGCTGATGGTAGCGCTCACTTTTTCTTCTCTGGACAAGCCCTTTTCCAGATGGAGAATATGACATTGCCCCAGTCCTCAGCAGTCCATTCACCATACTTTCTGAAGAAGATCAATCTGTCCCTGATGTTTTTTTGGAAAAGAAGTGGCTTCTTTGCTGCCATTCTTGACACCAGGCCATCTTCCAAGAGTCTTCCCCTCACTGTGCGTGCAGATGCATTCACACCTGCCTGCTACCATTCCTGAGCACCCCTGCACTGGTGGCACTCCGATCCCACAGCTGAATCCTCTCTAGGAGATGATCCTGGCACTTGCTGGACTTTCTTGGACGCCCTGAAGTCTTCTTAACAAAAATTGAACCTCTTTCCTTGAAGTTCATGGTGATCCTATAAATTGTTGATTTAGGTGCAATCTTAGTAGCCACAATATCCTTGCCTGTAAAGCCATTTTTATGCAACGCAATGATGACTGCACGCGTTTCTTTGCAGGTCACCATGGTTAACAATGGAACAATGATTTGGAAAGGTGGAAAGGTTTTTTTGGGATTTTGTTAATTTTCATGGCAAAGAAGGATTATGCAATTCATCTGAACACTCTTCCTAACATTCTGGAGTATATGCAAATTGCTATTATAAAAACTTAAGCAGCAACTTTTTGAATTTTAGCTCATCTATATAACCCTGAACAGCTTTAGATATTAATTGGAAGGGAGTGTCAGACCTTTTCTACTTGAAAAGGTCGCCTGCGGAATTTACAGCGATTACTGGCAATTTACTTGGCGATTTAAAAAAAAAAAAAAACTCCACTATTATAAAAAAAACTCTCCATAGAGAATGAATGGATGCAATTTTTGATTTAAACTTGGCAGCCCACGTCGGCGTGTCCATGGCAGCCATCCGCGGTTATAACTAAAAATGTCTTCTCAAAAACAATCAGTTATAGTTTCCCTTCTACAGTTCTTATAATTTAGTGGTTTTATATATGGATAAAGATATGGAGTCATAATCAGTTCCAACCCATCTGGCAAACATAGGCTTCAATCAACATTCACAAAATAATTAAGCTGTTGACGGTTTCAGTCTGCGAGAGGATGACACTCCCCCATGGGTCACCTCTGACAACGTTACCCAAATATGTAGTGACCAACAAGCCCAGGATGGTTTAATATCAGCAAGAGGCAGCGTCTCAGCTAATAAATCACACGTGTATGGCTAGTCATAGGAGGACAGTGACAGTGTAGGATTGACGGGACTCAGGGCAGTGTAATGTCAGCCTCGTGTAATGAGAACTGTGCCTATTTAACACTGTCTGCTACCAGCTGTCATCATACAATATACTGACATATGGAGGAGGAGATGCTTAGCTCTACAAGGTCATTAACAAGGGGGGGGGCAAAATTGCATCCAAGCACCAGATGCGATATTCTTCGAGCAAGGCCAAGAAGTGTCGAGCAAGGCCAATGACACTGCAGGCCTCATCATATCTGCTAAATAAAGGCAAAGCAAGAGGATGCAAGGTCCAGGGACAAACTTTGGTTACAGTGCTGATAAAAAAATGTCCATCCATCAAAAAATAAGAAGAGTGTGAAATTTTACTTTATATAAGATAAGTTGTGCATAACAGTTACTTGAATGCCAATTTGTTAAGCACCCCATACACTTTTAGATCACTCCATACAATTTCCATTAGATCTACCAACAACTGGCCTCCCCGATAGAATACATAGTGATTGGAAGGGTTAGAAAGGTCCACATAATACATGGTTTGAGTAGAAGAAAAGTTAATTGTACAGAATAAAGTGCTAATTGGGGGAGGGGTATGCCAAGTCAATCTATATATGTAATGTACCCTAGCCAAGAAATTCGAGCTAACAAATAAATGACCCTAGGATGAAGGAGCCTCACCCTCGTCCCTGACAGAGGGACTACTAGATTGGCGTTGCGGGTACCAAGGAACACTAAAAATATTTGTAATACAATAAAATGGTCTTTATTAAGTACCTATCAAGGACCAATATATAACAATAAAATGTAGGGACCAACAATGGCCCATGTGGTATTTAAAACATTTTCCACAAAGTGGATATGATTATGTAAAGATACAGTAAAACAAACAGAAACAGACAGTATAAAAAGGACTTAGTCATAATCGATGGAAATCTTGTTTATCCTCCAACAGAATCAAACCAAAAAATCAAATTGTTAGAACTTTTGACAGAAGAGACATGCTGAGTCTCTTCTGCCAAAAATGTCTACCCCTCTGTCCTGACAATTATTTCATTTCTATGTACACTGTTTATACTTCATGTAGCATACACTCCTATCATATTCCCACTAGCTCATCAGTGGCCTGTCAATAGCCAAAAAGAATAACAGATAACCCAGAAGAATTAATGGCTGAAATAAGAGCATTATGACAGAGCCCAGAAGATCATGCACTGCACATGATAAAGGAGTACGCATGTAAGGTACACCACAATGTCCAAAATTCATACATACTAATTGGACTTGACTGCGGGGATAACCACAACTACTAGCTACAAACTTACATATATAAAATAAAAACATGAAACCACAATCTTATCTTGGGAATTGTATTTTATTAATATTAAAAATAGTAGATTGTTGTACCATGTTTACCATCGATGAATACAGGAAGTTTGGAGTTCAAGTGATACCATTTATTGGCTAACTAAAGTCATTAGAGAACCAAACATTCGGGATGTTGCAGATTCCTTCTTCAAGTATTAACCTCCTGGGCGTCCAGACCGAGAAAACTCTTTTACTAGGAAAAACATTACTAGGAAAAAAAAATTTATTATTTAAATGAACAGATTGGTTGAATTTGTATACATTTCACTCATCAATATTACAAACTGAATTCACCAGCCCAAATACCCATATAGGATTGTGCTGTGGTTAAGCAGGAAAGAGAGATGACAAATTTCTGCACTCCAAGGCCATTTAACCAGACAAGTGACCATAATTATTAAAAATTACGATCTTCAACTTAAAAACATTAATTTCAGGTGTGGCTGTAAAAGAGCAAAAATAAGGCTTTTAACTCCGATCAAGAGATGAATTGAGGCTGCAAACAATGCGACCTTTATCTGCCTCTCTGACATTGAATGATCCTAAATTTACTTACATTTATTTTCTAACATCATGTGAAGTGCTAGTTGGATCCTAACACCGCTTAATAGATTATAGTCAATGCATATGGCGTCTTTAAGGCTTTGTAACATCATCCCATACATACCCATTATCATTGTGGATTTTTTTTATTCTGTTGTCCATAAATACGGGGTGTAAGACTGAACGGGGGGCTGTGACTTCATAAAGCAAATGTCCATTAGTTCTAAGTGAATATCACCTACCCATCCCTCACCCACCCCCACCCCCCAGCCCTTTGGAGTGGGTGTAATGTAATGAACCGTTATTTGTTATCATAAACATATTGTTCCATGACGAATCTGTATCTGGGCTTTAACATTTATTGCACTTTGTTGCCTTAATTCTGTCTTTTTTTTCTGCTGAGCCTTAAAACGTCCAGGGAAAAAAAGGAAGGAGATAGAATATTAATTGTTGCAATATGTCACCATCCTAGACCATAAAACAATTCATTATAGGGCCATAAGTATCCTATGTTATGGCTGAGTTCCCTGCCGCATTTTTAAAAAATAATACATGTATTTTTCTGCGTATCCTCCAGACGACCTAAGAGTGAATTTTTCATGTGAATTGGATCTGCGGCTTGTTCTACAAAGAGGATGAATTTTGGCATCTGTTTATATGAAAGGAATGAGAAACCTGTAAAGAGTAAGGAGAAGAGTAAAAGTAAAGAGAACCTGTCAGAATGTCTGTTTTATCTGGCAACATGTTCATCAATGGATGCTGCCATTGGCCTTCCTTTTTAATAAACACCACTGAAGGCCACCCCGCCACAGGATGGAACATCAGCTCTTCAAGAGATGATAGGTTCGAATTATTTTCTAGGCTTTTACTCCACATTTTTTTGTCATTTACGTCAGAATAGCTTTTTAATGTGAAGAATTAATGGCAATATAAATAGTTGTATTTATGCTGTTTTGATGCTCAAATCTTCAAGAAAATCTAAAAAAGTTCTTTAAATCAGGCAAATATGTTATTTGCCACTTGCAGCCAGCAGGTGACATTTATGCTACTATATGTACCATATATATAAGCGTAGACGTTAAGGTTGCCATAATTTATTTGTAGGCAAAAAGGCTACAAGGCTTTCCACAGTGCTATGCCTAAATTTGGTGCTCTCTCCCATCTGCCATTTTCACATGGCACAAATTGTACAAAGGGTTCCCTTCTGCATCTGGACCTCAAAGACCTCAGGGGGGCAGCAATGTTATCTTTTAATATTACATTAATTCAGCAGCTTAGTGAGGCTTCCCTAGATGACACTTAAACACCATTTAATAGCGAAGATTATAAAAGTACTCATAACTGACCTTCCTCTGGATAATGTCGTCCTGCTCTGCGCTTCACAGATGACGAAGTGGCAGATTAATTGAAATATTTCAGGAACTGCAAATGGCACCTGGAAAGAAGACATGCTCAATCTTATCTTTTCGTATTTAGGGTCCCAATGGGGCCATTGACACTTTATAATGCTGTCCTGGCATGAAAGTACTGATGAGAAGCATGCTTCACTGGGAACCCTGGGGAGCCCCAAAAGAGGGATCCATATGTATGATCTTCACATAGTCCTAATATATATATTTATATACATATATAAAATATATATTTATATATTATACAAAAAAAGAACAGAAGAAAAAGAGCTTGGATACAGAAATGCATACTTACTACTTTCATTAATTTTGGTCAAGCCAGCCTGACAATAGAAACCCTAATGGTTTTTACCATGAAATCACCAATCAAGCCAAGTGTCATGGCGGCCATAAAATTTGCATCTGCCCCAATTTAATGGCTTTATGAGAAGCTTGAAAGAGTATTGATCTGCTTAACCAATATAGTTGTAAGATAAGATAGCACTAAAGTCATGTTCTCTTGTTTTTGCATACAGAGGGGAATGTTCAATTGATGAGAGGGAAGGAAGGTGGACTTTGGTCTAGTGGGCAAGTTGTACATGACCTGGTCATGCAAGTACTAACACATGTTTCTTTCCCATTGTTCTTAGGATTGGTGTAATTGCTGAACTTTGACTGGTGTATGATGACAAAAGCTGCTACCCTGTACACATGTTTAAATATTGTTGCACATAATTATTGTTGGAGATTGATTCAGGTAACAATTTGTAAACTATCACTGTACAATGATCTCTTCAAAGAGAAGACAAGAGCAAAACGCACCCTACTGCAGGGGTATCCAACAAAAATCATCATTCCCTAGTGATCCAACAATACAACCCACTACTAATGTTGGGAGGCACTTCAACTAACATTAGATTTTCCTCAAGCCAATTAGAAATGAATGTTTCGTTATTATGTGTACATACTAGTCTAGCCTTCCTATGCAGTTTCTCTGTAAAGTTACTGTAATTCCTTTTTAAGATTTGGATTTGTTTCATAAGAGTATTGACAGATAAAAATGTTAAAGGTGAATAACAATCTCTGCACAGCCAAATAAATATACAGTACATAGTACCAACAACCGTGTCGTTGCAGGTTAATGTATATATCCTGACATATATCTATACTGTCCCTGCACATCATAGCTAAAGGAGATCTGTCCACACAAAAGCATAGGGATCATCATTACTTTCTTTTTCTGAAAATATCACATTTGATCAATTCTTGACCAGGTCTGTAGATTTCCAGTTTTATAATTATTATGATAATAAACATACTTTCCCCCAGACATCAATATTCTTCAAGCCAGATGGTCCGATAAAGGCAGAGTTGCTTATTTCCAGAAACATTTTAGCAGTGGGAGACCCCATATTTTGTTAAATGAAGATGTATTTATATTATACAGTGCATTTTAACACACCCCAGCATGGGATTGGACAAAATAGGAGCAGATGCACACAAGTGAGCTCAGCACTCTGCTCTCTCTTTTTGTTAGTTTAGTTAAAGTGCCAGACAGATGCATTGCTATAATCTGCCACCCATAATACACCAAAATATAATCAAAATCTACCTCCAAGAACTGTGATTCTAGATTCTTAATATTTGCCACAGTGGCCTAGTACCGAAGGATTGCATCAGAAAAAATAAAAGTTAAAAGCAGACATTGATACTGTCCTTTTCTTCACATGATGTTAACATTATGATATTTTAGGGACCAAGAGGTGCCCCAGGTCTTTTAAACCCCCAACAACACCCTTCAGAAGGACAACAATCTATATAGCAGTATTACCATACTTGTTTAAGTTTCATTTTATGTAAAGAGGATGTCAATTTCCAATGATTTCCAAATGATCTTAGAAGGGTTTCATACTGGTGCCATCTAAACAGATGGCCATACTTCGGCTTAGCAGAACCTTTCTTACTTAAATATAGTGATGTAAGTGGTGAGTGGAAGAAAATGGACAGATCTGGCAGACATACTGATGGGCATGAAGACAAGAAAGATAATAGTTATAGAGATGGCTTTGTAAATCACTTAGTACATTCCACCACCCACCCCTCTAATATATGGATCGACCCATTGATATGAGATCATCACAAGGATGGATAAACAGAGACAATCAGGTTGCCAGAGCATTTTCATGTTTGTGTTATAGATATAGAAGGACAGTACAGACACCTCCACCACTTCCCCAAGGAAAACAAAGCCCAGATACAAGCTTTCCAAATGCATCCAATCAATATTTCTACCAACAGCCAATGCTATCCATGTCTACAAAATCTCTTAAGGGGAGAAATGTAATTCAGTTAGGTCTGGTGGTCATTATCTTTGGGTGATGGCCATCCTAAAAAGGCCAGCATCCCCCTGAACGGGAGCATTCAAAGCAGGCGTTTCTGTTTGTGTACAGCTAATGGGCCGTTCAGTGTACAAATGCTAATTCTCTCCAGCATTGTGCAGGACACCAGCCTGGCATTACTGCTGTCCCCCTGGGGGTCCCGGCTTGTTGTCGCTTCATTAGGCACTAAATGGTGACATTAATCCTCATGGCTCTACAGAGATGTAATTGTCACATCTGATTTACTTCCCACCAGCTGACACCACCATTCACAGGAGTGACAGTAAAAAGCAGAATCACAAACCACCCCAGCAGCAGCCACACTGTGACTTTAATTCTGGTCACCACTAATGCAGACACTATACATATATATATTTCAGTTATGTGAAAGCTTGCTAGTGTATTTTCTGTATGCAGATTTTTTTTTCTCTTTAGAATTGAACAAAAAAACTCATCACTGTATTTACAGAATATTTTCCTGTGATATGGATTTGCTTTTAGGAAGAGATAACAAATAGAGAACATGAATAAGAATTACTTTTCACAGACCGTAGAATATCATTCTGCATCCAGGAAAGTCTTATTGCACATTTTCCTAATGAGAGCTGTAACGTGAGCGTTTCAGCTGCCCGGAGACCATTTTCATACATTCTCATGCAACTAAATCACATTTTATTCCTTTAAAACCATTAACAATCCTCTGAGACTAATAGAATTGCTGAGTCTGTCTGGAATGGTAAACTAATTTTGTAATTCACTGAATCTTCTGTTTAAAACAGTGTTTTATTTTTTCGGGTGAGGTGGTAGACAATCAAGATGTTTGGATGTGGATGGTGGACAAAGCTGAGGTCCATCTGGTGGTCTTGAGAATAGGGATTTGAGTACAATGCTGTTGATTTTATTTGGTTATGCAATATGGTTAGACCTCAGAATTGGAGAAGGCCTCTTGTGTTTGCTGTCCTATATTTCCCGTCATCTGAATTACCTGGGGTTAGACGGTGATTGTGTCAAGCTGACGGGGGATTAAGTCCAATTTGGACACATTTTTTTCATTCATTTACTCCTGTTGTGTTGGCGTTTGTTCACAATGCTTCAGGTTACCCACCTGCTGAGCAAGGAAATCCTGCCTCACTCCTGAGTATGTCATCCACATTAAGTTGATTATTTATTATTTGTTTGTGTGGCCTTAATGGGGAAGTACAAACTTTCTATCAGGTCTTTATGACTGTTTGGGAGATTTTCAGTCTTATCCTACGTGGTCACTGAAAGGAAAAAATGGGAGATCTCTCTGATGGGACGTATAGAATGTACAATACCTTTTAAGCAGAGAAGGGTAGATTTAGACATACACATATTAACTTTTGCTTGATCAATTGCGAGTTCAATTGATTTGTTCAATTTAAATATTGACTGTCAATCAAACTTCAATCGATTGTACTTCTACACAGGGTAATCGAGACAAAACCGATCAATTCTTTTCCCTGTGGACATGCTCTATAATCTGATTGTATTGGAAATTTTCCAACATGACCTACTTAATTGACTTTTTGCTTAAATTCCATCACTTTTTGGATGATTTTGTACAGGGCCATTTCCCCCTTTATGGGAAGTATGCTGGCACATTGCGCATGACTAGCACAACACTGCTAGTCACATTGTTGCACTAGAAGTAATTTTTATAGGGCCCCCGAATGCTAGTGTCCCAGACTTTGTATCCGATCATACCATGGAGTATATGCACAGGCCTTAGGAAAGGACTACTATTACTATTTGTAAAGCAAATATTTGGTCAAAAATTTGCATTGGTACATGCCTTTCTGAAGGTGTTTTTGTGATCCCTTGTACCAGACAACTGAATGACTTGACCTACTCCATCCTCATTTACAACTCTGTAAACATGATCAATGCAATGATCTATCATGTGTACATAGCTCAAGGCCTGGTTCATACTTATCCATTTTAACCTCCATGTTAATGGGTATTATTATTAATTACATGGTTTAATGGTTATTATTATTAATTACATGGTTTAATGGTCATTATTATTTTCCAAAATGAACTCACCCGAGCTACACTCGGACATACTTACCCATCCCCGGTGAGCCTGTGTCGATTCCGAACATTGTCGGATCTGCTGATCGTTCTGTATCCGCCCATACAGTGTCATTGATGATGCCGAAAAGATGCAAAAGATCCATTCACCTCCGTGTTAAAGAGGCAAGGCAAGGCAAGAAGAGATGTTTGAATCCGGCATAATGATGGACATATTGGACATACATTTTTCACAGCGGGAGCAATGGAACTCTATATAAAGAGACTAATTAGCCAAATAGGGGTGATGAAAGGAGAAGAGGAAAGTAAAAAAGAGAAATTTATTTCTTATGTATATGGCCCAGTACCTGTCAATCAACGACTGTCATAGAGCTAACATTTTAGTCTTTGAGGCTGTGCTGAGTTTGTGAAAGTAATTCATAAAGACCAGAATTCAGTGAATCTTGGGTGATCTATGTAGGTATACAGTAGGTTTAATCATCCTCATTAGCCTATTGAAAACCAGCACCTAATTCTAGATGGGGGTTGAGATGGTGGACCTGGGATAAGAGTTTTACTGCCCCTAGGGAATTGTGGAATCTTACTAGGAATCAAAATAATGACAACTGGCACTAACTATAACCAACTAAAAATTGTGTTCCAATGTTTTATTGGGTTTACATAACCAACAAACATGTAATATTAACCACCCTGCTTGTTTCCATCCCCAGTGACTAGAAGCATGAATGACAGTGGCACCAATGTGTATTTATTTTGGAATTAACAGCCACAGAGGACTTTAATGTTAATGTAAAAGATTTTCCCAGTCTTTGCAGTTAATCCATTTTTCAGCTGTCTTGTCTATTTCTCTGCAATAATCTGTAAAAAGTCAACCTGAATAAAGAGAACTGTATACAGATGGAATGAAGAATTAACAGCAGAGTTTACAGACTAAACACAGAAATACATTACCTCAATTTCTTACCAGTCTTTTCCTTATTTCCAGTTTGGAATACAAACACAAATATGACCGTATGATAAGCATGTGTCTATTTTTTGACCTTTCGGGGTAGCTATGTCGTATTAGGGTTTTGCTCGTGCTACTAACACAATCACAATTTAATTCCCTCTTGTTACATAATGCCCTTTATTTGTAACAATTGAATTTACAATTGAATGTACAAATACAATTTGTATTTTAGCCCTTAGGGGGGCAAATAGGTGTGTGGCTGTAAACTGTTGCCTTCTATAGGGTATTCATTTCTATTACTGGTTGTAGCAACAATTCAAAATGTAAATATACTTCTTTGTCATTGTATCCTAACCCCAGGATCTCTACATCTGTGCAGCACTTAGAAGCAATAAAGCATATTACTGCCTCCAAGTCCCTTAAAATGAATGTATAGGGGATTTTTTTCTTGTAGATAGAATGGGTAAAGGCTTAAGCACATTTATAACCAAATAAAAAAACATTAAACAAAATGCCCCAAAATAAATTCCTAGAAGGTGATATTGCATGGGGAAAAAATAATAACTACTTAAGGAAGTTTATTTACGGTTTTCCAGTTACTTTTTATGGCAGGCCCTTAAATGATTTCTAGATAGTAAATTTAGGCAGACAGAATTGGTTATTTTGCTGACAAATTTATTCAGTGTTTATAACCATTTTGATCATTAAAGAGTAAATAAATAAGAGGACACTTTCACAGACATAGAATCCACAGCATTCAGCTTACCGGGACAATTTACATACCGAATTCTTATACCACCAATAAACCATAACAGATGTTAATTGCCGAATATCTCAACATTAAACAACACAACTGAACTATTTAAAAAAAGAAATTATAGATAGTATAACATGTTCATTATTAAATAAAAAATATGATTTGTAGTGAAAGGTTCTGCAGGTATTTTATTTTTGGCAACAGAATTAAGTGCAATTTCCAAACACATCTGCATCTGGGACATAATCATACTTTACACTGCATGTCTATAGGCATTCAAATATTGCTGAAATGATCAAATGTTTTCATCACCAGGATAGTGAAGATTGGAGATATAACAATTCTCATACACTCACTTTAAGACAGAAAGGATTGTTTAAAAATGTTCATTTAGAAAAGAAAATATCCCCAATTGGCAACGTCTAAAAATTCTTCTGTTTATGTGATGTTATTTTTAAATGGACGGAATTTTTATAGCTAAAATAGCTTTGTAGGGTAAAAGGTTGATTGTTTAGAAATTAATGGCCAGTGTGTAGCAACTGTAGACTGCTAATTCAAGAGACTGAAGGTTTTGATTCTAGTAGATAGTCTAACCACCACCCCAAACCTTGTAGACTCAATGATGGACAAATCTCTGATAAAGGCTGGGATTTCTACAATATGCTCAATTTGTCTTCTGAATAGCAAAAAGGATTTTGGTGGTACTTGGAAAACCTATCTACTTACGAATTTGGATATGAAAAATATTCAGATTTGATGTTCTCCGACTCTTCATTATAAGACCTACAGTTCCCTTAATTTTTTCTAGAAGTTTTGCCAATTTTAACAACAAACACAAAAGTATCTTATTAGAATGCAGAAGATGACAAAGATGTTATCATACAACACAAGGATAAAGATGCAGAGGAAAGTCTCTGAGATCCATAGTATAAAGTCTTTATCTTTCGATTCATATACGTTATGATAACACAAAGCAGATACACATCCGCTACAGCCAAGGACAGTTTAATCATGTTAGTCCATTTTGATGATGTCCATCGCCATTCATTGTCTGTTAAACATGGTTCACAAATGATATACCATATTCCCCATAAAACCATTTTGATTGCATGATGCCATAGGTCCAATTTTTAGTTTTTTCAAAAAGCTTCATGTCCAGCCTTCATTTGTCATCAGAAGATGATTTGTAGTTTCATGTCAAAATTGAGCATGGTCAACTTCATCTAACCAAGAAGCCGGACTGGCAGGAAAATCTGGGTATCCACCACTGCTGCCAGTGGAAAGATCAGAATTTGGTCCATTTGCCCCTAAAACCCTCATTGATGGAGGTACTCCTTGTCCACTCTGAGACATTATACCCAAAGCCGTGTCAGGAAATGCTAAGCTAGACATCAGTGGCTGGTGGCCAGACATGGCTTGTAGTGAGGCTGGCGACTGTGGGATTCCATATGGGCTATTGGATCTTAGGTCATGGTACTGATCTGATGCTGGAATGCCACCATGTTCCAAGGAGAAGGCACCATTGCTTCCAGCCTGTCTGCCCAAAACGGGAGAAGCCTCACTGAGACTATTGTAAATCCCATTGGAATGGTTCATTTCTGATAAAGCAGGCTCATCTGAAACAAAGACATATAATAGACATGTTATATCCATGTTTTATAATTATTATTACAGCAATAAAAATGTGCTTTCTGTGGAACTGTTTCATCATGTTGATAATGTTTTAAACATGACAATTACTTTTTTTTACATTTACTGGACTGGCTTAAAACTGCTGAATGCTGACCTGGAAAAACAATATCTGTTTAAAAAAATTTCAGGTTTACCTGTAAAAGAGACTTCTGCATCACTGTCGGGACCATCCTCTTGTATGCTATCTTTGTCTGACTTAGAGTTGCCTCTTGACCGTTTCATGTTTCGAAAATATTGTCCCCATCTTTGTCTTCCAGCGTCCTTTTTTAATCGTTTCTCCTTTGCTCTTCTGTTCTGAAACCAGACCTGGAAATACACCGACCCATTATATGCTTATATTATATGATGCAATATACCAGGAAACTATTTCTCCAATATAATAACATTTCTATCATTTATATTGCCTAATTGAAATGTGGTGACCATCTCTACTCTATTCAGTTTCTACTCCCAATGTTCAACTCTATCGAGTGAATGAAGCATCATTAGAATTGCATTGGCATTAGAATTGTAAACATTTTAATAGTAGTCGTAGTTCCTTGTGATTGCAGTAATATTAGTGTATCTGTGTAGCTCATTCAATAAATGGTAAGGTATGAAAAAGAAAAAACAAAATGTACCCCATTGCAACAAATTCACTTATATATTGCCCTTAGAAAAAATGGCATTATGTACCTGCACCACCCTCATGTCCAGCCCTGTCTCCGATGACAGCTGCTCTCTGACGTGTCTGGCCGGCTTCGGAGAATTGTTATAGGCATTTTTTAGAGTCTCCAGCTGCTTGGCGGTAATGGTTGTCCTTGGCCTTTTGGCAGTGGATTCAGCTTCTGCACAAGTGTTAAAAAAAATGTGTCATACTCAGCCATACATACCAAAAAGAATCCACAGTAAATAGAACACTATATATTCCCCTTTACATGGCAAGGTAATTAACATTTTGAAGATGTTTCAAGATAGCTGTAAAAAAATGATTACTCAAAGTTTAAATCAGTGGTTGTATGTTTGAATATTATAGGACATAAACTCCACTAAAATTAGCTTGGCAAGTATTTTTAGGTATTTGCCAAGCTTTTGATATGCTAGTGTCTTGTATCTTTCAGAGACTCCAGTGGG
>CM070040.1:46269846-46293505 GCA_036250615.1 Ptychadena robeensis
ATATATATATATATATATATATATATATATATATATATATATATATATAAAATAAAAAAATAAATGGAACTATCAAAATAATAAAGGGAACACCTGGAGTTACAATGGGTTGTTTAAGTGTTCCCTTTATTAATTTTTTTTGAGCAGTATATATTCCAGCAGGGATAAATAATGAATAATTTTTTCACAATTATGTTGGCAGATATGTGCGTGCACAAGTTGTAGTAGTTGTACGAAGACAGCTGGTGCGGTGGGTAAGAGTCCCCTAGTCCTTATCGTGCAGTTAGTTATACGGGGCTGTGTTGGGGGGTATTATTGTTATGTGACACTGTCATCTATGCCAGGAAAGCTCTGGGACTCGCTGTACATCTGTCCACGGACAACTCACACAATGCAGCCCATTAACAATGCAGGACAAAACAAATCTTCATTTTTATGAGGGCAGCTTGTGTATATATAAAAAAAGTTCGTTACCAAATGAAAAAAAATTAATAAATACAAATCACCGAATTCTTTTTTCGTGGACACTTTACGACAAATATATATGATATATGATATGAGATTATATATATATTTATACCATATCAAGCGAAATATTGTCAATAGATTATTAAAAAGTGTTAAAGCAATTGAAGCATTGTGTGATTTTTTACAGTGAGTCAGTGATCCAAAATTCGTCCTAAGATTTAAAAAATATTCCTTTGTGATTCCTCAAGAACTGAAGTATAATTTGCCGATGTGTATTTCGTGTCATCACCCGATAAATCAAACACATCGATCACCGGACATCGTCTCCAAAGACTGTACAATTGTCACATATAGATCACCATCGCTCGGTATAGACGTTGGAAGAATTTTACACTTTATTTAAAAAAAAATAGTAGTAAATAGTTACAATGAATCAAACGAATTCTGCGATCTATTGGTTGCGGCCAAATCCAAAATCCTACAGAACCTTACAGAGAGATTTAAGAAGTTCTGTAAATTGCTGATGACTTCCTAAATATCAGATTGATATTAAGTTATCATTTGTTTTATTGTATTGCATTGTATTGTATTTGATTTATTATATATATCGGTGAATTTTTGAATGCCACTCTAGTGTATTTGAGTCCTCACATACACACATACTGGGGTGCAGCCAACATTGGGGGACAGTGTCATGAAATAGCCTTACCTCCTCCGCCTGGAAAGCGGCACAGCTCTGAGGAGCTCTGGGAATTGCTCCGGACCCTCTCCAGCAGCATGGTGACCCTCCTGTATCTTCCTGGGTACAATCAGCGGGTGAGGATGGGCTCAGTGCTGGCACCTGTCTGCCATGAAACTCACACGGTGTCCTGCTGTCTCAGGAGTACAGACATCTGATGCGAAGGTGCTGAGTTTGGAGGATGGGGGTGAGGATGTGCCCTGTGTGAAGGATGAGATGGCACCTGGCTCCTTGGCTACTGGTAATCAGTTACAGGTGGAGATGAGTTTCTCTGGTAGTAAGTTGGTTCCTGGTAGAGTTTTGGTGATGTCACTTGGCAGGGAGATCGCTGGTACATGCAGCAAGCTGGCACTGGTGACAGTAATTACCCAAAGAAGCAGTAATGGGTGACTTGGCTTCCTGGAGAGAGATGAGCAGAGCTGAGGTATCCCCCCTTGGACCAGTAGAGAAGTAGGATGCGGTCACCCAGCAGCAGGCAGAGCTCACACTAGGATGAGTAGAGGGGCTGCTGTCAGGTGACCTGGACTTGCCTCCGCTGGCTGTTTAGCATAAGAAAGCTGCTGGAGGTCTCTGGAAAGACGCCCCCCCCCCACACTACATAACCCAATACACCGGTCTGGCCTTTCTCTTCTTACAATAGCCGAGTGGGACCCGGCGTCATCACGTATTGTCTCCATGCTAATGTCCACCTACTGGCAGGTCTCTGGGGAGCAGATAACACAGGAGGGCAATTGTGTGGCCCCTTACCCCCCCCCCCCCCCGACTTGCGCCATTCATGCCTGCACATTGGTGTGAGTGACTGCCCCCAATATCACCCCAATCAGTGCATGCATTACTGGAACGACAACCTGTTCCTCTATCTTAATCGCTCATTCTCTTCTATCCTATCTCTCTATCTATCTATCTACTATCTATCTATTATCTATCTATCTAGCTATCTATCTATCTATCTATCTATCTCTCTATCTATCTATCTATCTAGCTATCTTATCTATTCTATCCATCATATTATTAATAATATCAGGTTACATATCAATTTCCTCTTCTGTAATTATAATAGTAAATATCTACTATCTATCTATCTATCTATCTATCTATCATCTATCTATCTATCTATCTATCTATTCTAATCTATCTATCTATCTATCTATCTATCTACTCATTATACTATCAGGTTCCATACAATTATCTATCTATGGTTTGCATCCAGTTATTGCTACTATTTGGTTTCCATATTCCTTTCTATAATTATATACAAAGCCCTCTAATGTATATTATACTTGAAAGTAAATAGTAAACAGAATATTACATTAGGAGTCCCAGAAGAACAAAACGGAGATCCTTACATGCTGAACCAGTACATTGTTGGAGGAAGAGGATTTCATTTATATTTGTGTTTTTCATCAGTATTAGGATCACTTGGTAATAATATTATTGATGATGATAATAATAATAATATATGTTTGCATTGGCTTAATCATTAATCTGCACTCTTTAGGGGTGAAGGCAGCTCTGAGTATCATGCTAGGCTCTTTGTGTTTACTTTATATAGGTTTGGGTACCCAGTTGCAGGTGACACAGAGCTGATCCAGACATATTAGTGGATGGGAATACATGATCACATTCACAGCTTCTCCTTCCATAGCTTTGCAGGATTGCAGATAACATACACATATTTTACCCATTGGCTATATTTTGTAAGTTGGATGCCTGGTGTATCTATGTAAATGAACTGCATGATCACAATATGCATGATCATGTATTTATGATGTCAGTTATAATGAGCAAATATATACTGATATACTTATATACTGAAGCACCATCATATTAGACAGGGCTCTTTAGCCATGTCAATAACTATCCCTTACAGGGGCGCACAGTCTAATGTCTGTAATATGTTCTAAAGTCATTAGATGGAAGGGCAGAACTAATATAAACCAAAAAGCATGTATTGGTTTAAGGATTGAAGCTCCCAGAGGGAGTCCATGCAAGCATGGGAAGAACATACAAACTCCATATAGGTAGTTCCCTGGCTGAGACTCCGGAACCATCAAGGTAAGAGTGCTCAGTGTTCTATGTATAGTACTGTACAATGAGATGGATTTATATGCTGCATGTCATGCTGTATCTGGCCATCTCCACTATGGCACAGCAATGATGAAACCAAATATGACATATGTGCCTCATCCTCAGAGCTGGTGGGTGGGTGGCAGCAGGTGGTTTGTGGGTGGCTCAGGTACCAAGTGACACAGGAGCAGTGCATACTGACACTCTGCTCTCCACTCATCATTTATTTGTGAGGTGTCATCCTATAGACAATGGCATCCAGTATAGGGTAACAATAGCTGCAGCATCTGGGGCCCTGAGCCATTCTGTCCTCCAGGAGGGGAGCGCTCTAACTGACAATAAATTCACAGCTATTGTTACTGCTGAGATGCTGGAGGGAGGCTTCGGGTTAACCCTCTGCTTGCTGGAGCAAAGGACCACCAGCTGTCAGTGGAAATCTATTATTGTACTAACACTCTCCATAACTTCCGCTTGTTAGCTCTATCACTGCAGGACTTACAATTATGAGCACAAAATGAACTTCTCATTACCTCTACAGTAGACTATATACTGTACAATCTTCTTGCAGTCTCCTTTAAATCTATCAACATGCTAAATGGAACCTATTTAATGGAGGACTGAGGTAGGCATTTATATTGTATGATTTTGGCAAAGCTATTGTTTTTGTAATGATTATGGTATAGTATTAAACTCTGCTAGTAATTCTAAACTTTATAACATTACCAATCGAGTCTAGGTAAACATGACTATCTGCTAGCATCTGACCTAGATGAATAAGAACATTCACAGACAAGAATATAACAAAATTGTATGATTGGAAGACATTCATGTGGTTTAAGACAATGCTGAATAGACTTCTTATGAAGGGTTCCATTAAACAACTGCAGCCTAAACAGACACTAGCCACACAATAATGTACAAGGGGACCAAGTATTGTCAAATCCATATTAGAAATACTGGAATACACCATAAACAAAACAATAATGACACTTGTTACATACAACTTTTTATGGAATGAATAGGCTAAATAAATTTATTCTATATATCTATTATATCTACTGTACCTTTATTTTTAAAACCCCAACATATCACATAGATCTGTACCTTAAATAATATTTGTTATATATTACATGTATGATATTATGCAAATGTGAATTCCTTATTGTGTTTCTGACTGGATATTGAATACATTGTACATGTGTAGGGTGGTTATATTAGCCTTAAGATTTGTTGTCATGGTGCTGTCAATGCTTTTACTATACAACCTTTCCCAGTATTCCTGCTTCAGTTGTGGACTCAAGTACTTTTCATACTAATACAATGAAAGTCTACTGCTCCCAAGTACTAGGAACTAGGATCATCACATGGGCACGTGTATGCATTGTGCTCTGATCATCCACTTGACACCTGACATTTCCTAAGTAGATTGAGGGTTTCCTACAATTTGTGTCTCATGTCTGCGGTTAGTATAAAGTTAATGATCCAATGAATATTAACCTCCCTAGCGCTCTTGTAGGGTCCAGATTTCCATACCAAAAGCGCACCATAGACTTTAATGGCTTTTTTTCTTTTGTTGTTGGCCTGTAACTTCACAAAATATGTCTGTACAAGGGTCTAATAGACATCCTGAATACAAACAATTATGTAAAATTATGAAAAAAAATATTATGTTTTTAAAAAAATAAAAAAAAATAAAAGGTGTAATTTGAATGATAAAATATCTAAAATACTTCTTTTGTATGAAAGATTTAAAAACCATATGTCTTGATATTTGTTTTTTGTTTATAATAAAACAATTTATTCATTTGGAAGTGTGTTTTTTTTTTTTTTGTAATTTGAATTGTATTGCATACAGTAACAACTATCCAGTACTATTCCCTTTGGCCTCTCTCCCATGTGTGATGAACACACCCAGGGAAGAGGGTTAACTGCAAAGGCCAACATCTGCAAAGTAACACATGACAACAGTTTTCTATATAGAAAACGTTTTGTCATGCAATTCACTTCGGAATTTCTCGCCCTTTCCCCGATTGTTGGCTTCATAACATAACTCCACGGGGGGGGGGGGGGGGCGGGGGGTGAGACGGTGGGTGGGGAGTGGGGGGGGTTAATGTCTGTGAGATAGTAACAAACACAGATGCCTAATATCAGAGAACTTTGAGCGTTGTGACATTTCCCTGTCAAGGTGGCACTAGGAACGTCTCTATATGCAAAGCATTTGGAAAGTATTCACCGCACATCGCTTTTTCCACATTTTGTTATGTTACAGTCATGTTCCAAAATGGATAAAACTTACACTAACTAATGACGTGAAAAGATTTATTTGAGGTTTTAGCAAATCACACATACACACATACATATTCACGGCCCTGCTCAATACTTTGTTGATGCCCCTTTGGCAGCAATTACAGCCTCAAGTCTTTGTGAATATGATGCCACAAGCTTGGCACACCTATCCTTGGCCAGTTTCACTCATTCCTCTTTGCAGCACCTCTCATGCTCCATCAGGTTGAATTGGATTGAAGCATCGGTGCAGCCATTTTAACATCTCTCCAGAGATGTTTCATTCGATTCAAGTCTGGGCTCTGGCTTGACCACACAGAGTTGTCCTAAAGCCACTCCTTTGATATCATGAATGTGTGTGTAGGGTCATTGTCCTGCTGAAAGATGAACCGTCACCCCAGTCAAAAGCGCTCTAGAGCAGGTTTTCATCCAGTCATCTTTGCTCCCACAGCATGATGCTGCCACCATCATGCTTCACTGATGGTATTGGCTTGGTTTCCCTTCAATTGTGACACTTAGCTTTCACACTTAAGGCCCCCATACACCTTACAATCTTACCATACAATTTCTATACAATCAACTTTTGTTCTACCAAAACCATGTAATATGAGGACCTTTCTAAACCTTCCAATCACTATGTATTCTATCAGGGAGGCCACCATACCACATAATTGTTGGTAGCTCTAAAGGAAATTTTATGGAATGATCTAAAGGTGTATGGGGGGCTTAAGGCATTTAATATGACTGGTCAGACCTTAAGAACTTTGTTTCTCATGGTCTGAGAGTCTTTCAGGTGCCTTTTGGAAAACTCCAGGGGGGCTGCCATGTGCCTTTTAATAAGGAGTAGCTTCTGTCTGGCCACTCTGCCATACAGGCCTGATTGGTTATCCCTGAAGTTTCTCTGCACAGAGGATTCTTGGAGCTCTGACAGAGTGGCCATCGAGTTCTTGGTCACCTCCCTAAGTAAGGCCCTTCTCCCCCAAGTCCTGGTGGTTTTGAACTTCTTCCACTTATGGATGATGGAGGTCACTGTGCCTTCAAAGCAGCAGAAATGTTTCTGTAACCTTCCCAATCCTGTCTCGGAGGTCTACAGACAATTCCTTTGATGCTTGGTTTCTGCTCTGAACTGTCAACTGTGGAACCCTAAATAGAATAATGTACATTTTTAATTTTTTTATTTTCAATACATTTACTAAAATCTAAAGTAAACATTTTTAACATTGTAATTATGGGGAGTTGTGTGTAGAATTTGGAGGAAAAAAACAGAATTGAATCCATTTTGTAATAAGGCTGTAACATAACGAAAAGGACTTTTCACATCCAGCATCTTGGATTGTGTCCTCTCCATTCTTCCTCCAGGCTCTGGGTACTTGGTTTACAAATGAGATGCACAATTTGCTCTCAGAAAAGAGGACTTTGGACCACTGAGACCAGTTCTTTTTTTCTTTAGCCAGGTAAGAAGCTTCTGGCGTTGTTTGTTGTTCAGGAGAGGCTTGACAAGAGGAATACAACATGAAGCCCATGTCCAGGATCCATCTGTGTGTGGTGGCTCTTGATGCTCTAACTCCAGCCTTGGTCTACTCCTTGTGAAAGTCCACAACACTTTAGAATGGCCTTTTCCTGACAATCCTCTCCAGGCTGCTGTCATCCCTGCTGCTTGTGCACCTCTGTCTTCCACACTTTTCCCTTTCACATAACTTTCAGTTACTGGGCTTTCATACAGCACTTTTGGAATATCCAATTAACTTTTGAGGCTTTCCCTCCTCAGGGCTTGTCCCTACTTACGCGTTATTTTAATGGTAAGACAGTGCAACTGCCCCGGATCGTGCCCATAGAGAATGAATGGACACGCCTTTGACCGTGGTTTTAACCACGTCCATTTAGGTCTTTGGGCGCGATCCGGGGAGATCGGCAGCGGTTGCACTTTCACCATTAAAAAGAACAAACGCGTCCACGTGTAAACACGAACCACCCAAGTGGGAACAAGGCTGTATAAATTAATGCAAGTGGTCTGCAGCGCTCTTCTGTGCAAGTGGGGACAAGCCCTTATGGAGGGTGTCATTGATGATTTTTTGCACAACTGTCAACAGTCTTTCCCATGATTGTGGATCCTACCAAACTAGGTTCAGTAACCCTTTGCCGGTTTTGGATTATTTAGCTGATTAGAGTCTGATACTTTGGGCCTAAAATATTGAATCTTGTCACAAGAAATCGCGGCGGAGTACAGTGTATTGCCTCTCTGCCCAGCCCTCTACACACCGCCGGTGTCAAATAGACTCTGGCAGTGTGTGGGGAGAAGAGCGGCGCCCCCCCCCCCCCCCCCCCCCCCCCCCCCCCCACCTTCACAGATGATGCCGAAGACACGGGCCAGGAAGGCTCAGTGTGTCTGCAGCTCTGTATTAGAGCTGCAGGTACACGGAGAGCCGGCGTTTGTGCCCAATCCCAGCATGGGCGCAGTTTGATGCACGATCAAACTGCGCCCGAACTGGCTTCGGTCATATCGCCCAGGAGGTTGAAGGCTTGAAATATCTCGCTTTGCATGTAATCAGTCTATTTCATGTATTAGTTTTAAATTTAATTACTGAAAAACAGGAACTTTTGGACTTTCTTCTAATTTATTACAAATCACCTGTTCTACATTGCGGTGGTAAAAGCAATCCAAATGTAATACTATTGACTTTAATGCTATCAAATTTTAAAATGATAGAAACATTTTATTGTGTATGGTCAGCTTAAGACTACATCAGGCTGTCACATTAAGTGCATTTAAACATATTCTTGTGGAGACAATTTCGGCTAGTTTAAGAGAACATGGAGAAGCTTTGTTAGCCTTGTAGATGTAATTTGCTGCATCACCCATAAAAAGAAGAAGTTTGTACAGAAAGTTGGTGCATAGAGATGAGACATTAAGAAGTCAATAAATAGTCTAAGGCTATGTTCCCACGTAGGTGATTAATCGCCTCGCTTCCGACCGAGCGCAATTTACCAGGCGATCTTCACCCGCTGCATTCATAAATTTTTCGAAAACAAATCCTCACGGACATCAGTTAAGTGGGGACAAGCTCAATCAACTGAATGGACGCGATCAACGTCGATAACAGAACACGATTTAAATTGCGAGCACGAGGCGATTAATTGCCTATGTGGTAAGATAGCTTAAGAAGTAGAAAATACCTTGATAGTCACTGCCATTTGCAAAGGGGGCTGTGCCCATTGGAGGGTGGGGGGCACTTTGGCCCGTTTTACTTGGATGCCAAACATTTTTTTTATTGTAACCTCAATGTATATTTTAGCTCCCTGGGAGAGGAATGGGGTGATGAATTCAGACTATGGCTCCCCAATCCCTGGATCATTATTATCATAATTCATCTGTGTAATCACAATAATCCCTTTACCTCTCGCTCTGAGCGGATTACATATTAATAATATCAGATTAGCGCAGAAGCTTCATACTGACCGTCCTGCAGGCAAACTGGCATCTAAAATGAAGGCTGAAGGTACCCATGGATATGAGATGAAGATTGCATGTTAGGGATGATATTTTTTGGATAAAAGACGACTATTATGTCTAGAACAGTGACAGTCAGGTTTTATAGAGTGCAATGGTTTGATCAAATATTAGGCCCATTCCTTCCAAGATGGGACCAGCCCAGATATGTCTGCCCACAGTGCGGTCACATCTTCTGATCATCATCTGAGCATGTTTATTTTTCATCAGACTGTGGATTTGATTTTGGTCATTTATAGGATGGATGACCATTCCATAATGTCTTAAGGTCATACACAGGTCGATTTGTCAGCGATCAAATGCCGATCGATTACTGATCCAATTTTTGTAGACGATCAGGAATTGGCAATTGATCGGATCGGGAATAGATGCAACACCACCTTTGGAATCCGATTTGTGGATGATTTGGACATGAGCCGATCTCCGATGGATTTTGTGAAATCGGCCATTTTAGTCGGAAAGGCTGGTGCATAGGGCTATTTGGGCCCATCAATGTACTTCGATTGCCAAACAATCGACCAAAAAATGGTTCATTGTCCAATCCGATTTTTAGTCGATTCCGATTTTTTTGGGTCGATCGTTCAGGGTGATCAAAACCCAATTAACTGCCAATCAAGTGCTGATCGAACTCGTGAACACGCGTAGTGATCGATCTGTCAAAAATCTAGTGGAAAATCGATCTGTGTATGGCTACCTTTAGAGCCCTTTGATACTAGCCATGTTGCGTTGCTGCAACACAGCATGCTAGTGTTACCGCATGGTACAACAGTTTTCCATAGCATTAACACATTGCGCACTGCAGCACATACAGTGGCTTGCAAAAGTATTCGGTCCCCTTGAACTTTTCCACATTGTCACATTACAGCCACAAACAGGAATCAATTTTATTGGAATTCCGCGTGAAAGACCAATACAAAGTGGTGTACATGTGAGAAGTGGAACAAAAAATCATACATGATTCCAAACATTTTATTACAAATAACTGAAAAGTGGGGTGTGCGTAATTATTCAGCCCCCTTTGGTCTGAGTACAGTCAGTTGCCCATAGACATTGCCTGATGAGTGCTAATGACTAAATAGAGTGCACCTGTGTGTAATCTAATGTCAGTACAAATACAGCTGCTCTGTGAGGCCAGAGGTTGTCTAAGAGAATATTGGGAGCAACAACACCATGAAGTCCAAAGAACACACCAGACAGGTCAGGGATAAAGTTATTGAGAAATGTAAAGCAGGCTTAGGCTACAAAAAGATTTCCAAAGCCTTGAAAATCCCACGGAGCACTGTTCAAGCGATAATTCAGAAATGGAAGGAGTATGGCACAACTGTAAACCTACCAAGACAAGGCCGTCCACCTAAACTCACAGAGAGCGCTGATCAGAAATGCAGTCAAGAGGCCCATGGTGACTCTGGACAAGCTGCAGCGATCTACAGGTCAGATGAGGGAATCTGTCCATAGGACAACTATTAGTCATGCACTGCACAAAGTTGGCCTTCATGGAAGAGTGGCAAGAAGAAAGCCATTGTTACCAGAAAAGCATAAGAAGTCCCGTTTGCAGTTTGCCACAAGCCATGTGGAGGACACAGCAAACATGTGGAAGAAGGCGCTCTGGTCAGATGAGACCAAAATTTATTTTTTTTGGCCAAAATGCAAAACGCTATGTGTGGCGGAAAACTAACACTGAACATCACTCTGAACACACCATCCCCACTGTCACATATGGTGGTGGCGGCAGCATCATGCTCTAGGGGTGCTTCTCTTCAGCAGGGACAGGGAAGCTGGTCAGATTTGATGGGAAGATGGATGGAGCCAAATACAGGGCAATCTTGGAAGAAAACCTCCTGGAGTCTGTAAAAGACATGAGACTGGGGCGGAGGTTCACCTGCCAGCACGACAACGACCCTAAACATAAAGCCAGGGCAACAATTGAATGGTTTAAAACAAAACATATCCATGTGTTAGAATGGCCCAGTCAAAGTCCAGATCTAAATCCAATCGAGAATCTGTGGCAAGATCTGAAAACTGCTGTTCACAAACACTGTCCATCTAATCTGACTGAGCTGGAGCGGTTTTGCAAAGAAGAATGGGCAAGGATTTCAGTCTCTAGATGTGCAAAGCTGGTAGAGACATACCCTAAAAGACTGGCAGCTGTCATTGCAGCAAAAGGTGCTTTTACAAAGTATTGACTCAGGGGGCTGAATAATTACGCACACCCCACTTTGCAGTTATTTGTAAAAAATGTTTGGAATCATGTATGATTTTTGTTCCACTTGTACACCACTTTGTATTGGTCTTTCACGTGGAATTCTAATTAAATTGATTCACGTTTGTGGCTGTAATGTGACAAAATGTGGAAAAGCTTAAATACTTTTGCAAGCCACTGTATTTTCATACTGCAGCCCAAGCATTGCCTATGCACTAGTATGGAAGGTACGGAAGGTATCTGACTTTCTATGCTGCAGCATGGTGAGTGTTACTCCTTCACTGGAAGAAATTCATTTAGAAACTTTGGGAAACCTACAGAAAGTGATATTCAAGGCTTCCAGAACTCGTGTAACACAATATGCACTGTGTCAGCACAATGTAGCGTGTTATGCGCTGCGCATGGTACACATGTTCCCATAGAAAACTTGTTCTATCATTAAACTATGTTTTTAAACAGGTCAGCATTTCTAAATACACTTGTATTAGAAACAATGATGTATGCCCGATAATGTATTCTGCACAATGCATGTGCTGTGCATAGCACAAAACACCTGCATTTCCAGTGCATGCACCTGATCGAAAGATCTGAACTTACTAGAGGGTATTAAGGAGGAACAAAAATCCACAGTTCTTACCTCTTTCCCAGCTAGACATCAGGAACCTACATCAAGTGTTCTTTAAGATAAGGCATCTTTGTCCATATCACCCTTATGTACACAGTTAATAAATAAAAAACACTGTATTTCATGCATGGGGAGGGAAATAAAGGGGAAAAAAGACTCGCAAAAAGACTCATTCTGGGTTCTCAGCAATGCCTTCAATGGTTAGAGGAGACTCGCTCTCAGCGCTGCCCCTCCTTTTGAGTAAATACCAGTATACAGCATGTTTTAGCAGAGAGGAGGGACTTCTGAGAGCCTATATTGAGCGCCTCTACGATTCTGCAGGCTGTCAGCAGTGTTTTTCTGTATACCGTTTTGTTTTTTGGGCTCAAACGCTACTCCATCTGAGTAAATATTGATATACATATGTTCAAGCAGAGAGGAGGCACTGGAACATATACACTCTAAAGGATGTACACATGTTCTGCGGGAGGAAAAGGTGTCTTATAGAGTGAAAAATACAGTATACACTCAATTGTGCATATGAAGCTATGTGTACAACCACTAGAGAGCACAGGCAGAAAGGTTGTATTGCAAAAATAAAAGCAACCTCTAAAACCATAAAAATGGCTTCAAATTTAAACGTCACCACTTTGCTCTGAAATTAACAAAATATGACATCACCAAGATCCTGGTGCACTTTTACAGCTTTGGTATCTACCATGTGGTACTGCTACTAGTAATACTACTACGGTTGGAAATATGAGGACTGTCTTTGTAGATATAAGCTTTAAAGAGAGTGCATGGCGTGTAATAGCCATTTCTTATATACGTAGAATGAGAATGAATTAAAAGAAGTCAATAATGGAGTGAGGGGGTTGTGACACAAGTGAATAAAATCAGATTGTACACTCATTTGTAGAAAACAAACCATAAAACTTTCTTGGCTACCAGTTCACTGTTGTATTACTGGTGAGAGGAGAACATCAGGCCTGTAGAGCCATGTACTATGTTTCAGGAGGTCAGGCATTGTGAAAGTAGTAAAAGTACAAGATTAGCAGAATAAAAACATTTCTGTAATAGTGGCCTTTATATAGCTCTTGGCACCCAAAAATAGGAAGGGGGTTAAAGACTGCAGCTTACAGCTAGAATGGCCTCCAATCCTCAGATAATTATAGTTATAACTCATCTATGTAATCTGAATAATCTCTTTACTCCTTCCTCTGAGCGGATTACATATTAATAATAACAGATAGGACGCTGCAGAGGGATAGGTAGAAGAGTCGTGCGTGGACTATACAGTCGTGGGCTACAGACAAGGGACCTATGTAGCCGCAGTAGTTATGTTTATGGGGTGCATTTATTTTGGCACTGACAACAAGTATCCCATTCCCAGTAGTTTTGTTTATGGCACTCATACAAAGGGGAGATTTCCCAGCTACATTTTGTGTGTTACTTTGTGAACAAAACAATGTTTACTCCTTAGGCTGACCACACACAGGTCAATAATCGTTCAATTGATAAACCCCCGAGTGCAGTGCCATGACGCCCCCTCAAGCTTCGTCCATTGAACGGAGACTATGTGCAGCACTTCTGCACAACTGATCCTGTTCGATAGTTTCTCTGAGCGGGATCGATTGATCCTGCTTGAAGAATCAGTGGGTGCAATCAATTCCAGCACAATCAATCGCCGTAAATGCACACAAAGTGATTAATTGTGCTTACGTGGATATAAAAATCGGCCCGTGTATGGCCACCTTTAGAGTTGCGATGTTCTTCACAGGTAAAATAAAAGACCAACTTAAAATGTGTAGGTTTTATAATCTTTATTAAAAGCATTTCTTTAAATACAAAAAAAAATGTATTTCCCTGATGTCATGAAAAAAGTAAGGCCTTCATGTAGAAAAAAACATCCTATTCATTAAACTTTAGAAAAAGACTCTCTTTCTTATGTTATGACCAATAGGTTGAGGAAGGATTAGAGCTTTATGCTAGGCATACACATACTGACCTTAGCCGATATCTTCCTCCAATATCTTTCCGGGAGGCTAACGTGATGAAGTCATCACGTTAGCCTCCCGTTGCATTATGGGGCCCCTTCAATCGGCCTGGCACCCTTTGTGTGCCGGCCATAAGCTGCGACGAAGACGCCGCTTCATTGCAGCTTATGGCATCGGCTTTCATCGGCTCCCATCGGCCAGAGAAGATCGGACATGTCCGTTCTCTGGCCGGCCGAGAAGTGGGGCGACAGGGATCTGTCGCCCCATGTGGGGACATGCCGATTAGCAGCAGATTTTTAACCTGACCGACGGCGAGAGCGCGCACGCCCGTCAGTCAGATTAAAAATCGGCCGCTTATCGGCATGTGTATGCCTAGCATTGGTCAGATGATAAACCGTTGTCCTATCTACCAGGGCGATTTTACCATCACTTCCTGTCAGAACAGGAAGTAATGGGAAATCTTTTCGTTGGCGATAGACAAAAACAATACATCTAGAAGCAGTTCATTAGTGGAGAAGAGTTAGCACTTCAGCACTGACTCTGGGGTAATCTGTTGGTCCTTAGAACATATAATAAACTGCTTAACCAAGTACATTAAATAATTCAACAGCAGCGGATAAGTGTGATCTTAAACAAGCCCCGATATAATACAAACCTGATATAATAACCTCTTGCTGCCAAATAAACAAGGTTAACCTAAACAGAGTGCATGTAGGGAGACACTATGGTATATTACAGAATTTTAGTTTGCTGGTACGTTACACCAACTCACCTAGGTGTTGACAATAAGAAAACTGTTAACAGATGTGGAAATACCTATAATACTTGGGTTCTCAAACATAAAGCAATATAAAACAGTACAATGCACTTGCTTACATCATTCTCTGCTAGTGATCACATCAGCCAAAGGTACTGCAGAAACCTTGGAACATGCTCATGTTATGGATTCTTTGCCCTCTATGGTCACCCCCATTAATGGCCAGTCCTTAAGTGGGTTACATATACCCACCCATAACCTGCAAAAAGAATAGAATAATGCTAAAGGGTACCTGTCACAATAAGAATGGCCTGTCTGAGAAGTCCCCGATGGATACAGCAACTACCCAAAGTGCATGGAAAGCACTCTTACCCTCAGCCCTTTGTTTCTAGTGATCCCCCTGTACCAGTAAAAATTGTCTATTTACTGCAGGGGTGTCAAACTCTGACCTGCAGTGTAATTATATTTGGCCCGCAAGAATTGTATTTCTTTTTAAGTAATATATGGCACAGATTGTCTTTCATTTGACATTTAATATCACATGACATAGTATTACACTTTGCTTAATCCAGATTTGATGTAAAAGCAAAACCTATGTTTGTTTCTATGTGAAATGGTAAATTGTTAAATCTGATGAGATCTGGCCCATGACTTTGTTCATGTTTTTATATTTGGCCCCCTGTGTGTTTGAGTTTGACACCCCTGATTTACATGAGGGAATGCCTACAGGAGATCACTGGGTTCATATACATATTTCTGTGGGTACTACTGTGGCAGAACAAACAAGTCTTCAATCATATCCTTCTGGGACGTCGGTCACAGGCATGTTTGTACAATCTAACAATGTACACTGCATGTGCACCAGGGCTTGAGTGTGAACCAATTGCATAAATATTTGTATACGTAGCAGTAATCATCGGTGGACTGACTAAACTGAAAAGGATGCATGCAAGCATACAGATAACTGACTGATAACAGTATGCATGGAACATTGGTGTACAATCGGCCACATCATGCTTGCAGTGTTCCAATGTATTAGGGTGTTCAATGGAAGAACAATTGCTGCCTAATATCTTTTTTCAAAAAAATAACCCAACTAAGTATACAGAATTCTCTATCCACCTGCAGTCACAGGTCCAACATGACAGCCTATGGACACCAGCTCTAACGCTCAAAACATAAATTAAACAAGATTACATAAACTACAAAAACACACCATTGTTTTTTTAATAAACTCATGATACATATCAGCTATGAGGATAAATATCGATATTTTATACAAACGGATTGGAAAGTCTGATGTCATCTCAACTTGGCACAGACATAATAATTATGATTATCAGTTTAAAACAAATTGCTAAAATAGACACAACAGGGCACCTAATCAGGGCAGTAATAAAGGTGATGCTGATGATGTTGTTAAGGTGTGGGTCCAAGAACTATTATACTGATCCTGACTTTATTACCACATGATTCATTGGGCTTGATACCACAGGATTTCACTGGATGCATGCTTGCTTAGTGCCTCCTCCTTATTAAGAAATCCAGGAATGTTGGCCTTAGACGCTGACATTGTATTAAGGTGACTTCCATATTTCAATCATACAGTTAGTATTTATCTAAGCAGGACTGGATGCTAAATCCCAGCCAGTGATTGTTAGAGAACAATGCTCATTAATTTGGCACATAAAATAAAGTGCAACCTGTCTGACCTTTCATTAAATACAAAGACAAAATAAATTTACTGTCCATACCATATAGTTAGTCCTCCTAAAACAAACTGAAAAATCACATGGGGGCGTGGCTTGTTGGTCATGTATCTGAGGGAATGTTAATGGGGGGGGGGGGGGGGGGGGGGGGGGGGGGGGCTCAGAGGGAACACCTCAGTTTTGTGTGGACTGACCATTTAAAGGAAACCATGCTGTGACAAATATGGGCTCTGCAGACCACCTCCTGTTAACATAGGTGGCCCAGCTGCCTTTGGCAATACCTTGAAAGCCATTGACCCAAAACAAGCAAGAAGCCAGTGAATAGAAATGAACGAAGAGATCTATAAACATACACTAGGTCAGTGACTCAATGTACTGAAATACATATGACCATCTTCCAAAGCAAAATATAACCTCCCACAATGCTTTTTACCCACCAATACACATAATAAACACACTGGGAAAAGTTTGGTCGAAGATGTCATACTCAGACAGCTTAACATTCAATCCTAAAAACACCAGCCTCCAGGCTTTTCTACTTCCTTTTACAAAAAAAGGGCTTTGTTAGACGTCACAGCCCTAAAAGCTTTAATCCTCCTACTTTTATTTAAAAAGAAAGAACAACAGAAACGGGTGTTGTAATTTCCTTTGTTTAAATTGGGAATTTCATGTCAATTGAAAAAAGAAACAAAAATGAAAAACACTTAAATAATTGGAATGAATACATTCTGGTTGGTTGGGGGCTACCCAGAAAAATAAAACATTTCTGTAAACCTGTTTTTCAAAGCACAACCAAAAGAAAACCAAGCAAAACACAGACCACTAAGGATCTCAGTTCATTTTTCTAGGATTGTACTGTGAAGTAGTTTCTATGCCTCTTGGTGGAGAGGACAAACAATTTGAAACCGGTGAATCAGTCCCATGTGATGGCAGTAGATTTGAAAGTTAAGACTAATGTCCATTTAAATATGGGCGACTAAGTCGTCACATTTATCTTCAGGATTTTCATGGGGTAGCTCAAGTTCAAGTTAAACATCTGAACCATGTCCGGGTACGTAGAAAAGGCCACAAGACCCTAAAACAAAGGCTTTCTGGAAGGATACCACAAAAACCATTTAATGAAAATGGCTAATGTCTTTGCCAAAAGTATTTTAAATATGTAGGCAATATGAGCAAGCCACAAACTTTTTTAGCAGCACCATTCGAACAGTTGAAGTATATATTAACAACATAGAACATATCCCTGATCACCAAACCTGGTTCTGCATTTAGCACAAAACTCTTCTGGTTTTTTAAATGGTCAATGGCCAGACCCTTAAAAAAAAAAAAAATTGTTATACGTAAGGCTTGTTGTATCGAATTTTCCACCGTCTCGAGCGTACTCTGAAGAAAAAGTACATAACCATAAGAAATAAAGAAGATGTTATATAGAGGACCACACAAAGACTCATGTCTATGTTGGAGAAGCCAAGGTTTAGGAAACTGACAGGCGTTTTGCTGCCGTCATGGTAGTTGGAATTTTTGCTTTTGTTTCGTTGATTTTGAATCAACTTGTCTAACAATTCAGGTTGAGGTTGATTGTGATTCTTGTCTTTATTGGAGTTATCATCTGCAGGACCCTTCGTAGGCTTGTCGCTTTTTCTGTCCTCTACGTCATGCTGGTCAGTATTGGGGTCAGCATACTGCATAGAGATGCTGCCGTAATGTTTCTTGAAAAAGGCCAAAACTTCCTTTTCATTCCAGCTATGGACACCCCCCACCTCTTCATGGCATGTGGGGCAAAGGTCAGGCGTTGGCCACTGGACTTTTGGGCTTTTTGGGTCTTCACTGGGAGCACCTGCATGAAAAGACAACAAATAATGTGAGCTCTTTGTATATCATAATATAACAGTATAATCATGTTTTTTTTGTTTGTTTTTAGAGTACATTAAAGGACACAAGTCCAAATACCTTGCTGTTGAGGTCAGTGCACTTGCCATTGCTTTGCTACATACATAGAAGTGAGATGCAGCCCAAAAGCCAGGCTGAGGACTATCAATGGATAGCAAGAATTAAGTTAAAAAGAGTATATATGTAGAGATGATCTATTAGCTCAACGTGCCACAACCTAAAAAATATCAGCATTTACCATTCCCTGTGGAGGACATGAGGCCCCTGGAGGACATGAGGTAAACTAATAGTGCTTTAATGGCACCAAAAATGATTACATAGAAAGCACCTAATGTCATTAAAACCTTAGTATACACACAAAACTGAAAAATAGAAAAAGAATACACTTCGACACGATTGTTAAACCATTACATACAACATCCCAGTTGTATCTGGTGATCATATGGAATCATATAAAGGTTTTACGTAGATATCCGTTGATTAATTTAACCTCCTTGGCGTTATGCCCGAAGCCAGTACGGGCACAGTTTGAATCACGATCCAGTTTGATTCACGATTATGCCTGAAGCCAGATCGGGCACAACAGCCGGCTCTCTGTGTGCCTGCAGCATTTCTACAGAGCTGTAGGCACACAGCCCTATGTCTTCAGCATCATTAGCGACGCCAAGAGGCTGGCGCCATAAACCTCCATGCTTTTCTCCCCACACTCTGTGCCATAAAAAATGTCGAGAAAAGCCTGTAACGCCCAGGGGGTTAAAGGAAGACCTCCGACACGTTTCTTCAGGGTGGGATACTGTACAGAGTATAAATATACAAAATTAACAAATATATAGGTATGTACACATATTACATCTGTAGGTCAACAACAAGTGTATATAACACAAAAACACATATACACTTATTGACATACAGATGTAATATGTATACATACCTATATATTTATAATGTTCTGGTATATTTATATTCTGTACAGTATCTCTCCCTGAAGAAGTGCATGTGGGTGAAATGTGTTGGAGGTCTTTCTTTAAATCAATGGATATTTATGTTCATATATCTATGGTTCCATTAAAGCACTATTAGTTTACATTGGAGGGGCCCAATGTCCTCTGCAGGGTATGGTAAATGCAAAAATATAAGTTACTAGAGAAATCTTAAACTAAAACTTAAAGAACATCCACTAGCAGTCCAACTAAAGGATGGGGAACACAGCAAACAGATTCAACATAAGAATAATGTAAATAAATGAATATATTGATATGACACAACTCACATTTTTGTGTCCCCTAAGGAACATAGTGTATATACAGTGAATTGCATGAATGCAAAGGAATTTTTTAAATGCCTATAGAAAACCAACCAACTTTATCACCACAAATCTCCTCTCAAAAGATGGGTTAAACCAGTGACACCCCTTTTCTAGAACATTATCGAGCCCCCACCACCCATTCAAACTACACAGTTTCAGATTGAGGACCATTTCACACTAGCCGTGTTTGCTCTGCAGTATCATGTACAAGTACTAGTGTGAAACACCTCTCAAACTTTACTTGAAATACAACTTTATTTGGTTTTCACACCTTCATGCAGAGCTGTGGATCATAAATTCACACACCCTTCATACAGACACATTCATCATTCACATAGGAAGACACACACACACTACACTCATGCAGAGACACACACATCACATGCACTCTACTTACTGTCTGCAGCTAGTTCCTGCAGCATGGTCATCTTCCTGCTTGTGCCACCATCAGCCCCCTAGCTGCCCCCCCCCCCTCCTGGCATACCTCTGCGCCTGACCCCCAGTTTGGGAACCATTGGGTCAAACTGACAAGATCTACATTATTGACTTTCAGCATGAAAGCATGCAATTAGCAAACTACATTAGTGTGCAATAATTTTGAGCTAATCTTCTAAAACACAGCAGCAAAGCTCCATTTAAAAACTCAGAGATTTGGATCATCCTGGCACCTCTAGTCCTCTAGTTACCAGTTGTCTGGTGTTCCAGGACTCAAAATAAAATGGAGGATTCTTATTTTTATTTTCTGTACAGTATGATCCACCTCTGAGGTTACATCGAAAAATCTATAGATCTTGTGAAATATATATATATATATTTTTTTTTTTTCACTATCTGATGAGGGGAGTGACTGGATACTGAATAAAACTAAATAAAATGATTTTTTTCTGCCAAAGTAAAAAGTGTAAAGCATTTATGTTAAGTGATTAGAATCCATACTGACTAAAGAATATCTAAGGTAATTAATGACTGTGTACTAGTTGTGAATGGTAAGGCTGCAGGGCAGTACATATTTCCTATGATATTTTCTAAATCATTTCATTTGCATACCAGCCAGTCGATTGTTGACCATGTTGTGCTTTTGCCATAGCCATAGGACTGCTTCATCCGCCGTTTTCACAGCATCTACAGACTCTTTAGCCATTGCTTCAAAATGCTGCGCACATTCCCGACAACCGAAAAATTCCCGGATATACCTCCTCATAATCTTCAGGACTGCTTGTGGGTCACCTTCAAAGGCTAAAGGGGAAAACAAAAATATCACTACAAACTAATAAAAGATTTATTTTACATGTATGTAAATCTGAAAATAAACAGTAAGAGTAAGAATGCTTAACACGAGTAAAGGAGTAGAGCCACAGGATTGTCCCTACTGTCGCGCTGTAACTTCCTCAATAATCATAAAGCAGAAAGTTAAGTTACTGAATGGCAGCAAAGTTAGGTCACAGATATGGCTATGGTTTCTACAAACCTGGATCACATAGCTGTTTGAGCAGCATTAGAGAAAACCTCAAGCTTGATTTTCATTCAATCGATGAACCCTCAAGGCCAGGGCGGTAAAGTCACCATGCTTCACTCGATACGCACCATGTTGGTTCCCTGTTCGAGCAAGCTTCCATCCCACTCAAAGGCTGATCGTTATCGATTTCCGAACAATTGAGCATGCTGATCTATTGCTTGAGAATCGTTTGAAAAATCAACCCGTATATGTACACCTTTATAGTTGGCTAACAGTTATATATATATGTATATACATATATGTAGCTCAGTGTTTTCCCTTGCTTTGCTGCTGAAACATGTAATGAAGAAATGAATAGAAGGTTTACCTGCATGTCAAGGATACAATTACTAGATTACCAGCCAGTAAGATAGACTGCTCCTTATACAAAGCAACAACAAAGTCAAAATGGCAGCTTCCCATGCTAGTACAAGCATGGTCTCATAAACATAAAATGAATGCAGAATGCTTCAACAATGATTGACAGACTAAATGGTCTTCTACATCACAGCACAACTAGCCTCTCCTTCTCACTCCATGAATAAAAGGGCCACAGTAGGGACTGCGACAACATGCTGTCGTAAACCAATGCTATGAAGGCCACTGGAACGATCAGCTGGCAGCTTGTTTTCCATCTAATGGCTTGGCAGAATGCCAATGCCCACTTTAGTCAAATCAATATTTAACATCCTTGAAGCAGTAATGTTTTGCTGTGTCTTATCAGGAACGGAAGCAGGAAAGATGAGAGGGATGGGCAGTATCAGGATTCCAGTATAAAGGCTTTGGTTTCAGCACAGACAAAATAGGCTTGATGGAGAGAGATATGGAAGTGGTTGGGTACACAACAGGATAGGGAGAAAACCGGAGCACAGCGGTGTTCCAATATGCACAACTAGTAAAGGGCAGCAATACACAAGCCTTGTACCAGCATTGGCAGTTGTAGTACAAATACTGCCGATTTTGTATACACACACAGTATGTGGAACAAAAAAAATATTGCTTAGATACTTCTGTTACCCTTACAGTTCTACAGTTTTCATTTACATACCAAGAAGAGACTTTCCTGGAAATCCAGACTACTCTGTTAGTAAAGGGATAGGCGCCATGTTTTAAAATTTTTTAAACGTTTCTGGTTTCGAATGCTAACAAATTAACAAAATGCTATATTTTTAGTATGACAGCTCATTAAGGTCTTTTGTCTGAAGTGAATGTATAGACTGCGTTATTTGTTTATACATTTTTTTCAAATTTCAGGTTAGACTGCGTTATCTTTAATATGACGCCACAATGATGTCACTAGTGTTCAAAAATGAAAAGGCTATATTGAAACTTTACTTTAGGAAGTCGAAGTCATACAATCTTAACATTAAGCATGAACTAATTAGGACAATGCATTAGAGCCACTCTCTCCTAAATGTACCCACAGCAGCCCCCCTCCCTTGAATTAAAATGAATGGTTATGAACACAAGGTTTCTATATTATAATACAGTGATAATAAATTCCATCTCTCCATCTCCGCAGAACATATTGCTATATTGTTTAATAAGTGTTGAACGCACTCTCCTCTGCTCCAATATGTCAGGCCGATGATTGAGTAGACATACATAAATAAAATGTTGCATGATAAGATTACAGCAGATTAAAAGCTGGCATTAAAAGAAATGCTCCAAAACAATTTTTGGAAAGAAAATTAAATCGCCCGATAAAAACACGGACACAAAAGTACGAGAGCCATGATTTATGAAGGCTAAAGACACATAATGAGAACAGTCTATACAGACATCAAGATTACACTTTAATGAACTATTAATTCTGAACTTGTCCTTTTCTACAATGATTCTGAAGTAAATAGAAAAGTTTTAATTGAACCCCGGGTAGTCTAAAAATGATATATTTTTCAAAACCTGTATGAAAATACAGTTAAAAGCTTTTTTTTTTTATTTTAAGAAAAATAAAATAAACACATTTCTCTGCTATAGACAAATCTTCTTAAGCCAGAAAATGTATACCAATATGAGTACTACCATCTTGGAGAGACAATCAGACTATGTGTAGGGAATATATGTTAAACCTGTGGCATTCATGGTCAAGGTTTGTATTGATTTTGTTTTTTTCTTCTATATTTTGTGTGTTCATGGTTCATTGTATGGTGGTTAACACTACACAAGCTGCTTGGTGCTAATATCTTTGATAAATTGGTCTTTCTACAGATTTTAGTATCAAGGCATATGATTACTCTTGGTCTATTTGAGCATTGAACAACTGTAACCCGTTCCGTTTTCTTTTATGTCATGTTTTGTAATTAACATTAATTGAAAATAAAACAAAAAACAAACAGCCAACATAAATTCACTTGATATTACCCTGCGATACATTCCACATATGGGTTTCAGTCTAATGGCCAATCGAATATAAGGTAACTTTGAGGCCCACAACATTTAACGTGGAATGACCCATTCTGCCTAATAGGCTTCCCTAGATTCCAGTCGCAGTGTATTAAAATAACCCAATTCATTTTCCTTGAGATGAGGGACGGGTCGGTAGTCTGAGCTCAACAATGTGTGCCCACTGAATATCTTTTTTTTTTTTTTTTACAATTTTATTGGGTTTTTCAATTTTTCCAACAAAAAGAAAA
>CM070040.1:46313715-46327866 GCA_036250615.1 Ptychadena robeensis
CCAGAGACACCTCAATTCACCGGAGATCAATGGAGTTGTCCCAAAACGTGGAAAAACAGCGCCCATACTGCATGCATGATCAGCTAAATCAATAGGGAGCACTCTCCCCAATGCGGCAGGAGCGAGCCGTAAGCCACGGGCCAGCAAATGTGCCAGCGTGCGACTTTGTTCCCTGCGCGGTGTATCAGACCGCCTGTCAGTCTTGGTTGATTTAAAAAATGTATTCTAGTTTGAGCAGATTTTTGTGTTTTATATTTTATTTGATCATTAAATGTGATTTTAAAAAAATATTTAAGCGTTTAAAACTTTATATATTCAGGATGTCTACTAGACCCGTGTTTTTGGTCAGTTACAGGCCTACAACATTTTTTTTTCAATGATAAACAGCGTAACGCTTTTGGTACAGAAATCTGGACCTCGGCGAAACGCTCAGGAGGTTAAAAGCAGTACCAAGTCCAAATGAACAGTTTTGACCATATTTTTCAGACTATAAGACACTTTTATACCCCCCATTTGGCCATAGGTGATTGCAACTTGGCTCCCCGCCAGCTCTCCTGCACACAGTCGACCTCCCAATAATTAATTTTTTTCCTTATTTCCTGCTCTAAAAACTGGGTGCATCTTATGGTCAGGTGTGTCTTAAAGTCCGAAAAAAACTGTACTGAACTGTTTCAGAGATTAGAGCTACATGTAGAATGAAATAGCTCAATTAAAATACATATTTAGGAACCTATAGAAAACACACCTCCCGTCCAATATAGGAGTCCTCACTCTCAAAAAGGATAGCGGTGTAGTGAGGTTTCTTTTGTCCAAGAAGAGAGCTGATGTCACTTGAGCTGCAAAGCAAAAGAGAAGGAAGAACAATCACCATTGTGAGGCAGAAGAGCAGTTTATACACAGAGAACCGAAGCAACTCCGTTTTCCCTTTCCAGTGTTCTCCCCAGATTTTTTTTTAAGCCGGGCGGCGCGATGACGTCATGACGCGATGACGTCATCGCGCCGCCTGCACCGGTCCGGCGGCACACAAGTCCTCTGACAGACGGCGCCTCCCCATTCTTCAGGAGCGCGCCGCAGCCACTGAAAGACTCCGGCCCGCGGCCCCGGTAGTATGCCGCGGGCCGGAGTCTTTCAGTGGCTGTGGCGCGCTCCTGAAGAATGGGAGGCGCCGCCTGTCAGGCTGCTCGCTGTGTGCCGGGCGGGGACCAAAATCTCCCGGGCGGGCCGCCCGGCCAATCTGCTTTGGGGAGAACACTGCTTTCAATTCTTGAACTGAACATTGTTGTTTCATTCCGACTCCCTGCTGCAGGAAAATGAGATATTTCTCCTTCTACAAAAAACATATAATTATACTGAGTTTGTATTCCAAACACTCATTTTAGTATGAATGGGGTTTACCAGTCTTCTACAGAGAGACCATAACCCTTACACCGACCTCTCAGGACTGCAACTCAATGGACTTTAGATTCTGGGCTAAAATGAGTACTGATTCATCATAAAAAAAAATAGTCCAGAAACCATAAGATGTGTAAAAAGATGTATTTGGTAATACACACATGGCCTACACACATGGCCTAAATTGTCCTTGACAAAAAAATGACTGCTTAAGAATCCCAGTAAAATGTTTTTAACAATACTAATGTAGGCCGCAAATTACTCTTCCTTACTGGCAAGAAGATTAGCCAGGGAGGTGAAGGAGCTGTCAGATGGTAGATCCGCCCACGGACAGATCTTCCAGCAGTACTGTATTTTGGGGTCTTGCTGATACATACTGTTTACAATACAGCAGAGAGATATAGATGAAAGTTGCCAGCCGGCATCTCTTCCATCTATGTGTGCCTGTGAGTGAGCTGCACTCACAGTGCAGGTTCCACACAGCCTAGAGGGGAGACATGAATGCAGATGACATGAATCCCATGCACCCCTCACCTCTTCCACATGTGTGAGGAAGATGATGATGTGCTATGAAATGTACTCTCTAATGACACCATTTTCAGTTGTAGCTGAAATTTTATATTGATTTGAACACTTCAAATATTTTACCTGTTTTTCCTGCTCTAAAAAATGGGTGCGTCTTAAGGACAGGTGTGTATGACAATACAGTGGCTTTAAAAACATCAATTATGTGCAACTGTTATATGTTAATACAACAGTATAAATCATGAAAACAATGCTAAAAATCCAATACAAGAAAACCATTTTCCCCCCAGAAGTGGCTATCCTCTGGTGTTTTGTGAACACTACATACTGAGCCATGTAAATGCAGATGTTAAATCCTAGTTCCACATTTTGAGTCGTCTCTCATGGTGAAAGGGTGAGTAAAGAGGAGAAAATCCCACAGAAAACAAAACAGATTTAAAAAATTTGTCTTTGGACCAAAGCACAAATATGAGTAATTATATTCAAATGGAAACAGAATGAAATGTGGAAGACAAAACCAAGCCTGGATAACCGAGTACTGGTTTTTATAGTCTTACCCTATGGGCTCCAGAGGGGGGTAAGCAGAAGGTTTGTGCTCCTTAGGGGCAGCCTGTAGATAATCTATAATTCCATGCCGCACATTCTGAACATTTCTATCGGAGTCTGCAAAATCAGAAATGACAAGATGTCAAGGAACTACAATGCATAGTAGACATTCTTTGGTTATTTATAACACTTACCACTTTAAATGCATCAGGTCCGATTTGCACAAATCTAATTTAGAGTTAATATGCTTTTGTCTATCTCTCATGGACCACAGTGTGGAGATTCTCCCCCTACTTGGATGACAATTCTGTACAACTAATGTACAGACGCCTCTAACATATCTACCATGACTGTTCCATAAATAAATGAACGAGAGGAGAGACCATTTGTGAGACAGTATATAATGAAATATGATGATAATTATTCCTAACATATTTGTAAAATCACCATGAGCAGATTATCCATTGGACAGCTCATCCGCCTCCCTGGCTAATCTTATTTCCAGGAGAGCAAAGGCTCCAGCGGGTTTGAAATGCGACAACCCGCGGCCGCCACTCTTTTGCACCATAAGACGCAGGCCACTCCCCCCCACGATTGTTTATCAAGAGATAATAACATTAGCTATTGGAGAATTTTGGGAAACAAAGGGAACCCACCACCCAATTTAATAATATTTTGTGCTGCCTTTAGCGACTAATTTTCTGTGGCACTTATTCGACTTATTCGAACATTTTTTTTGTCTTTTTAAATTCATCCTCCTCTTTCATCAATATGTCATTTAAATATAAACCCTTTCATTGGGTCATTGAGACAGAACAAGGGAGGTGGTAGAAGCCATTTATAGCCTTACTGAAAACAACACATCAACCTGCCTTAGGATTCCTATCAAGGCTCTCAGCACTTATGCAAGTAGTTTAATAGCTCTTAGGAGGAGTTATACCAATATCAAAATAAATGGATGTCACGGAGCAATGAGAATTTCTAGGCGAGGGACAGTATGGCAAGAAAGAACATGGTCAATGCTGTTGCTTGTCCTACAGCTAGGAAATAAAGTGGATTCTAATTGAACTGCTACAACATCTACTGCACATTGTAAGAATCTCACTGTGAAAACATGCTAAGGTGCCTGCATAGAGCTTCAAGCTCCGTGCACACTCACGGCAATCTATCCAATGGGGCCATCCCTGTTTTCGAGTGGTATCAATCAATCCCGCTCGAAAACAGGGTTATCGGACATGACTGTAAATTATGGTTAATGTCCGTTGCTTTGCATGGGAAAGGTAGTCCCCATCCAAAGTAATGTCCGGCACACAAAGGGTGCCGGGCGATCCTCTGATGGATGACATCATCACGCTGCAGCCAGCCCCTCATCTATCGAGGAAGAATCTGTCCGGGTATGGGCAGCTTAAGAGTAAGCAACTGTAGCGAAGTATAGGATTGTGTGCAAGAATCATGGTAGTCCCAAAGTTCAGCAACAATATATAAGGCATCCTAATGTGCTTCTTTTCTACACACTGTTCTGAAAAACAAAAATAAAAAATAAACAAATAAAAGGGATATTTACCTTTGTAGATTTCACCTTGTGTAAACTCCTTTGTAAACGCACTAAAAAACTAAAACAGAGTAAATAATTCTCTCTCAGAATGACATTATCGTTACATAACATTTTACAGAGAATTAGTGACCATATTAGTATTCTCTTTAACCTTATAGAGAAGCATTCAAATATAGAGTGAAAATATACAGCAAGTTCCAAAAAGTATGCATGACTGATCCATGCAGTCTTTAACCGATATTTCTCCAGAGGGGTCAAAAGACCAGCATCCCAGGAGGCAGGGCATGATGCCAGCAGAGTGTGCAGGACTGGGATTATACTGTATGTCAGTATATGCTCTCAAAACCGAAACACACTTATGGAGAGTCATTTTACAAGCTGGCACCTCATCCATATTAACGCCCATTCAGAAGAAGGGGCAAGCCTTTGCCACATAATATATTCCCCCATATGCAGAATTAGCCACTCATGAGTACCAGTATGCACATATTTCAAGTGCAGTGAATATATTATGTGACAGACTGTCCCTGCCTTCTGAGTAGGTGTAAATATGTAAAAAGGGATCAGATGTCTGTGCCAGCTTGAGAGTGCCTCTAGTTTTACAGTATGGTTCCAGCCTTGTACATTTTACTAGGAGGTATTTTCTGCTGGCATTTACAATAAATGTAATTGAAGGAGCAAATGCAACCGAAATGCATACTGTAGTGTGTTTTAGGCTAGCATGGCATTTGTGTCAGTGGTAATCTTTGTATCATACACATCACACAAGGTTTACCTTCTGTTAACATAGACATACTCAAAATATTCGGCAGCATTATGATAATTCTGAAACTTTACTTCTCATTTACTTTAAATTAGTCAATATAATATATATTTAAATTAGTCAATACTAGAGATGCTCCGATCAGCATTTTTGGGGCCGATCACCGATTACCAAGATCATGATCTGCCGATTGCCGATCACTGCCGATCACAAAATGGCAAGAGAATGGGAATCTTAATCTAACAAAAAATTCTGGCAAAACCGAATTCCGGCAGCGAAGGCACAGAAACAATGTGCTCTGAGATTTATCATTTCAACTTGCCGATTTGTAAATTCATTGCAAAGCCCCAAAATGCCTCCGATAGACCCGATCAATAACGATCCTACAATAATGGATCCCTCGCAGGGCTGTGTGTGGGGTCAGTGATATTTGAATTATTGGTTGGAAATTAAATGGTCTCCATACAAGCGGCTGGGACAGAAAATACTAGTAAATTCATCTGAATATCGGACTGACTCGGTATATGACCAGGATGGAAGAATCTTCCACACATACATATACTACATACAACATGGAGAAATAGTACATACATGAGGGTACAGTACACACTACATACAACATGAAGACACTAAATACAACATATTATACTACATGAAGTTACACTACATGCAACATGACAACACACTACATTCTACATGAGGATACAGTACATACTACATACAACATGAAGACACTAAATACAACATATTATACTACATGAAGTTACACTACATGCAACATGAAGACACACTACATGCAACATGAAGACACACTACATGCAACATGAAGACACACTACATGCAACATGAAGACACACTACATACAACATGAAGACACTACATACAACATGAAGACACACTACATACATAAACTACATACAACCTTTTTACACTACATGAAGGTACACTACATACAACATGGAGTTATACGGAGTACCCAGGACGGTGGCAGCATGTGTGTAGAATGGGATTCGCTAAAAAACGGCGGCAGAACAATGTAAATATGGGGCAAAGAGCAGAGACAACATCAAGTCCCCAATCCTCTCTAAATTCAGGAGACCGGGAAGGAAGTTGGCAGCAAACTACAGACCGTGCGCAGTCCACAAGTCAAGGTCAGAGAGTATGGGTCACAAGGACCACATGCCTGCATACTAACAGCGGTATAATCTGCCTGTACATTAATATGTGTATAACATGTATATTAATATACACACGCACAATGCCGCACATCACACTCACAGGCGCAGCCATTGTCCGGGAGCCACGATCTAGAACCGCCCTTTGTTTAATCTTCTCTGCACCGGCAGACACCAGGCATGAGTGAGGGCAGCCCAACTGAGGACCCCGGCCCTCAATTGCGCGACGGAGGTATGGGAGGAGGATCGGCGGGGGATGCACACATGTTTGCCACTGGTAAGCTCCGCTCTGCTCGCGCGCGTGATCGGCTTTTTTGATCGGCGCTTTTGGTGCCCGCCGAAAAAAGTGATCGGACATGTGGGAACATTTTCATCGATCGTACAACAATCTAACTAAAATCGTGGCATTGCGTTTGTTGGTCGGATCGACTGTATTCGATTAACACATTAATATATGACTCTTTCCTTTGCTTTTTGATAGAAACCGATCAAACCTTCCATGTGGTACTACTTTGGATTCGATTATGATCGGTGTCTGAAGATCAAATCAAAAATCGATTGTGCTAACACTAACCACAAGCAGGGTGGTAAGTAAGGAGGAAGAGTAAAGCCCCCTCCCTCCAAACTTAGGCTTCCTCCTAAGTTCCCACTGCGCACATTTTTTGCACAGGCAGGGTGGAAAAATATAAGGGAGGGGACAATACACTTACCTGACAGTGCCAGAAGTGACGTCGCAGAGTGTGACTGCACCCACACGTCCCAAATACAGCAAGTGACTCTTTGTACCGTCACTTCTGGCATTGCAGATGTAAAAAACACTGTTCTAAAGAATGGCGATGCATCTGTAGTTCTTCTTTACTATTATTAAAATGTGACTGAGATCTACGGACCCAACAATACAATGTTTCATATGTGTTTTTCACCTACAGAACACTTACCCGGAATGTTGGATAGAACTGGACACCATAGTCCTTGCAGATGGCTGTATTCTCCTCATCGGCACAATTTAACACACCAATCTTCATTGCTGGACTCCAGTCTGGAATAGAAAGGAGAAAGAGGAGTTGCAAGAGGAAAGCACACATCTGGTAGACCAATACCATGACAGCTCAGTTACATTACATCAAGGCTTTGCAGTTATCCCTTGTATGTCATTTAAGTGGCTGTAACATTGTGTCAAATAGTCACTAAGGGCAAACAAATCTCCACTGATACTTAGACTGGATGTCACTGAGCAGGTACAACTAATGCCTCCATATGTCGCTATGCTGAAACTGGACCACAGCCGTAAACTGGCCCCAGTACTGGGAAACCCAAGAGCCTAAACGAAGTAAAAGGATATTACCAAACTACCCGTGCTATAAATGTAAACAAAAATGCACTCAACTAAATGGAAAGTGACAGAAGGGGACGATAATGCTGTCGCTGCAAAATCAACTTAGCGTCCTTTTCTTGCAGCAGCAAATTTAAAGGTTCAGATTTTCCAGTTCGTTTGACTTAAACCGGAAATCAATGCCTGTTCACATGTCAGAAATATTTGGTCGATCAAGTATACATCGAATATTATTTTGTTGTTCCTGACCGATTTTAGTATGATTTAAATATTATAAATCCTTATCACCTCATCAGGAGCATGCCTAGGTGTTGTAGGGAGGTCATACAGGCACGTGGAGGCCACACACACTACGGAGACTCATTGTGACTTGTTTTAAGGACATTACATCAAAGTTGGATAAGCCTGTAGTGTTTTTTTTTTCACTTTAATTTTGAGTGTGACTCCCAATCCAGACCTTCATGGGTTGATACATTTGATTTCCATTAATCATTTTTGTGTGATTTTGTTGTCAGCACAACTATGTAAATAACACACTATTTAATAAGAATATTTCAGTCATTTTGTCTTATTTTTGTGTTCCCTTTATTTTTTTGAGAAGTGTACATTCTGATATCATCTCGTTGGAAACAGGTCACAAATATCTTGTCCTCACATGTATAGACATACAACATGATGTGAGGGCATGTCCGCTATATTTTTTACTTTCATTGTGAGATCTAAATATTAAAAAGGACCCTGATCCATCTTTTCAATGTGGCCAAGAATTCAATGCATAGTACTTAGAATCCACACACCCACAATGAGAAATGGTTTACATGTATTACAGTTACATATATTATTATAAAGGTTATCTTTATTTCTGATTTATTATGTGATGATGTGTCACTTTTCTACGTGATGATGAATTACTTGAGATTGCAAAAACTCAAAATAATAAATCTGATATTTATAAGAATTTATTTTCAGACTTTAAAATGAAAATCCCCTTGGATGCCATAATGCAGCCAAAGTCTTGTCCTGTTCTTTACTATGAGAGTATGGCAGACAGTAGCCCCATGTTAAGTGTTTAACAGACATCCATGGTCAACACAACACTTTTTCTATATAAGCTTATATGGCATTTCAGTTAATATTTCTTCAGCGACAATTCCAGGGACCAATCTTCAAAGCCCATACAAGGACTTTTGACAATTAGGTCAATGAAATCCTTGATGGCCATAGAGCTCATCCATCCTCTAGACCGGAGCTGACCAAAAACTGCCACTTTCCCCAAAACACAATACTGATTTGCTTCCTTATAAATACACAGACTGACAACAGATGAGGAAAGATGTCGGTTATAGCAGACAGACTGACAGCTGAAGAGAGGACTGGAGGTATTTGAGGACAGATGGGCATCTATTGAGGTGCAGACAAAAGATGTAACCGACTATTCTGCAGAACACAAAGTCATGTATTGCTCAGAGAATAGAAACTGTTTGGCTTGCGGAGAGGAACGAGGGAGGGGTGTGAGCACTGCCAGTGTGAACACTTCCTCGTCCATTCCTAACTGTGGGGGACACTGATGGCGGCTGCCAGTACTGGTCGGAAAACATTAATGCAGCCTGACAATGGTAGTCTGATGCTTACTGCACTTCGGGGTCAAAGCGCACCATCTGGGGGGATGTATGTGCTCCCTGTGCCATGACAGCTATAAATGAGAACACCCCCCCACCCCCCTGTATCTAACATGGTAATCACTGATCATGCAATCATTTAGCACACTAAATAAATACATTTATGTTGACAAACAATATAGAGAATGTAAAGTTTTCTTCTTTCTACCAGTATATGCCAACTATTCCAATAGACAGGAAATTATTGTGTTCGCTTATACCCCAACAACACAAATCTTCCCATATATCTTTAGGTCGCACAAGTTTGGCATGTAAAAGTTTTGCGTCAGTTATTGAAGTGATGCTTTACATCTACGTGCATGCGGTCACATGTACCAAATGAGCAAGTGCTGAATGTGTTTTTTGGCTTCTGTTTGACTGTTTATTTTAGATGTTTGTTTTAATGCTCTCCTCCCTAGTAGCACGTATTCACCAATCCTTCATTCCACACTGTATTGCTGCACATGGAGGACTATGAGACCCATTTGGCCCCTTAGGCAGTCATATGGGGTGAGTAGAATATTCACATTGGAACAAGGAAGTCCTTCATAAATGGAAAGTCTGTTTTATGCTGCACATACACTATACAACTTTTTATCAACATATTTTTTTAAATCTTAGTGCAAAGATGGGTTATTGTTTTTTTTTCCATTGACTCAATTTGCTTATCTAAAATATTACATACTGGCTTTTATTGACAGTTACTATCAATACTACTATTTTATTGGTAGTCAACAGCTTTAATTGATAGTTACATTAAGCATACGTCAATTATAACATTATATTTGCTTATTATGTTAGCCCCCTTTTTTTTTTTTGCAATTTGTTTTGGCATGCTGACAATCAACGTCTGGGCCAAATCCTTACTATTGTTAACCAATTGTTCCTATAATCAATGCTTGGAGTTTGTCAGGATTTGGTTTGTCCACCCACAACTTGAGGATTAAACAACAAGTTCTCAAATTAAGGACTGGAGTATTTTCTGGACATGGACCCAAAATTTTAATAGATTGTTTCCCAAGCCAATAAGATATCGCTTTGGCCTTATGGCACAGTTTTTCATCATGCTGGAATAGGCATTGTTCTTCACCAAACTGTTCTTGGATGGTTGGAAGAAGCTGCTGTTGGTGGATGCCTGGTACCATTCATTATTCATGCTGTGTTCTTAGGGAACATTGTGAGTGAGCCATCTTCCTGGGATGAGAAGCAGTCCCTACATGAATGGTCTCAAGATGCTTTACTAATGGCATGAGACAAGACTGATGGTAGCATCACCTTTTTTTCTCTGGACAATCATTTTTCAAGATGCCCCTAACATTTGGAAAAGGGCTTCATCAGGGAAAATGACTAAACCTCAGTCATCGGGTTGCGGACGCAAAGCGGCTTTCTTCCCCCATAGTGGGGTGAGGCCAACCCAGCACCCCAGGACCCATTCCTGGTCCCTGGGAGTGACAGGGTGATTGGGGGTCCTGGCTACCTGATGGAGCGCTGGTGGCAGTGGTGTCAGCTTAAGAGATAGGGGAGGCGTGGCCACAATGAGCGGTTGCGCTCTCCTCCATCTCCGTGCTCTGGCCCACGCCGGCTTGTGTCTCCATGGGAACGACATATCCTGGATCATAGCATCCTGAGGAATTTCCTCCGATCTGTTGCACAGATCATACCTTTGGACTTATTTGTTGATGACATTGGACTCTATAATTATAATAAATCTGTTACTATGTGTTTTTACCATACTGGCCTTTAAAGTCCCCATGCTCCTTCTTTTAGGGAAAATTTTACCAGATGCTTTGCATTTAGGACAGGGTCTCTTAGCCCTCCCCTGCATGTGAGTATCAGTGTTCGTGCAATAAACCTCAGTCATCAGCAATCCAATCCCTGTACATTTTGCAGAATATCAGATAGTCTCTAAAGGTTTTCTTGGAGAAAAGTTCCCTATAAATTAGCATGGACAAGCCAAACAGCATCAGGGACAGCTTTTCCGTGTGTTGTGGATGTGTCCTTTGATCTCAGACCACACTGTGCATCTTCATTGTGCCACTTCATCAGAATGGGAAATGTCCTCTCTGCAGTGGACACAGCCTGGGGCTTGATGGAGTCTCTTGAATGCCCTGAAACCTTCTTAACAACAATTTACCACTTTCCTGAATGATTTAACAAAAAGGTTGATTTAGGTGCAATCTTAGCAGCCTGCAAAGCCCTTTTCATCCAATGCGACGAGAACTGCATGTGTTTTCATGCAGGGCACTTTGTTTAACAGGGAAAGAACAATGATTTCTAGCATCAACCTCAGTTTAAAGCATCCACTCTGCAATACTAACTCAAACTCATTAACTCACTTTTTCGATGCGCTTTATCATGTTAAATCGGCTATTGATGTCCAATGGAGTTCGCTGGGTGCATTAGTGCACCCATACAGACGTTGCAGCGCTACGAGTCAATGTCAAGGCAGGGATCCGCATTGATACAGACATGACATGACTGACACACCTGAGTTGGACTAGTACATAGTCTTGTCAATAACCTGACCTGTGTTAATGAGAAGATTATTGAAATGATCTCAGCCAGTCCTTTTGCAGCAGGGCTGAAATGCTGCGTTTTTCTGAGATCAAGTTAATTTTTATGACAAAAAATTATATTGCAATTAATCTAAATCATTCTCAGAACATTTACCCACAGCTTTACAGATAGCAGTTCTATAGAGCTATATCAAGCTTGTGTTATTACATATAGTGCGAGTACATGTGGTAGACAGTACAACAATACTAACTGGAGACTTGGACAGAGACTTTCTAACTGGAGACTTGGACAGAGACTTTCTAACTGGAGACTTGGACAGAGACTTTCATCAAAACCAAAATGCTTTGATGAAAGAAGTATAAAAACATTGATATAAAGGTAGCAATACACAGGTCGATTTGTCAGCGATCAATTGCCGATCCGACCTTTCCAGGCGATCTGGAATGGGCAATTGATGGGTTTGGAAATCGATGCAACACCACCTTGGGAATGCGATTTGTGGCTGATTTGGACATTAGCCGATCTCCAAAATGGCCCATTCTACAAAATCCATAGATCGGAAAGCCTGCTGAATAGGGAGCTATGGGTCCACCAACGTACTCCGACTGCCAACCGATCAACAAAAAAAACCAACATGTCAGTTCATTGTCTGATCCGATTTTTAGTCGATTCCAATTTTTGGGGGTTGATCGGGCAGGGTAAGCAAATCCCGATTGATTGCCGATCGAACTCGTGGACACGCACAGTGATCGATCAGTCAAAAATCGAGTGGAAAATCGACCTGTGTATGGCTACCTTTAGAACCAGAAAGATCTATAGCAATATCCATATCCCCCCATCCAAGGTAACGGCAATTGAACAGGGATTTACCAATATGTTGGTTAGCTGTTCGACCGACATTTTCTTGGAGCGGGATCGCTCACTCCATGTGGGCAGCGCTGGAATAAAAAAATCGCTCTGTGTGGATGGCCAGCTTGATACAGACTTTTCTCCTGCGTCAGTTTGTACATGTTTGTAAAATTGTCTTTCATACCCTATTCAATGTACAAAGCTACAGAATATTTCGGTGCTTTTTCATTCCTATTAACGACGTGCTGTCAGCTCAGTACCTGATCCTACCGGCAGGCAAGAGGCCCGTCACCATGCTGCTAACCCAGCCAGCTGTACTAAGTCTTTAATGACGGGTCTGCTTAATTACAGGTTAGAAAAAGAACAATCTTGCAGCAGCCAAAAAGCCATGTTTAGTTAATGTGAAAACCGTAATCCGGAGCTGAAGCCGACACACGTGTACTGCCTGCGCCTGATTTACACTTTTTCTAAAACCACTTCAGCTAGCAATGTGGAAAGGGAATGTGCATCCCGTCCTTTACAATCTACAGGCAGGCAGATTGGTAGAAATAATATTCTCCTCAATTGTTCACAGATCTGCCAATACATTATCACATGCAAGAGAGCTTGGATGTATTTTTTATGTGTTTAATGCATTTTCAATAAAAGCGCTAACCCACATGGAAAACGAAGCAACATGCTGAAGCTATGGTGTGTGCTGTTCCATTGAAAATCAAACGAAATGTTTTTAATGCGTCCAAACACTAAAAGCACTTTAAACACTAGTAAAGACTTAAGGTCCCCATATACGTGTCGATTTGTAGTTAGATTCCCCAACAATCGATCCGGTGCACGATCATGGTGATCGTTTGTGGATTGACCGCGACAACCTTTTCTTCCAACGGGATCAATTGATCAAAGAAAGCTCGATCGAACAAGGAACCAACCACCAGTAGCAGTTTTACATATGGGCAGTGTGGGAAATTGCCCAGGTCACCTGGCCGCCAACACAGGAAAGAAGAAGGGACAAAGCTCATCCCACTGTGTTCCCTCAAGAGAGAGCGCTCCTGTCCACCCCCCTCTCACTCGGGGGAAGGGGTGCTGGTTGACAAAGGACTCGGTAGCACAACAACCCCCCCCCCCCCCTGGAATGAGAATGCCTCTCTCTTGCTTGGGGAAGGGGGGGTCAGGCAACAGAGGGTGTCCTTGCCCATATTCTTTCTGAATATATGCGTCATATATACTTGAGTATAAGCTGACAGAATGTAAACTGAGCTACTTTATAAAAAAGAGAAAAAATTTTATGATTTAAGTATAAGCTTGGGGGGGGGGGGGATGCAGCCGCTAAGGCTCATAAACACATAGCAAATGTGCTTTTGTTTTGGGACGTCATTATTTCTACCGCCAATAGCCCATTTGTGAGTTTATTGCCAAGTCCCTGAACAGGATATCATTACCAACATTGCTAGAGATATAGAGAAGGGTTGTAGTGCAGGAAGTTTTGCATAAATTAAGTTTAAAGTGAAGTCAACAACATTTTGACTTGAACTTAACTAAATTTATGCAAAAACTACACTTGTGCCACAGCAATATATTCAAATGTTTCCACAACCCTTCTCTACATCTCCAGCAAATTTGGCGATGAAACCATGTTCAGGGGCTTCGCAATTCACTCTGCCTACAAAATTTCATGATTGTACTTGACTCAAGTATTGGCTCATATTTGTATACACACACACGCACACAATGTTTCTCTCAAATAAAATATCTAAAAAAAAAGCAGGTCACAGAAACACATCGAGCGACACCTGACATGCAGCACAGAGAGCGACACCTGACATGCAGCACAGAGAGCGACA